>CM039731.1:37325281-37835593 GCA_022539455.1 Dendrobium nobile | reverse complement strand
TATAATCTTCCATTTTCCTATTCACTGCAAATCGCTCAGTAATTTTGGTTTACTTTTAAATGGAATTTATCAGAAATATATGATTCCGAAGAACTATTTTACTAGATTTTAATTAAAATTCTAATGGAGTTAATAAATGTTCTTCAACTTGATTTGCTTGTGGTATTCCTTGAAATTACTTTTGGGTGATTTTTGATTTGGCAAAACACATCATAAAATTTAATCTCGCTACGCGAAATCTATTACATGAATTTTTTTTTTATTTATTATTATGATCCGATTAGTGTTAGATTCTTATTTATATCTAATAAAAAAATTTTAGGGGAAAAATTGAATATTTTAATTTAAAATTAAGAAATCGAGCTCAATATATTGAATTAAATTCAGCTTTTCAAGAGCTAGTGCAATTGAACGAACTCGAGCCATAAATATTGTAACGAGCGGGCTCGAGCTCAGTAAAAATTAAATAAGCTTAGCTCGATTAAACAGATATTTAATTTGGCTTGTTTACACCCCTAAAATTAAGTCAATATTGAACCAAACAAGATTAAACAAGGGCATTCAACTAAAAGAAATGGAGCTAAAAAAGAAGGATATCAAACTCGAAAATGATCTCAAAATTAATTTTTAATATTATCTCATTCCGGTTCCGTTTGGGACGGCTTTTTTACTGATTTTTAAAGCTATTTTTTTAGTATAAAAATTAAAAAAAAATAATTAAAATACTACTTTAAGAATTGTTAAGAAAATTTGTCGCAAAGGAAATCTTAATTAACCATTGTAGCATCAGCTTTCTAATGAGCCGAATATAAATTGTTACTAAATTATGAACTTTTTGACAAGCTTACAATTAAATTCATTATAAGTTATAAAAATAGTTAGGTTTGCCACGTTAGCATTTACTTCCCAACTTAGCAGCCAAGTCACCCGATAGAAGGGCCAAATTATCTTTTAATTTTCTTAATGCTTTTTTATTAAATTAATTATTTAATATGATTTTTTTTTTTAAATTCTCCTTAAAATTATATATATAATTTCCTATTTTATCTATTCTTAAGGAAATTTACATCATTTAATACAAATGGATTTATCAATTCTTATTATGAAGTAGCTAAATACTTTTATTTTATTTTTGTTATATTTATTTAATATTATACAAAAATTCAAGATATTTTGATTATGCACCAAATATATACAAAAATAACTCCTTTGAGAACAATATAGTGTGATAAGTTTCTATAACCTTATGGTGTAGGAGTACTCTCAAATTGAAAAAAAAAAAATTAGCATTTTTTAATTAACATAATGGATTGAGAAATTTCTTATAAGTACCTTTTCTTATGTATAGAAAAACAACCAAAATTTTTTTTGGGAGGAAATAATTTGTTTAAGAATTGGGCAAATTTTTATAAAAACTTGTTTGATTACAGGTCCAGATTCAAAACTGGAGAGCACAAATCACCTCACATAGAAACCGCAAGCCCGCAATACCTCTAACACTTATTTGCTTATTTTTTAATCAATTCTATATTTATATTGTTCGCCAATTTTCTTGCGCTAGTCTAGTGAGAAAAAAATTATAGTTTAGAATTATTATTCTTATAAAATATAGCTTATGTGAAATATCTTTCTTTGCTAGAATGGATTTTGATGTTGCAATTTTTTATATTATAATTTTTCACTAAATAGAGGAGGCCTTCTTTGGCTCAATGATTGTGATGGTCATATTGAAATTTCTTTATGATTAACAAAAACTAATGGTAATAGATAAGATATAGGATTATTAAAACTATCAATGACAAAGTCAATACAAATATTTTCCAAATTAAATAAAAAAAACTATAACTACTAAATTATAGAATAAACCATTCATTATTAAAAGAAGCAAATTTTTCTCATGCATGCAAATAAAAAAAAATGAAAGGATGGTCTTATATAGTTGTTGGGTATAAGTTCCTCAAATTGATTGATTTTTTCTTGAGCTAATGATTGATTATAATATATTCAATTAACTAATTATTATAATATGATGAACATATTAAAAAAAATTGATGCATGACAGAGGGGATCTGGCCCATTATTCTCAATCATATGAAGTGGTATATAAAGTAAATTAAATTAGAAATTTAATAGTCAGAAGTAATAATTAGCAAGATTTGCATCAAATATTTTAACCTCATTGCTTATTGATAGAGATTGCTTATGCATTTATGCTTCTTTGGAACGCTTTTCTTAATGTTTCTTAAAGCAGTTTTTAGTACAAAATTTTTTGTTTAAAAAATTGTAATAGTCCAAACTCTTAACTATCGAGGTAAAGACCTTATGATTTTGTCCTGTTGGTGTAACTTCTCAGGAGGTCACCTATCCTATGAGCATACTTGATTGGGAAGTTTCTTAATGAAATTCTAACCATTACATCAAAAGACACCTCAATGTTTAAGAGTTTAGTTTTTTTTTTTTAACTTAGTCGGTTTCAAAAAAACTATTTTAGAATGCAACAAAAAAATTGTCCCAAACGAAACCTTTGTTTCATTGTAACTTGCAATCTTTTGTTGACCATTGATTGTTAATATACTGAACAAGCTCTTGACTATCTTATGGAATCCTGACTTAGCTCAGTTTAATGATAATAATAATATAATTAAAATATTTCAACAAATACATACCATTTTTTTAGCTTAAGTTCTGCACTGCATGCACAATAATACTTTTGCTCTGTCCACCTAATCCTTGTATTAGGCTTCGTTTGGGACGGCTTTCTTACTGCTTCTTAAAGCCGCTTTTTTTAGTACAATATTTTTAATATTTTGTACTAAGAATTTGATTTAAGAAGCAATAAAAAGGACGTCCTAAACGAAACCTTAGTTTAGAATTTCTAGGCTTTTGCTGAAATCTCAATACCTTTAAACCTTGCTTGCTTGCACATTTTTTTTATCAATCTCATAAATTTATATTGATCATCAAATTTTCATGCGTTTGATGAGAAATATTATAATTTATAATCAGTGACCTTATAAAATGTCTTGATACTTTTATGTTAGAATGAATGTTGATGTTTCACTTTTTAGTATTAAAGTTTTTCACAAAGATGGTCGGATATTCAAAAATTTTTTATTAGCAATAAATAATGAAAATAGATAAAATATATGATTATTAAAACTATCAATATAAGATAAGTGAAGTCATAGGGCTGTCAATTCTGACACGACCCGCCAAACCGACCCGAACCCGACCCGGAAAATCCGGGTTTGGGTCAACCCGTGAACGAAACGGGTCGGGTACGGGTTGAAGGATTTGACCCGTTTATAAATTCGGGTCGGGTTTGGGTCAACCCGTCAACCCGCGGGTCGACCCGATTAACCCGCTAACTCGTTTTATTAAAAACTTAAATCCCGAATCCCGATCGCCTCTTCTCATTCTCATCGCTATTCACCTCGCCTGTTCCGCTATTCGAGAGGGTTCTAGGGTTTCTCCTCGCTCTCAGCCTCTCGCGCTCTGGGGTGGAGCCGTAAAAACGACAAATCGTTGAGTAGCTGATGAAGTTTTCTTGATATATTCTTCTGATCTTCTGAGTTCTGAAGCATCTGGCATTCTGGCTTCGGTTTAGGGTTTTTCGTCCTTGAATCCTCTTCCTTTCTCCATTTTCTCAATTGCGACTTGCAACGGTTGGTAATATCTTGAATAACTCTTAAATCTTAATTATTTGTAGTGTTGCTGTGTTGGTTTGAATGTTTGATACTTTGATGGTGGTTTGATACTTTGATGGCTTCGGTTTAGGGTTTTTTTTGGATAAGTTCTTCTTCTTCCTTTAGTTCCTTATGAGTTATGAGTATCAGAGTATGAGTGTATTACTCTATCACTCTATGTGGCATTGTGGCTATGTGCCATGGTCGACTAATCTAGTTTTCTGGAGTATGGCAGTATGCTGCAGCTGCACATTTTCTTGCTAAAAATTTCTGCTTCTTTCTTCTCTTATAGTTATACTGTTAGTTAGAGTTTTGTTTAGTGATTTACTATTACAGTTTATCAATTTTGTTGATGTTGTGATTATGGCTCTCTTTGGCCTTTGCTGGTGGCTGTTTATGGTTTACGCAATTATGCTTGCTGCGGTGCTGCCTTGTTTGGCTGGTGCCTGGTGGCTGAATGCTGGAGCCTGGAGATACCGAGATAGAACTTAAAGTCTGAACTGGTGGCTGTTAATCCTGCTGCAGTAATGTTAATGGGTTTTAATTTCGAGTTATAACTGCTGGTGACTGTTATTTATGTTAATCCTGCTGCAGTTAATCCTGTTTTGTTGCTCTGAGCTGAAGTGCTGAACTGGTATTTGGTATTACTGCTTCATGTTAATATTTGTTTTGTTGCTCTGAGCTGAACTGGTGGATTTTATTGCTCTGAGCTGAACTGATGGATTTGGTATTACTGCTTCATGTTAATTTTCATGTTAATTTTCTGTCATGGTTAGTCTGAACTGGTATTGGATTTTGTTGCTCTGAGCTGAGCTGAACTAATCTTTGTTTTGGAATTTGGGTATTGAAATCTGATTATCTGAGGCTATGAGCTGTTTGAACTTTGAATGTTTTGGGTATTGGATAATTGGATTGCTGCAAATCTGTTTTGGTTTGAGCATATTGTATTATTGCAGCTGCTTAGGCCTATTGTTTTAGCTGCGAATCTCAAGATTTTAGCTGCGAATCTGTTTTGGTTTGACCGTTTGAGCATATTGCAACTGCTTAACCCGAATTGATAGGCTCTGACCTGCTGCAGCTGCAGCTTGCAGATGCTTAGGCCTACAGTTTGAATGGCTGAATGCTGATGTTTATAAATTATAAGGCGATGATGAAGAACTTGGTGAAGTTATGCATTAGTTGCGACACAGTTAAATGCAACCGAGTTATAAATTGGTTTGGTTTGAGCAGATATTATTTAATTGAATAGAGAATTACCAATTTGTAACTTTGGATGGCATTTTTCCTGTTCTAGTTGCATATGATGTTTCTTTGCTAGGTTCATCCTGAGCCTACGACCCTAATAAGCCAATATTTGTTTATTCTTTTGTTTTGCAGGCTTGCAGAGTTGCAGGTTCATTAAAGGGTGAAAGACAAAAATGAGCTCGCCACTCACCACTCCGGCTGTTCTACTGTTCTAGTTGTAGTTAATTTTATTGTAACTTGTAAATTGTAATCTTGTATTAAAAAAAAAAAATCTTGTATTGTAAGTTGTAACTTGTCATTTGTCAATTATTAACTTGTAATCTTTTATTTTATTATAAGTGTAACCCGATAATCTTGTATTCAAAAAATGATGTAAATATGTAATCTTATGTTATTTATTATTGGCTTATTGCTCTATGCATTTTTTCCTTTAAAAGCAAAAAAAAATATATAAAACAAATTATCGGGTTGTCGGGTCGGGTTAACCCGGCAACCCGTGTAAAAATGAGGATTATTCGGGTCAACGGGTCGTGTCGGGTCAACCCGTAACCCGCTCGGGTCGGGTTCGGGTTGGAATGTCTAACCCGTTTGAGAAAATGGGTCGGGTTCGGGTTGACCCGTTTAAATTTGGGTCGGGTCAGGTTCGACCCGAACCCGACGGGTTGACCCGAATTGACAGCCCATCTTTAAGGCTCCGTTTGGGACAATTTTTTAGTACAAAATTTTTTTGAACAATAAACTTTTGTACTAAAAAATTACTTTAGAAAGCAATAAGAAAATTGTCTGAAGCCTAATTCTTCAAAGAAAAAACGGTCTTCTAATTATTAGCCATAACTTACTTATTCTTAGACATTCAATCTATATACTAATGATAGAAATTTTTTTTTTAATAGAATATTATAATTCTATGTTATAGAAGTGATTAACGAGGCAAAATTAAGATTTCGTTTGGTACAGATCTTTTACTATTTTTTTCACGAAAGTAACAAAACAATAATGATCAGAAGCTGTCCCAAACAAAACCTAAATTGAATGATGAGAGTACCCCACTTCCATGTTTGTGTGAGGCTTCACCTCTTATACTTTCTTTCATCTTTTGAGTTTTTTTTTTTTTTTAATAAAACATTATGACATATTGATTGCAATTTTTTCTCTCCTAATTTTCATTTTATCATTTAATATTAATTTTATTTATTTAATTAATTTATTTATTTTTAACATTCTCAATCTTACAAACTCAGCCTTCTTAGACTATTTCAGATACATAGCATCATAATATTGTGAGAGTGACGAGGCAGGAAGGAGAAGGGCTTGAACGAACAGAGAAGATAAGCGGAAGAGTAAAGTATTATACTATGTCAAAGTATATTACAAGATATCTATATATATGAGTAACAGTGAGAAGAAAGAGACAAAACAGTATATGTGGGACAAAACATGTGTCTGCTTATACTTATATTCTCCCTCAAATTATGCATTCGGTGATTGAATGGATAATTTGTTACATAAATATTCAAATCGAGAGATCGCGAACGGCTTAGTTAAGATGTCCGCAATTTGCTCCTGTGACGAGATGTGTTGTATGGAGATGTTATTGTTGAGGATGTGGTGACGAATGAATTGAAAATCAATCTCGATGTGCTTCGTGCGGGCGTGAAACACCGGATTCTTCGCTATTGCAATTGCGGAGATGTTGTCACATAAGATCGTGGTCGGTGCCTTCTGAGGCAGCTGGAGTTCATCGGCAAGTCGTCGTAGCCAAAGAACATCTGAGGTAGCAGCAGATAAAGCGCGGTACTCGGCTTCAGTAGAAGATTTTGCTACTGTAATTTGTTTCTTTACCGACCAAGAGATCAAGTTTGGTCCCATGAATGTACAGAATCCGGATATGGACTTGCGATCGGTGTTGTCCGAGGCCCAGTCTGCATCAGCGAATGTGCGAAGGTTGGTGTCGCCGGCTATGATCGGTAGACCATGGGAAGCAGTGCCTTTAACATACCGAAGTATGCGTTTCAGTTGTTGAAAGTCACGGTCGGTCGGAACCTGCATTTGTTGACACACCTGATTAACTGCAAATGCAATGTCAGGTCGTGTGATGGAAAGGTATTGAAGAGCGCCAGCTAGCCGTCGGTAGAGAAATGCGTCGTGAAACGGTTTGCTGTGTGGCAGTTGATGTTTGGATGCTGGAGCGATAGGGGTAGGTGCCGGTTTGCAAGTTGAAAGACCGGCTTCCTCGAGTAGTTTCTGAGCATAATGTGCCTGTGATAAAAAGAATCCTTTGTTAGATCGAGTCACCTGTATGCCAAGAAAAAGTGAAATTTCTCCTAATTGTTTGAGGGCAAATGCAGATCGAAGTTCGGCGAGGATCGTTTGAATGTGTTGTTGATCGTTTCCTGTCATAATGATATCATCAACGTAGATTAAAATGTAAATTCGGATGTGAAGTTTTGCAAAGATAAACAAGGATGGATCAGAACGACTACACCTGAACCCATTTGATTGAAGTACCGTTGTTAGTTTCTGAAACCATTGACGGGGTGCCTGTTTGAGACCGTAGAGAGACTTGTGTAGCTTGCAAACGGCATCCGGACGGAGAGGATCCTCGAAGCCTGGAGGTTGACTCATGTATATATCGTCTTGGAGGTCGCCATGGAGGAATGCATTGGAGACGTCGAGCTGTAGCATAGGCCAATTACGGTTGATTGCAAGATTTAAAAGTAAGCGTATTGTTACCATTTTGGCTACGGGACTAAAAGTCTCGTTGTAGTTCTGACCGAAGGTTTGAGCATATCCCAGTGCAACGAGTCTTGCCTTGTATCGATCGATTTGGCCATTTGGAAGTTGCTTGATTTTGTAAGTCCATTTGCATCCAATAACCAGGTTGTTGGCCGGTTTTTGTACAAGTGTCCAGGTTTGTAGTTTGAGAAGTGCTTGATATTCGGTATTCATTGCATCCTGCCAGATTTTATGTTTGGATGCTTGCTTGTAATTTATGGGAGTTTTCAGAGGTTCGGAATCGCTAAGCAGAGAGAGGAGCCGCTTTGGTTTTGTAATTCCTGACTTTGATCTTGTTTGCATAGGATGGATTGGCTGTGCTGAGTTGTGGCTTGGCTCCGAGCTAGATGAGGGCTGATGAGTCTGAACGTTTGTGGAATGAGGAGGAGCTGTTGTGATCAGTGGATCTGGAGTGGTCTTATGTGAGGGAACTGTAGTCGTGGAGATTGTGGAAGTAGGCACTAGTAGTAGAGGGGGGGTAACAGAGCTGATTGGCTGCGAGCTGAGTGAATCCGAGGTAGATTTGTTGTGCAGCGAAAAAATATTTTCGTAGAATTGCACATGCCGGGATATGTGGATTTTGTTGTTGCTCAAGTTATAGCATTTGTATCCCTTGTGGTTAGGTGAGTAACCGAGAAATAGACATGGTTGAGATCTCGGATCAAACTTATTGTGCGTGTATGGTTGTAACCAGGGAAAACAGAGGTAGCCGAACGTTCGTAAGTGTGAGTAATCCGGGGTAACATTGTAGAGCATTTGGTAGGGGGACTTCAGTGATAGTGGTTTGGATGGTAGCCGATTAATAAGATAATTGGCGGTAGCAATAGCTTCTAGCCAGAACTTGTCCGGTAAGTTTGCCGCATGCAGCAATGTTCTAGTGATGTCGAGGAGGTGTCGATGTTTGCGTTCCGCTAAGCCGTTTTGTTCTGGGGTATGAGGGCAGCTTATTTGATGAAGTATGCCGTGAGCTTGGAGAACGGAGATGAAAGCGGTGCTTGTGAACTCGCCGCCACCGTCTGAGCGAAAGCATTTTGGTATACAATCGAATTGTGTTTTGATAAGACTGAGAAAACTTTTAAAACAGTTAATCGTTTCAGATTTTGAATTCATGAAATATACCCAGCAGTAACGAGTAAAATCATCTATAAATACTACATAATAACGAAAAGTAGTGTGTTCGGATTGAGGAACCGGTCCCCATAGGTCCGAGTGAATCAACTCAAATGGTTTATTCGTTTCAGAATTGCTGTTACAAAACTTCTGTTTGTGGCTCTTAGCCGATTGACAAGAAATACAACAAAAATCTAAAGAAATTTTATTAAAAACAGAATTAGACGAAGCAAGAACATTAAAGATGTGGTGATTAGGATGCCCGAGACGAGCATGCCAAGTGGTCGGTGTGGGAGCCGTGGTATGAAGTGCCCGCAAGTTACGATCGGGTGCAAGCTTAAGTTCGTAAACTCCATTATGCAGACGACCATGGAGAAGAATTTGATGATCCTGTAGATCCTTAACATGAAAGCCATTAGAATCAAAGGTAATTGATATAGCATTGTCGTTTGTTAGTTTGGAAACTGAAAGTAAATTGTGTGTGAGGGCGGGAACATGAAGAAGATGACAGAGGTGAAGCTTACGCGAAGTATTGGGAAGTAAACCTTGACCATAATTTTGTATGGACATGGTGGAGCCGTTAGCTGTCGAAACAGAGTCCGAACCTTGGTATGTGTTTGAATTCTGAAGGATGGTACCGTCCGATGTCATGTGGGTCGTAGCGCCAGAATCCAAGATCCAGCTTTGACCGCCTTCTTGCGTGGATTGAGCAAGGTTCGCTCGGGGTGTTGTATTGGGAGTAGAATTGTAGTTCATATTGCACCGATGCCAGCATGTGATGGCAGTATGGCCGGATTTGCCACAGATTTGACAAGTCGGACGTTGGTTGTTTGAAATGTTCGGTCTTGTATTTGAAGTAGCGGGTTGATCAGTTCCTGGAGTTGAGCGGTTGTTGTTGTTACTGCGGTACTGGTTTGTTCGTTTGGAGTTCTTGGAACGATTGGGGTTGTATTTGTTTGTGTAGAGGGCAACGGGCAGCTGAGACGGTTCTTTCTTGAGATCTTGATTGATGTGGAGCTCCTCATTACAGAGTAAGGAGTAAAGAGAATCAAGGTTGGCGGGAAGAGAAGATGATCGTATGTAGGTTTTGATTGAATTGTATTGGGCGGGTAAACCATTTAGTGTGTACAGGATAATGTCTTCGGGATCTAGTTTGGTGCCAGACGCAGCAATTGAATCGACGAGCTGTTTTATCTTGGCCAGATATTGATGCATCGTTAGTGTTTGCATCTGGATATGGTGAAGCTCGTTCTTGAGCTGAATGATCCTTGAGCGGCTGGATGCTTGGAGACGTTTTTCAAGAACCGTCCAAACTTCGTGGGCGGAGGTAGCGTTGATGACATACGGCAAGATTGTCTGAGATATTGTGGAGAAGAGGGCTGACATGAGATTTGTGTCAACGAGGCGCCATCTTGTGAGATCAGCCGAAAGAGTTTCCGGTGGGGGTTCGGCAATACCGGTGAGATAGTCTGCGTACCCGTTTGCAGACAGGTGTTGATAGATTTGTGTCCGCCATAACATGTAATTCTCAACGGTGAGGGTGTAAGGAATCAAGTTCTTGATATTGGAGTGAATGAACTTCAATGTCGGCGGGATGAGGAGTTCCTGAGAGCCATTAGACGCGGTGGTAGTAGAGTCGGGTTGGCTGAGGGAGGTTGATTCGTGATCCCTCATCGTGGCGCTCTGATACCATGTGAGAGTGACGAGGCAGGAAGGAGAAGGGCTTGAACGAACAGAGAAGATAAGCGGAAGAGTAAAGTATTATACTATGTCAAAGTATATTACAGGATATCTATATATATGAGTAACAGTGAGAAGAAAGAGACAAAACAGTATATGTGGGACAAAACATGTGTCTGCTTATACTTATAAATATTTCCTTTTCTTTGTTTTCAAACATGCATATTTATATATATAATCAGCGAATCTGCAGTACAAAATTCACCTCTAAATTTTTAAAACATGCATTTATTTATAATTCTTATATGAGATAATTCTTCATTTTAATTATCACAGAAGAATTATCCAGCTAAATTTTTATAATATTTTTTTAATAGTTATAATGGGATAATTATCTTGACAACAATTATTTAGAAACTAATTATCAATGACTTAAACATTTAATATATATTAGAGTTTTAGAATTAATAAATTAAAGAAATAATGTGCAGTATATTAACGAATTTGAAATTAATAATAATCTCTCACTACTGTCGACAGTTCAAACAAAATCACAATGTAATAGCTGTTAATTTGGAAAAGTTATTTTGTGTGAACACCGGACCGTTCGGAGATGAATCAGAACGCACGACGCCACCCGTTTATTTTGTACAACGACTGTGTACTGCTGCATACCAGGTAACGTGGAGCGTTCTGATTCGCCTCCAAAAAATCTGGTGTCCGCACAGAATAATTTCTTGCCAATTTGACATTTTAAGGACAGTTGTTTCAAATAAAACAATTAGCAAGGCGGACAATTAGTACTCTATAATCTCTAATAACAATTCAACAAGAAAATAAGCAGATTTGTACAGTTAGTTGATTTTGGCTTTTACATTCGCTTCTGAAACAATTATCACAGTATTTTCCCTTTCTATCATAATATTTATTCTATGCTTTATTTCTTTCATGAAATAATTTTCCACTGTAGAGAGGAAAATAGTCAAACCTGCTCAAAACATGGATTTAGGTTTCGTTTGAACGATTTTTTTACTACTTCTTAAAACAATTTTATAGTACAAAAAATTAAAATTTTTGTATTTAAAAGCTGCTTTAAGAAGCAACAAGCCGTACCAAAAGAAGCCTTAGACAAGATGAGCTGATGTAGCTGCACTGTCATTAGTTTGAAACTTCGAAGTTCAACAAACAGGTTTGGATGCAGAGATCATCACAAATGGTCCGTTCCTCACACATTTAAAGCCAACCAGGCCACATGCTCTGCAGAGATCCTCCAGTTCTCTTTCTGAAATATACAAGTGGTTGCTTGTAGCCCGGATGTAGAACTGAAAAGAAAAATGCGCAAGAGAATGAGTGGAGAGTAATGGATGAACATTATAGATGAAGCGATCAATGGAGTTTATTTGCTGAATTTGTTAGGAAAAGTTTATCTGAGCAATGATGATAACTTCGACGGACAAAGTGAATAATAGATGCCTTTGAAGAAGACAACAGAAAAATAGGACACAGGAGAGTTGTGATTTGGTGAAATGCATTTATGTCCACGACTGTATTGAGAGAGAAAAATTTCACTAATCTAGAGATGAGTTACATGATATATGTGCGCTAAATATTTTTACTCTATCCCATTATCAATCTCCCTTCATTTCTCTTTGAATATTACCATCACCTTCTCCTGTCCTCAATTGGAGAAATTATTCTGTGTGGACGTCGAACGTCGTCCAGAAACCAATCATAATGCGCCATGTCAGCCCCTGCTCGGTACCGGGCTCGATACTGCTGACGTAGCGCATTCTGGTTGGTCTCCGGATGATAAACTATGTTCGATGTCCGCACAGAATAATTTCTCCCTCAATTGAGACTTCAATTGTCTTTTATATTTCACCGCAAGCCAAAGGACAACAAAACAACTATAGTGTAATGTATCAATATATTGTATTATAATATCTTATTTTAACATCCTATTTAGGCACCATCTATAATGGCATTTCTTCATCCACTAGAGCAAAATGCCTTGGTGTTGATGGCACCGATCCTACTCGCTGATCTCTTTGCCTCCTACATAAGAGATAGCAGACCAACCTAATAACAATATTTACATCGTTGGTCACCAATGCTGGTAACATCTCAACATCACAACACTAGATGGAAAAGTGAGAGACACTATCAAAGACCACCAAAAACCTTTGTCAAGCATAAAGACCTCTGCTTCCTTGACAATGAAGACAACCAGCTGCGAACTCTTCTCCGACTAAGAATGTTATCTAAGATTTTATTTGGGATGATTTTCTTATTGCTTCTTAAAATAGTTTTCTAGTAAAAAAATAAAAAAATTTGTACTGTAATACTGTGTTAAAAAGCAGTAAGAAAGTCATCCCAAACAAAACCTAAATCTTGTGACCACAGATCCTTGACTACATCCCAGTTGCCTGTGATCTCATCCCACGCCATTGCAAGATCCTCATCCAACTCAGGCACTTAATGTCAGTAACCACCTCAATCCTTCGACACTTGTCCTAGGCCACCAAAAAGAAGTTGAGATCATACATAACAACCCTCATACCCATTTTTTCTGGGTAATAATAAGTGTGGGAGGTGGATGATTCAGGGACAAATTGCTGATATTAAAGTGACTTGATATTTGATAGTAACTCATACACAAAATCTGAATAGAATCGATTCCAATATTAAGAATTTTGAGATATTTGATTATAGAGTCTTGATTAAGAAATAATTAAGAAGAATAATATCCCCTTATTTAACTTCAATTTGTCAAACAGAGAATTATATTTTTATGGCACCCCCTCCCAATCAAACTTGGAGTTATTTGAGGCATTGTAGTACCTCAATCGATTAGTAGTTAATATGTCAGATTTTTAACTAAAAAATGTTCACATGTAGCTGTCTTAAAATAACACAGCCCTTGCAATACCATTCTATCCCTAAGAAGCTCCGACTAGATTAAAAATGTCCCGCATCACATCTCCCAATACCCAAGTGCATAGTGACACCACTATTCCAGTGATTCTGTTAGACCGGTCCATTGGACCAGTTCAGCCGGTCCATACGGGACCGGCTCAGCATAACGACTTCCGCCTCCTGTACGAGACGCACAACGCATGATCCAGAAACACTATTTAGGAAGGATTTTTGAGGGAGTTAGGAGGAAAATTTTGAATGTTGTTTAGAGATTTCCTTTATGATTGTATACATTAAATAGTTTGTTTTTCTAGGGTTAGGGCATCTTGAATTTGGCTGAAATTTGATCTCTCTTAGATTATTTGGGCTCTAGTGGCGTCTAGAAATTTGGGAGAGAAAGATCCTCCTCTCGAATAGAGGATCAATTGTATCTTGGTATTTTCCATTTCCCTTTCATCAAATAATACAAATTATCTACTGCTTCGTGATTTTGTGTGGATTTTTGTGGAGAATTCTCACTGTTTTTCGAATATTGATAGGAAATACTTGAGATCTACAAGTGTTTCCTATCAAATTGATATCAGAGCAAATCTTAGAACTGTTGTGGGCTGATTTTGTGAATTTTAACTGCTGTTCTTGGGCCAGTGAAGGAGGAAATTACTATTTTTGAGGGCGAAATCCAGATTTTTGAATCTACAAAAGTCCGGGGATCGACGGCGATCAAGAAAGTGGATGCGCTGGAGGAGAGACTGGAAGGGGAGATGAATCAAATTAAGACCACGGTGGTGGACAGAATTTCTTCCATGGAAGGGCAAGTGGCAGACTTACGAGACATGATGAAGATGTTAGAATTCCACAATCAAATGGCGGCTTCAGAGGCGAGAGGGCCAGAAGGAAATAATATGATACTACAATTCGTAAGGATGAAGATGAGGTGGAGATCATAGATGGAAAAAGAAGAAGACCCCATCTGGAGCCTTTCCAGAGGTAGGATAGAGGAGGGAAGTATGGGGAAAGGCATGGGTATGGGGGCATAAGCAAAGGGGTGTTGAATGGGAACGCATTGAGGGATATTATGGCCTCCAAGGTACTGATTTTGAAGGAATGAGAGGGGAATTCGAAGGAGGATTTGGGCATGAAAGGGCAAGGGAAGATTGGGAGACTTGGGGAGAGCCAAGCACTTGGGAAAGGGGAAACTATGGAGGAATAAGGGGAAACGGGGGAGATCAGAATGTGAGAAAACTGAAGATGCCCATTTTCGAAGGGTAGGACGCACATGGGTGGATCTATAAGGTGGAGAGGTACTTTGTCGTCAATGGATTGACAGAGGAGGAGAAGTTGACATCAGCAGGCTTATATTTTAAGGGGAAGGCTTTGTCATGTTACCAGTGGAGGAACTAGAGGAAACCCCTACGGAGCTGGAGAGAGTTCAATGATTGTTTAATAGAACGTATCCAAACTGACAAGGGAGGAGATTTCTATAAACAATTCTTTGCACTAGTGCAGGACGGATAAGTGGCAGACTACCGGAAGAGGTTTGAGCATCTGGCTAGTCGAGTGGAGCGATTTCAAAGACAACATTGGAGGGGAACTTCCTGAAGGGTTTCAAATCAGAGATCAGAGCTGGAGTAAAGGTCATGAGGCCTCGTGACTTGGAAGAGGCCATGGAGTTGGCATAGCTGGTGGAAAATTAGAGGTATCATGAGAGGGAAGCTAGGAGCAGCAATTCAAGGGGCTCTTATAGGACGAAGACCACTCTTTTAGCACCCAAGGGGCCTACATCAGGCAACATTAATGACACTCCTAGAGAGAATCCATCAAGAGGAAGTGGGGTGAACTTCAAAAGACTGACAGAGAGGGACATGCCGAAGAAGAGGGCGAAGAGACTATGCTTCAAATGTGATGAGAAGTATACTCCACGACACAAGTGTAGGGATCGAACTCTTCAGGTTCTCACCATCTGTGATGATGAGGAAACTGAGGGAGGTGAGAGTATGGGAGGGGGAGAGAGAGAGAGAGAGAGAGAGAGAGAGAGAGAGAGAGAGAGAGGACAAGTTGCATCTGGATGTGTGGAGTTCACCCTGAATTTAGTGGTGGGATTCACGCTGAATCATACCATGAAGGTGAAGGGGAAAATCACAGATAGGAGGTGGTGGTGTTGATTGATAGTGTGTCTACCCATAATTTCATCTCCAACCATGTCGTGGACTAATTGGGGGTGACATTGGTGGATACACAGTGTTATGGAGTGATGATGGGTACATGGAAGGTGGAGACGGGTCAGGGGATATGTAGGGCGATAGTGTTGACCATACAGGGGATTCAGGTGTGGGAGAATTTCCTCCCATTGGAGTTAGGGATCACTGACGTCATTCTGGGGATGAAGTGGATGTAGACTTTGGGGGACACCAAGGTCAACTAGGGAGCATTGACGATGGAGCTGATGGTGGAAGGGAAAAGGGTAGTGATCAAGGGAGATGCAGGGCTCACCAATGTCATGATATCAATTAAAACCAAGGTGAGGAGTATAAAAGAGATGGGGGAAGGTAATATGATGGAACTACATAGGCTAGAGGGGATCAAATTGGAGGAGGACTGAGACATTCATCTTTTAGTACAAACATTGATTCAACGGTTCAGTGAGATTTTTCAGTCGCCTCAGGGGTTGCCTCCTTTGCTGGAACACAAGCATGTTATTATCTTGAAGGAAGTAGTTTCACCTCTCAGTGTTCATCTATATCGTCATCCCCAAATCCAAAAGGATGAGATCGAAAGATTGATTACGGAGATGCTGGGGGCAGGGATCATTGAACCCAATATTAGTCCATTTTTCTATCCATTGTTATTGATCAAGTGCTTTAGCAACAATTTACTTCATTTTACCTTAAGGAGAAGGTGGCACTTTGGACCGGTCCATACGGGGCTGGCTCAGCATAACCGAGGCAGAACTCTTCCACCTCTTGTATGAGCCACACAAACCGCTTGATCCAGAAACACTATTTAGGAAGGATTTTTTAGAGTTAGGAGGAAAATTTGAATGTAGGGATTGTTTAGAGATTTTCTTTTTGATTGAATGCATTAAATAATTTGTTTTCCTAATATTATGGCATCTTGAATTTGGCTGAAATTTGAGATCTCTTAGATTCTTTGGGCTCTAGCGGCGTCTAGAGATTTGGGAGAGAAAGATCCTCCTCTCGAATAGAGGATCAATTGTATATTGGTATTTTCCATTTCCCTTTCATCAAAAATACAAATTATCTACTGTTTTGTTGTTTTGTGTGGATTTTTGTGGAGAATTCTCGTTGTTTTCAGAAGATTGATAGAAAATACTTGAGATCTACAAGTGTTTCATATCAGATTCCTATCCTATAAAAAGTGACATCCTTGCTTCCTCATGAGAAGCACACCCTTGGCCACCTACTAGGAATTACTATAGAAGGTTGAGAAATAACCTTCTTCTCCCAGTCCAAGCCACCTAATGGAGATCAAATTCTTCATCAAGCCATGAACATGCTTCACATTCTAAATACTTCAAATTTTATCACTCGGCTTGTATAGCATGAACTCCCACAACATCCTATAATTCAACATTAGAAAATACACCTTCCCATAATATCCTATACTAATAGTTAGGTAATAACTTTTTTGTGTGAAGAGTGAAATAAAGAACCTGAGTTCAAGATCAAGGACTCCAAATTATTTGTACTAAAGGACCAATGCGCCATAGATCTCTCCAATGTAAATCGCCATAGAGTTCTCCTTTGTTTTAAACTATGTTCACCCTTGCCTTGTGAACAAACCCCTTTTCATATGGCAAGTCATGCCAACATGCATTGTTGGGACACTTTGACTTTCCCAACTAATGAGACTTGGATCTACCTCTGCCTTAATTGTTGCTATTATTCTATGACTTTCTCTTACTGTAATATTTAAAACAAAATATAATATACATTCACCTTTTTTGCATCATCTAATGTCTTCACTAGGAGTAAGATATCTGATGTTGCTAGGACCCATGCGGATAATCATGGAACTGTTAATGGCCATCATAACGACATCTCATCTTTTGATTAAATATGAAAGCAAATTTAAAAAATGGATCTCATCATCAAATTTAATGTTCATGGAGTTCAACTATCTCCTGATTAAGTTGACCCTACTCATAAAATCTATAATTGAAGCTCCTTCTAACATCTTGAGATTGAAAAACTGAAGGAATTAAATATAACTTGTTAACTATAGATAGGTTATCATATATGTTGGAGAGTGCCAATATCACCATTTACCTCCCTTTCGGGGTAGATTAAACCTCAACATTAGTATACAAGATCCCGGTGCTTAAAGTCTTAGAGACCAATCTTCCTAAAAGCTAATTGGTTGTGCCCTTACTTAAATCCTAATGAATCTTAGAAGCCATAAACTAGATTTGGGCCATGTAAACCCCTGAATTGCCTTGAAACTCATAGGTATCTAGAAAGCACTAGCCTATCTTAAAATCCCCAAATTACTAAGCAAAATCTCTTAAAACCATAATCAATCATGAAACTCATAGGTTAAAACTAAGCCAAACTTAAGTTAATCTTGAGCTCCACAAGCTAAACTAAACCTTAGGAATCCTAGCTAGCATTGAAATCCATTGGCTCAGCTATGTCCTAGTAAACCTTGTATAACTTGAAATACATAATATATATCCAAGAAAACCCTAGTCTAATTTGAAATTCACAGGTCTAACTAGTCCTAATCTCTTAAATCCCAAAATTTACTTACAATTTGTAGGTGGATGCTAGACAAAGTCAATCTTAAAATTCATAGATTTAACTTGGATCTATTAAACCTTAGTAAGTATTGGAGTTATGGACTAGACTTGGAGCTATTAAACCTTGAAAGATGTAGGTTGGACTATCCCCGCACTTAGAATACTATGGATAGACTTGAAATCCAAAAAATTAGATCAAAACCTTGTTGTAGATCTAAAGCCTAGACTCAAGTGAACCTTACGAAGATAAAAATAAAAAAAGTGAACCTTATGAAGATTCCTAGCCAAAATGACCTAGCTATACCATATTGTAATAAATTGGATTATAACCCAAATCCTCCAGAGGGCATAGACCAAATCTTATATAACTAAACTTGATCTAAGCTTGTCTAGTTTGACCCAAATTAACCTGTTTGATCCATTGACTCAATTAGTTCAAATTGACTCAACCTAAGCTCAATTGAATGAGCCATTAACCTTCCTAAGATCTAACTCAATATCAAGGTGGTTAAGTTGACTCGAATGGCTAGTCCCGTAACCTTAGCTAACATAAATCTTGCCAAAACCCCATATTTGGATTCATGAAACCCAAATTGGGCCAAGGAAAGCCCTCAACTTATTAAGATGACCTCACAGCAACCTTTGGGAGCCATCACGACCATTTGCTGCACCTTGGATCCATGACTTTTGCAAGCTCAAGTCATGGCTAATCCAAGATCTATGGACTCATTCTAATTTTCGATCAAAGGCCCTCCCATGGATCAAAACTCATTCAAACTTGGCTAAGGACTATCCATGAATGCACCTAAATTTCAGATTAAGCTAATAAGCTTCTAATTACAAAGCTTAATCCCCTTGAGCGCTTCTAGTTCACCCTTACAATTGGAGATAACAAGACCGTTGAGCCTATTAAATCCTTCAATTACCTTCATGGATAGTTTATGCATCTTTAGTTACCTTCAATTTGATCCTAAGGAGTCCTATTTGATTGCTTTTAAAAGAATTTTTAGATTTAGTATTTGCGCACATAACTTTGGTTTGAGACATCCAAAGAACACATTTTCTTGTGATCATCTTGGAAATTTTTTATGCAGATATTGTAGGTTACAAAGTTCATAAAACAAATACGTTAGGAACTCATCAATTATTAGGTTTATTTCTTGTATATAGTCCATCCATGAACAATTTCCCTTTTTTCTTTTTTTCGAGCATTTATGATTTCCTTTGTATGGATGGCCCAAGGAAGAGTAAGTATGATATAAAGGCTTCTAACATTTCTTTTGGATGGTCATATAAGCAAATATAAACCAAATTAGGTCATGGAGTTCAATGAAGCAAGGAAGGGCCAAGCATGAAGACCAAGTCTACCGACTCCCTTAGGACCATGATCCCAACCAAGAGAATTCGACCCAATGAGCATGGAACTCTGTTAGGAATCAACCTAGAGAACTCCCCCACAAAGAGGAGTTTATTTCTCGTTATGTATTAGTGTTTAAAATAGAAGAAAACCTCTATCCAAGAAGATTTTACTTCATGTTGTGAGTTAGTGTTTAAAATAGAAGAAAACCTTTGTAATAGATTTGTTTTGGTGAATGAAAAAACATGAGAAAGGTTCTTCAGTTGAAGATTGCTTGATGGTAGATTCATGGTTGAAGGCTTGGTGACTTCCAATCTTAGTATTTCACTGACAAGCAAGCATTTTTTTTTTCTCTATAAAATTTATTTCCTTAGCATTCTGCTTCACTCCCAAATCAATTCCCACCATTCCCCTTCATCCATTCCACCAAACAACAAGAATAGCTCCCTCGGTCCTGTCCCCCATCTCCAAACCATAAATACTCCTCATGGTCATCACAAGCTCTAACACTCATCACCTAATTCCAATCAACCTCCAGAACCCCGCTTCACCTTCTCAGCTTACCCTAGAGTCCTAGACCTTCCATTCCATGGCATAACTCACTCCCCTAGCCACTCACAAAAATTACTAAGACCTAAGGTTGCTCTCAGCCTCACTCTCCTTCATTATACGTATGAACGATCCCCTCTACAAGCTCCAACCGCCAAGGACGACCATCAATCAACCCTCCACCACATTCCTCCCATTGTACACCTCCCACACCACTTTGCTTATCCCTCCCTCCAACCCAACTTCAATAAAAAATTCTACGGAAAAGGGAATTGGCCACCCTCTCCTTCAAATTTTCCTAACTACAACCCATAAAGATGAACAAATATAATATAATATATCAATATATTATATTATAATATCTTGTCATATTTGTTCAAATACCAACCATAGTGTTATTTTATTTATCCATAGAAGTGACTTGACTTTAATTTGGCATTGAACCTCATCATCCAACTTCATGGCCCCCTGAATTAAAGGCCGCCGGTCAGCCTAACCGCAATATCCATATGGGCAACCACAAACATGCGCGACACCTCAACATAAACCTTAAATTAACAAATCAAGAGGCATTGTTGAAGACTTCCAACAACAGTTTCCAAGCACATAGACCCACTACCTCGTTGCTGAAGATGACTACCTGTGCAAGCCCTTCTCAGGCTAAGAGTAGCTATCAAAGTCTTCCAGTCTTTGATCTTTGCCTTCCTATATATGATACGCATGCTACTACAACCACTCCATTGGAATCTAGCACTTCGTTAAGGTAGCCAGCTCAATCCTCTAGCACTTGTTCCTGGCCATCGAAAGGAAGAAGTTGGGATCATACATAGCAGCCCTTGTACCATTCTTTTATAAGAAATAGTAGTTGATGGAGGTGGATAATTGGGAAATAGGGGTGCAACCAACTCGTGAGTTAGTTTGGGCCCGACACATTAACTAGCTCGTGAGCCGAACTTATCGAGTTTAGAGCTCGAGTTCTATCCTCCAGATGCTCGGCTTAATTACTCATCAAACAGCTCGAATCTGAACGGTGGAACTAAAGGGGCGGCTAGGATGCGAAAGGAGGGCTCGGAAGCAGGCTCAGACGGTGGAATAGCGGGGCGGGTGGGCTTAGATGATGTAATTGCAGGGCAGGCAGGCAGGCAGGCTTTGAAGGCAGAATCTCGGTGCGGGGGGGCTTGGATGCGGTCTCTGATGCGGAAGGCCGAGTCTGCTAAGAAACCTGCAAAGACAAGGTTAGAAGGAAGAAGATGAACAGTGTTGAGCTGAATAGATATATTGCATTATACTTCCAATGGTTTTTATAAGCCATTGGAGGAATATTCCTGGACCGTTAAGGTCAGTACAAGTGGAGCAGACCATTGAGGTCAGAGCAGGTGGCGCAGAGGAAAAATAAGTGGATTAGGCCTTTACATGTGACCGTTACTTGTTATGATTGGCTTTAAATGCCCCCTCAAACTGAGGATCCAGTGAGTTGATGCTCAGTTTGTTTCTCAGAGTGATGAATCGGTTGGTTGGTAGAGGCTTTGTTAAGATGTCAGCAACCTGCTCATCGGACGGAAGGTGAGAGACAACCACCGTTTGCTTTTTGATGTGATCACTTATGAAATGATGATCGATTTCAATGTGCTTCGTCCGGGCATGAAACACGGGGTTGTGCGCGAGAGCAAGGGCCGAGAGGTTGTCACAGAAGATGGTGGTGGGTTGTGTGAGTGGTATTTGAAAATCCAGAATTAGGCGTCATAGCCAGATCACATCAGATAGAGCTGAAGACAGAGCTCTGTATTCGGCTTCGGTGGAAGACTTCGCCACAGTGGTTTGCTTCTTGACGCTCCAAGAGACAAGGTTAGGGCCGAGGAGGGTGCAGAATCCAGAAATGGATTTCCGATCGGTGGTATCAGATGCCCAATCGGCATCACAGTAGGAGGAGAGTTCAAGTGGTCCTGGGGAGATTGGAAGACCAAGGTGTTGAGTACCTTTAATGTAGCGTAGTAGTCTCTTGAGCCTCATGAAGTCAGTGGTAGTCGGATTGTGCATGGATTGACAGATCGTGTTGGCTGCAAACGACAGGTCAGGCCTTGTAATGGTGAGGTAGTGCAGAGATCCTGCGAGTTGTCTGTAATGCTTCGGATTGTCAAATGGTGTGAGGTTTGGAGCAGTTTGAGAGCCAGATGGACTGATCGGTGTGCTGGCGGGTTTGCAATCCTGGAGACCGGAGGCTAGTAGAATGTCTCTTGCATAATGGGATTGATGAAGAAACGCTCCTGTCTTGGTGTAGACAATCTGAATTCCGAGAAACAGGCTGGCTTGTCCCATTTGTCTGAGAGCGAAGTTATCTTGTAAGGCCTGAAGCAAGGTGTGGATGGTGTTCGGCTGATTGCCTGTCAAGAGTAAATCATCGACATAGATGATTATGTATAATTGTGTGGTGCCCTGATTGTAGATAAGCAAAGATGGATCTACCCGGCTGAATTTGAATCCGAACTGAACTAGAAATCCAGTCAGTTTATGAAACCACTGGCGAGGGACCTGTTTGAGCCCATAGAGGGCCTTGTGAAGTTTACATACATGATTTGGTCTGGTAGCATTGGAGGAATGTATGTGGTGGGTATAGTAGGGGAAGAGTTGATTGGAGTTTCTTGGGGAGTTAGTTGGTGTTCATGGAACTTGACATGTCTAGATATGTATAGTTTGTTTGTTGATTGATGGAAGCAGCGATATCCCTTGTGATGAGGAGAGTACCCAAGGAAGATGCAAGGAAGAGATCTGGGAGCGAGTTTGTGAGGAGATTGAGGTTGAAGCCAGGGGAAGCATAGGCAACCGAAAGATTTGAGATGATCATAATTGGGAGTCCTGCCGTGGAGTAGGATGAAGGGAATTTGGAAGTTGAGTGCTGAGGTAGGTAGCCGATTAATGATGTAATTGGATGTTTGAAGGGCTTCAGCCCAAAATCTGAAGGGAAGGCGAGCGGCATGAAGAAGGGTGCGGGTCGTTTCGAGGAGGTGTCTGTGTTTGCGCTCGGAGACACCGTTTTGTTGGGGTGTGTTAGGACAACTGAATTCATGGTGAATGCCCTGGGTGAGGAGAAGGTTCTTGAAATCGTGGCTGGAGTATTCCCCTCCGGCATTGGACCGAAAGGTTTTGATTGTAGTTTTGAATTGAGTATGAACCATTCGCATGAATTGTTGGAATTTAATTATTGTTTCATTTTTAGTGTGCATTAGATATATCCAACAGAAGCGCGTCGCATCATCAATGAACACAATGTAATATCTGTAGCCATTTAGAGAGGAAACCGGAGATGGACCCCAAACATCTGAGTGTATTAAGGTAAATGGAGTAGTTACATGATTTGCTTGCTTAGGGAACGTAAGACGATGGCTTTTAGCCACATTACAGGAAGTGCAGACGAAGGTAAATGAACTACTATTTAGAGCTGGAATAAAAGGAGATAAAGCAGCCATTGCACGAGGGTGAGCATGACCGAGACGAGCGTGCCAGATGATGGCTGGAGTTGTTGTCGTGTGGAGAGCGGATGACTTGGTGGTTGCCGATACTCGAAGAGGGTAAATGCCATTGTGGTTATGGCCATGATGGAGTGTTGTGTTGTCCCGAAGATCCTTGATGACGTAACCGCCGCGATCAAAGGAGACAGAGCAAAAATTATCATTAACGAGTTTTGATATTGATAGAAGGTTGTGAGAGAGAGATGGAACATGGAGAAGTCTGGATAGTTTGAGCTTACGATTGCTGTCAGGGAGGGGAAGCAGACCAAACCCGCTATGGTGAATGGGCAGTGACGATCCACTTGCAGTTGAGATAGTGTCTCTGCCATGGTAGGTTGCTGGCTGTTGGACGTTGACAATGTCAGGGGTGAGATGAGATGAAGCTCCATAGTCTAGTATCCAGTCGGTGGTGGGCTGGGATTTTGAATGAGCGATGTAGGCTCTGGAACTTGAGTTTTGAGACTCTGTGTAATTGGAGTTGTATATGTGCCAGCATGAGAGGGCGGAGTGGCCTGTTTTCCCACAGATCTGACAGGTAGGACGTTGAGAGGTGTGACTGGTTTGAGGAGTTTTGAAATTGGACGGTGTTGAGCTAGAGTTGCCGCCTCTTCCTCTGTTGGTTCTGGAGGCAGAGTTTCTGCCTCTTCCTCGTGAGGAGTATAGAGCCTGAACGTCGCCGGTTGTGGTTAAGTCTTGTTGTATCTCCGACTGGAGGTTTATCTCCTCGCTGCACAGCAACGAGTATAGAGATTCAAGGGAGATAGTATGGGGAGAGATGCGGATAGCTGCTTTAAAGGGGTTATAGGACGGAGGCAATCCCTTCAAAGTATAGAGGATGATATCCTCTGTTTCAATGTGTGATCCGGCGACAGCAATGTTGTCAACCAGAGATTTGATCTGGGCAAGATATTGTGGAATGGTTTGATCACGCATCTGAACATTGTGGAGCTCATTTTTCAGTTGCAGTACGCGTGACCTGTTTGAAGGTTGCAGGCGAAGTTCTAATGTTGTCCAGATCTCATGACAGGTCTTGAGGTGAAGTATATACGGCAATACCGAAGGTGAAATGGTAGAGAACAGAGCAGAGATAAGATTTTGATCAATTAATCTCCACAGTTTTTGATCATTGGGTGAGTTGGGACATTGTTGTTCTCCGGTGATGTAGCCTTCGAAACCATTTGCTAAGAAGGCTTGAAAGATTTGTAACCTCCAGATTGCCTAGTTTTCCACTGTGAGCTGAGTGTGAACCAGGAGTTTGAGATTGGACATTAGAAACTTAAGCGGAAGCGGAACTGTGAAGTCGGCCATGGACGCCGACAGGGTAGAGGAATTCTGAGGTTGAGGAGCTGAGGTTTGAGTTTGAGAAGATCCTCCTTGCTCCGCCATTGGAGAAGTGAGAGTTAGCCGTGGAGCTATGGCTCTGATACCATGCTAAGAAACCTGCAAAGACAAGGTTAGAAGGAAGAAGATGAACAGTGTTGAGCTGAATAGATATATTGCATTATACTTCCAATGGTTTTTATAAGCCATTGGAGGAATATTCCTGGACCGTTAAGGTCAGTACAATTGGAGCAGACCATTGAGGTCAGAGCAGGTGGCACAGAGGAAAAATAAGTGGATTAGGCCTTTACATGTGGCCGTTACTTGTTATGATTGGCTTTACAGAGTCACGGGGCAGAATCGGGGGCGGGCCACGATAACGAAATTGGAACTCGAACAGGGTAATCGAGCCACTCGACAAGCCATTTTCAGTGGAACGAGTCGAGCTTTCGAGCTCGACTCGAGTTTAAGATTGGAATTTGGCTCGTGAGTCGAACTCGAGTTAGGCCTAACTCAAGATCGACTCGACTCGTTTGCACCCCTAATTGGGAAACAACCGACTGAGATTATGGTGGCTTAATATTTGTTTACAATTAATAAAAAAAATCTGAATAAAATCAATTCCAAATTTAGGGACTTTAAGATATCCGATTTTACAAATTTGATAAGAAAATATTTTTGGAAAATAATACTCCACACATCTTAACAAAAATGATGATATGGTACTGATACTGGTAAACAACAGCGTGCAAAAAACTTTATTGCCAATTTCGCTCCTATGAGAGTCTCAATCTTAATAGGAGGTTAACAAAGAGATGGAGAGACACAGAGCGGACTAACCAATTAAATAAGATTATTGCAGTTGGTCCTGTTTCCACTAGTGATGATGAAGTTACTAAACATGTGTGGAATAACATGGCAGGGCTCTCATTTAAACCAACACTACTTTCTCGTTTTAACCTATGAAAATTGATGTACTTGAATTAAATTTATTAATAATTTGGACAGTTTCTACGAAATCAAACCTAATATTTAATTTTGAAAAG
Organism: Dendrobium nobile; assembly: GCA_022539455.1. Lineage (NCBI taxonomy): Eukaryota > Viridiplantae > Streptophyta > Magnoliopsida > Asparagales > Orchidaceae > Dendrobium > Dendrobium nobile. The sequence continues at coordinate 37,809,647 of CM039731.1, read as the reverse complement.
AAGAATCATCTCAAGAATTGCAATAACTCATAATATATAGAATCAGAACAAAAGCTTCTACCTCTCTTAATGCCCTGAAGACTGGAACCGCAATAAAATCATAAATGTAAGTCGTGGCCACAAAAATGCCACCAGGACGAAGAATCCGGCTTATCTCTGCTACCTAGAACATGATCAATTTAAATTAGATTACCCAATAAGTTTACTTCGACCTAAATGACGGATATCAAAAGTTAAAGAAAGCATAGTTTTTAAATAGTATACAGCTGAGGAAAAAAATCATGGGTTTCAAGAAAATCAAAGTTAAATAATGGACAATTTTTAAATAGTACACAGTTGAGGAACATCATGGGTTTCAGGAATTTAAAAAACTCATTTTATTATTTTGGTTCTTTTAGAGTAATTTTTATAATGTATATAAGAAATGAAAATTATCTACCACTATAGGCCTAGTATATTAGTTTTTTTACTCAATGTCATCGACAGACAGGTAGTAAATATTTACAGCAGCAGAAGGTGATGGCCAGCAATGCAATGCAGCACCCGCATGCACCCCATCTATGGAATTTGAAACAAAAGGAAGCCTGGAGATATCAGCCCGGACCAAGATCAAGTTCCTGGAAGACAATTAAATATGATATCAGAGTTTCAAAGTAGGCGAACCATCAAATGCCGAACCTCAATTCAGCATCTCTCTCTATGAATCCTAAATATGAATGAAAATGAACTTCTTTCAAAATAAAAGAGAGCGACTAATAGAGAGAAGAAAATGGGAAACAAACTCTTTTGGTATGTTCTCTTGTTTAATGTATTCATGGCACTGTCGCAGCATATTCTCCGAGAAGTCCAAAGCAACTACATGGGAATACATTCCACTTCTGGCAAATAGCCTTGAGAATAATCCACTCCCACAGCTTGCATCTACAAGAGTTCCTCCAGTGGCAGGCTTAAGGTAATTTTGGGCCATTTTAAACTGTCTCGCATGGAAAGAGCCAGAAAAACAGTTTACATATAATATCATGAAATCTAAACCAGGTATAGGAAAGTTTCACAATAACCAAGAATTAAAAACTGTTGGAAGAACCATATCACGTTAAAATTGATGTTAACTTATTGACTAAACGAATTTCCATAGAGAAAAATGATTCAGATGACAAATGGAAAACATTATATTAGCTTGTTTAACAATGTACTGAAAAATATGTGGCAGGATTTATTTACACTATAGAAGCTCTCTTTATAACTACAGATAGTAATACAAGTTCTCTTTCTAACCTCTCTTTCTGGACCAGGGAAACCGTCCAATATAAAACTTTGACGCCATCCCCTCTCATATAGAAATGGCACCAAAGGATTCCTGTGCCAATCAACAGCAAACAAAATAGAGTGAATACATGCAGCAAAGAAAAATAGAATTAACCAAAAAAGCTGAAGAGCAATATTTTTACGCCATCCCCTCTCATATAGAAATGGCCCAATCTTAAATTCATTTTTTAACCTGCGTAGCATCTTTAGATTCCATGTGTATGCATACATCATGCTCGTCGGGACCCATGCGGGTATATACTTTTATATGCCTTACGCAAGAAGTGTTTGTATGACAGTTATATGAATGCAGTGCAATATGTGTATATGACACATCTGCATATTCACACACATAATTATATTTACATATTCATACTCACAAGTGTATTCGTATATCTGCATGTAAATGTGTATGTTAATCCATGCATTTGCATAATGCTTGATATTTGACATATTGCATGTTAGCTTGATGTAGTAATAGATTATTTGCATGCATAACATGTTTGCATAATGATAAAATGCTTTCGTATAGTGCATGACATATTCGCATGTCAGCATAGCGTGCCGTTGCTGCACAGTACATTTTTACACATTATACAGTGTACTTGCATGATGCATTTTGTATGTCGCAGCGTATATGTGCATGATGCATTTTGTATGTTAATGTAATGTGTCGCCAGAGCATGGTGCATTTTGTATATCGGATGATGTATTTGCATGATGTCCCTGCATTTTGTAAATATATGCATACTATGAATATGTCGGCAAACATTTCAATGCATGAGGGGGGTGTTTTTGCAATAATCAACTGTACAAATGGCTGTCATTGGGAAATGAGCTGGGTTTCATTTGGGAATTTATAAACGCCTTCTGTCTTCTTGTAAATATGTTGCGGATTCGGTGGCATGGTTTAACAGCACATTGAGCTTCCTTTGTTGCAAATATGTAGTGTGGGCTCATTTTTCTTCTGTATGTTGTTATCTCCGTCAACATTCAACCTGCATGAGTGCATTTCTGGTGCATCAGGAGCCTTCCATTTATCATTTGCTAGTAAACTAATATATCTGGCATGATAATTTGGCACTGCAAATCTACTGCCTCAATTTACGAGTGGCCCGCAGTTTTTACTACATATTATCTGCTTCTACTTACAGATGAATTGTAGCATGTTTATTTGTGTATTGATGAAGGAATCGGGTGAACTACATTCACCACTAATTTCTCCATGCACGTCAGTCAGCAGGTTGATGTATCCACTTGTATGATGGATTCCTTGTGTTTATAGAAAGCCGGTATATTCGTTTGCATATTGATCAACAAATTGCTACATTCACTGGCATATTTTTATGTCTGTAGGAGATGTTGTGCGTATTTGCAAGCTAGCTGATTATTGAGCATAGGGATATTGTTACATTCATAGCTCATCTGTTATCGTTGCTAGCAAGCAGGTTAATGTTTTCATCCACAAGTTGTCTGATGTTGAATGTGTATCTGTATTTGCAAAAGACCAATCACATTTGCAGCATATCCATCACCACTGATTGCAGTCAGGTGACGTTAGTTATATACAAGCTATACTTGCTTCAAACCCTTCAAATACATCTTGGTTAACACTTCATTGCATGTCGACCTCGAGGGACTAATTTGTACATTTTCAAATTGATTACTATCAATTGTAGGAGGGTCGTATTCACCACAATTTCCTTATGTACTCTTGTTAGCAAGCCAACACATTTATTTGTATGTCCTTATTCTTACTCACAAGTGGGTTGTCATATGTGTTACAAGAACTCTGCATATGCCCACAGGAAAGTTAGCCTACTTGTTTCAAGTCTACCATTCTTGTGGCTAGGTATTCAATGTTCGTGCCTTATACATGTCTGTAGGCAAGTCATGCTTATCACAAGTCCTTTGTAACTGCTTGTTAGCGGGTTATCATCGAGTTTTATTATTATGCTCATCATTGTTATTTGATTGCATTTTCCATTTTAGATATTCAATTCAAGATCGGTTCCCTATAAATTTGCTTAAGTTCTATTCCCAGTAGTCTGAATTTTGGCAATCTCCCAATGTCTCCCCCGTTTAGGAGTTAATGAGCAAATTGGAAAGAGAACAAGAGGGATTTAATAGGAGGGAGAGGCGGCAAGGGCAAGGGGGCCGGTGGCATGTAGAGAGAGGGAGGGGATTTTGGGGAGGAATTAAAAGTTTCCAAAGCAAGATATTTAATTTAGGAAGTAGAACATTAAATCAAATCTAATTTAAATTTAAATTAGACTTAGATTTAGGAAATTTTGCAAAATTAGAATTTGTAATTAAGGAAAGTATTTGAATTCAAAAGTTAATTGAATTCAAATAACGGCTCTTTCCTAATTGCCTTGGGATATTTTAGGAAAGTAAATGAGGGTGGGTTTGAATTTTGAAATTCAAATTTATGGAGATCTTTAGAGGGGTGGCTCGGCGGCTAGGGGGCCATGGAAGGCCGGCAGGTCGAGTAAGGGAGGTGGGGAGGTGGGTTTTGGCGGGTCGAACATAGGCGTGGGAAGCCACCGATGGAGGAGAAGGGGAGGGGAGGATGCCGTCAGTTTGGGAGGATGGGGAGGGTTCAGTCGGCGGGTATGGGAGGGGAAGAGGGAGGAGGAAGAAGATAAACAAGGGGAAACCAAGAGCCCACCAATGGGGGTTGTTGGGTATTTCGTTGGCCTCTCCTAGTGATGTAGGCAAGGTGGGGTTGATTGAATTTTTTATCTAAATTCTAATTGGGCATTTAATTTGTGGGCTGATTTTGGCTTATTGGGCTTGGCCCATTATTGTGTATTGATGTTTGGTGTTTGGGAAGGAATTGTTGTGGGAATTTCTGGATGCAACCCCCTTGTTTGACATTCGGTTTACCCCCTGGTTTGCATATTCCGGTTCCCCTTGTGGTGCATGTTCCGGTCCCCTAGCTACTATTCCGATTCCCTTGTTGGGTGCTGGTTCCGGTCCCCTTTTTTCCCCTTCGGTTCCTTCCCTGGATGCTCATCTCGTGGCTACTTTGCTCGATTCTCTATGTTACCTTTTCGGGTGTTGTTTTGGATTGAATGCAAGCCCCCTTTATGGCTGTTTGGGTGTTGTTTCTGGACAGAACTTTTGATCTTCTAGTTCCCATAATTTAATGGGTTAATTAGTGTTTATGGTGGCTATTTGGCTGCCCCTTTTCTCCTATATATATTAGATGTTTTGCATTCAAAAAAAGAGAGATGTTATGATGTGATTTTTGGAAGCCAAAACATGCGGGTTTCTTCATAGAAAAGCTTGCGAGGTTGTTCCATTCCTCTCTTCTTCTAGGAAAGCTTGCGAGCTTCTCCTCCTTCGTCTCAGATTCTTATCTCTTTCATCTCTCTGCAAGTTCCCTTCCACTTGTATCATTCTTCTTAAATGAATAAAATGCAAGTTTAGGTGTTTGTTTTTATTTCACAAGTTTGTAAGCATCGTTAAAGTTGTATTTTGTCTATTTTCTAGTATTTTATGTAATTTTCTATTTACTATGAAGCTTTTGTTTTTTCTTGCAAAAAATTAGGGGTTTTCCTAATTTTTTTGCTTGCATCACCTAGGCTTCACCACCATCTCAAAACTCACAAGAAAGTAGGAGACAGAAATATGAAATTTTTATTAATCATCATTAACTTCATACAAAGCAAAAGACCTTTATATATAGGCCTCAATAATAAAGAAAAGAAGAAAAACTCAATTGCCCTCGGGGCTACAATAAGAACTCACTACCCATAGGGGTAAACTAGGAAAATTGAAATGCAAAATAAACAAAATATCAAATACATAAAGGCTCTGAATCATAGCCGTCGATCTACGATTACGTCGATGGTACACATGTTAAAATCTCTGGCTGATGCCCTCATCCACTCCAATCTTAATATTACATTAATTCCTTGGTATTAACTAATTCAATTGATTAAATACTGAAGCCACGCCTTCGACAATCTTATTCTTGCGCTTCCGTCTACTAAAGGATCAAAACTAATATTTGAAACAACAAAAGGAGAGGAAGTCAAAAGATTAATATTTAATTGGACAACGTAGATAAAGAAAGTGATGCACATTCACTCTAAAAACAATAGATTAGGGAAAATAAAAAGAAGGTTCTTTCATGGAGGATTTGAAAGAAGACGGGGAAATGAAATCGAGGAGCTAGTGATTTCAGGTAGAGGAGAAGATGAAAGATACAAAGTGCAGGGGGGGAAACAGTGACATAAAGGGGTAATAGCATTACTACAAGAATAGCATAGCTTAATTGAAATATACTTTTGTATTTCATATTTACCGAGTTATATTCCAAAATGGTCCTTCGACTATCATATGCAGCCCATTTAATCTCAAAGTATCACATTTCTCTAATTTAGTTACTCAACCATATAAAATTGATCCGAAATGGTCCCTTAGGGACTACATTTAGACTAATTTTTTTGTAGTGGATGGATTAAATTGAGATCACTTATTGTTAAATCCCAACTGTCCCTTGGCTCTTGATTCTACGGCCATCAAGAAAATCCATGGGAGGCTCACCTGTTAAATCTCAGGCATTCCTTACCTCTTGATATTATGGCAGACATGGGGATCCGTGGGATGCTCACCTGGACCACACCATTTCCTTCCATATTCGGGTGGCTAATTTAGGAAGGATTATATTAGGACAACTATGCATGATTCCGTAATTATTTGTTTCTTTATTAAGATATCTTGAATAGATCTATAAATAGGGATAGTTTTGTGTAATAAAATAATAAACCTTTTCCCTCTCCAATTCTTTGAATTTAACATGATATTAGAGCTTAAAAAGATCTATTCCATGAGTTCCACCACCAGCCTTCATTGCCAAAATTCTGAGGAATACAGGTTCCCACCAATGGCCTTTATTGTCGGAAATGTAAGGAATATTGGTTCCCACCTGTTGACCCCTATACCTCAAACCACGCGAGAAAGGGCCCAAACTGGTGAATAAAGCAATACGCGCCTTGGCGCCGCATGTCACTTGAAGGGTCAAACGATCTCTGATTGTCAAATAGATGGCGTCGTTGCGATCAGGACATCAAATTCTGCTAGGACGAGGCCCCTCGCAATCGAATCGGACGAGATCGGTCAAAAGGGACGACCAACACCCGAACTTAAAGTGTGAAGATGATCAAACGATGCCGGATCGACGAACAAACTTTGTTGTTGCATCCGGAACGTTGTCAACCTCTAAAATATATATTTTGTTTATACAATTTGAAGCATTCAATTGGTTGCACGGATCCCGAGACAACAACACGAATTTCGAGGAAAATCAGCATCGTCGCTATCCAAATGATGTTCGTTCGCAAAACAGATTTCGTCATTGAGATCAAAATATAAAAAATACTCAATAACTACACTTTCTATGCTCAATTTGGATCATCCAGAGTTGTGACATGAAGTTCGAGACAAAACACGCATATCGAGGAAAATAGACATCGGCACTGCTCAAATGAAGTCTGATCACAAAACGAACTCCGCCACTGCGTTTAGAACATCTCAAATACTTAAGAATGATAACAAATTTGTGCAAATTAAAACATGCAAGGACATCGACATGCATCCCGAGGCAAAGCGCAAATTTCAAGGAAAAGTTCGCTCAACGCTATCCAAATGACGTCTGATCTTGAAATGGATTGCATCGTTGCGACCGGAACATCGACAATACCCTAAATGCACTATCAATTTGTCCAATTACGATTATTGACAAATTGACATGTTAAACGAGATAATACACGCAAATCTAGAAAATGCACGGAAATCGAGAAAATAAGCAAATTCATAAAACCTTTGACCTAATTAAGACATGTTGGCTGTTTTGAATTACTTCAGTAATGACTAAGCATCAATATAGCAGCTAAGTAAAAAAAAATTCAGCAAAAATCAAATTACCAAATAGAGAAACAAAGTCAGATTGAAAACTAAATGTGCATTAATATACCTTGTTCTGTCGAATCTCCATCAATCTATCAATCCTGCTGCGTAGCTTTTTTCAACTCAGTCGTCAAAACAAGGTTAATCGATGTCCTAAAGAATACAAAGGGGCAAGCAAACAAAAAATCTGACTTCAGCTCCCATTTTCTTTCCCAAATCCCCTCACACGAGCTCCAGCAATCCACCGTTCTCCTCCTGTGCTATAGCCGGATTAGCTCAGCTTGGTGACTGATCCAGCCCCTGTAAACATCTAGCAAGGTCAACTCCACAGCCGGCCTCTCTTTCTTTTACAAATCCCAATCTCACAACCATTCCCGTTCAAGACCCCAATCCCATCTCTTCCTCACACTCCCACAGTTTCAAACTCCACAAAGCAGCAGTCGTTTCTCTCTTCCATTCGGCTCTTCCATCTACAACAGGTGTCACCCGCAAACACTTTCTCTTCTTCCCTTGCCGTGAAACCCAGCCCACAAAAGCCTGCTACAAGTCTTGGAGGAGGGCCACTACCTGAAGGTCTTTTGTGGCTTCTTTTGACTGGGAAGGTGCCAAGAGAAAAAGTTAATGCCCTTTTTAGGGAGTTGCATATCCGCTCAACTGTTCCAGATCATGTCCACAGAGCAATTGGTTCCCTCCCATTGTCACCCTTCTCTATTGCAAATGAAAATGGCTCAACTTCAGAAGCTAGCATAAATAGAGCTGTAGAAGCAAACAAGCCTTATGATTCCCCTTCATCCAACACAGGCGTGGCATATCATAAAGCTAATATCAATGAAAAAGGTGGCAACAAGTCAAAGTGAAGAAACAAGCATTGAAGACCCAAAGACAGCCAAACGGCAACAAGTACAGAAGGATAGTCTTCCTGCATTTGCTACATTATCAAGGCAAGAGTCCATTGAAGACCTTCAGGCCATTGGAGAGTTGATGAAAGCCTATGGCATCCCTTGGCAAGCGGGAATTCGGAGACAAAGTTGGCATGGGAATAGCATACAAGCTTAGGCCAGTAGTGATGTGATACCACATGCGTAGGAGCTTCTTAAGAAATTAAAAGTGATTGACAATGAAATTACAATTAAGAGCTTATTGAGATAACAAGTAAAATCATTAAAGGTTCTTAGTTGTTAACTTGCTTAGGCGAAGGAAGTACATGTAGATTAGCCAAAACTCCTAGGTAACCAAAAATAGTAGCAATACCCAAAAGCTATTAATCAACAATCCGCAACTTAATAAAGAGAGTTTTCACCTTGGGGATTGGTCACTCAACTACACTAGGCTTAGCGGGAGAAGATCTTCAACACACTTAACGATGTCATGAGGAAGGTCGCAACACCAATGATCTTGAGCCACGGAAAGGTTGACGGTGGTGGAGGAGGCACGGACGGATAGCCGTTGACGGTCCACGAGTGGTCCTCGAATTGTTCGTCGAGGACGTCTATGAGTGTGGGGAGGATGCGATTCAAGTAGTCTTCCACCGTGTCATCGAGTCCAAACCCGACGTCGAAGAATGGAGACCGGGTGATATGGATGTCACCGTAGATGTCGAGCACCAATCCACTATCAAGCTCCGGATCCGCCATGCATCATCGAAATAGAGGTGGAAATGCGTCGCCTTCTTCTTCCCTTGGCTTCTCAATTCACAAAAGAAGGAGAGAGAGAGGAGGGGTCGGCGGGATTCCCAAGGAGAGAGGGTGAAGCCGGCGGGTGCAAGGGGAAGGGAGCTTGGGTTTGGAGAAATTAGGCTTAGTGGAGAGTGTAGGGAGATTAATCAAAATCTGAAATTTAATTTCAGTTTTGATTAAAATTGAGAGGGAATTGACTTGGATTTTGAATTTCAAATCCAAGGGAGTTATGACATTGATTGGGGAATTAATGGGGGGAGTTAAGGAGGGGAGGCCGTCGGTTTCAAGAGAGGAGAGGGAGGAGTTTTAAAACAAATCCTGCAATAAATTTCAGGATTTGAAATTTTGGGAGGGAGTTTTATTTGAAATTAATCTTTAATTTCAAATTGAGGGGGGATTAATGGAGCAATTAATGAGGGGAAAGCCTAGTAAGGCCGGCGGCATCAAGAGGGAGAGGAGAGGATGTGGAGGCAAATTACAAACCTTCCAAATTTGCTTGTGTGCATGAGGAGGTTTGATTAAGAGATCCACCTTGATTCAAATTTCGAATTGTTTTGAATTTGAAAACTTTCCATATTTGGCTTGACAAATTTGGAAATTTTCTTAACTCAAATAATTTGTATTTTCAAAATTCAAACAAGTGGGGAGTGTGGAAGAGGGCCGGTGGTGAAGGGCTTTGACGGGTGAAGGAGGTGGGGTGGTCGTCGGCCAAGGAAGGCTTAGGGCCGGCGGGTTTGGGAAAGAGGAAGGGGTCTTCTTGTGGTGGAGGAGAAAGAAGAGGGAGGTGAATACGAAGGAGAAGATAGAAAACCTAACCACGAGCCGCGGACTCTTCCAACGACTGGTAGGCCTTGCGATTTGCTCCCCTTGAGCTCTCTCCCTTCTCAAGCTCTCATGCAAGAAGAAGAAGTAGAAACACACAAATTTTCATTAGCTATTACAAGAGAAAAGACCCATATATATAGGTCTCAAGCATACAAGAAGAAATAAAGACTAAGTTGCCCTCAGGGCCCCAACATGACTCAACTCAACATAAGGGTACAATAGGAAAACATAAAAATAAAATGCATAACAACTAAAATATAAGCTCTGAATCGTGGCCATCGATCGGTGATGCTTCCGGCTATACACATGTTTGGACTTTGGATCGATGTCCTCATCATTCTCCCCAGCTGGGAGAAAACTCGACCCCGTCGAGTGAAAATTTCTGGAGCTCTCGTACATCTCTAAAAGATCTGGATCCCATCTCTGTAACTCATCTCGATCAATCAATGTATCCTCGGTCAACGGCTTCCCTTTCCAATGAACCAAGTACCTGTGGTGTCCGCCGTCCTTCATGGAAATGATTTCATCGTTAAGTATAGCTTCAACCTTCTCCGCAATAGGTAAGTGGGGTAGATCGGGGAGTGGGGGTAGGCTGGGGATCTCACTGGGTGGGTTCTCAAACGGCTCAATTTGAAGTGGATTATTAGGGTTCAGCTCTGGTCCCTCAAAGGTTATTAGATCTTCTATATTAAATGTAGGATTGATGTTAAAACCTTTAGGAAGGTCCAGCACATAAGCATTGCCATTTACCTTTGAAATTACCCAAAAGGGTCTGGCGCTTCTAGCATGCAACTTTTTCACGGAGGGATCCGTACCATCACAAAGTTTCTAACCTCGAATTCTTTAAATCTTTTCTTGTGATCTGAAATAAGCTTATAATTGAAGTTACATTGTTCAATTCTTCTTTTAATTTCTTGATAAAGCTCCTGGAGATTAGATGCAAATGCATATGCAAAAGAACCGGTATACATGACAAATGACAAGAATCAAGGCTCACACAAAAGTTTTAAACAGAAATAACTTGGAAGACAACATTCTACAAACACACACACACTTACTAACTCCTACGAACACAGCTAGAATAAAGGTGGACGAGTCACGAAAAAGATGGGTCTAAAGTGTTCGGTCTAAGGGAACCGGTGTAGGGGGAGGAAGGAAGACACTCTTAGCTACCAGGGCACTTCTATGGGTAGTTTCAGTTAGGGTCGACATCAGTCTCCTAGTGGTAGTAGTATAACCGAATAAATTCATCCAACTAGGGTAGAAGTAGTCCTTATCCTGGTAGGACGAGGCTATAACGGGCAAAATGTATAAATCAGGAATGACACACTCAGCCAAATATAAATCCAAATGAGCAGCTCCAAAGTTAGACTCTAATGCATCAAGAGGAGGCTCATTGTTCAAATTAGGATTCGAAGCTTTCAGAGTCAAATCATTATCTTCCAAACTCATAGTACTATTCTTAATAGAATCAGGGTAACTGGGTTCAGGGTTAATTAAATCGTGAGTTAAATCAGGTAGTACGTTTAGTTGAACCACTTCCGACTCGATATTATTATCATCACAATTACCCAAAGTCGGCTCAGTAGGTGATACAACTAAATCAGGATCTTCCGAATTTAAATTCAATGTGTCCAAGGTCAGATTGGCTTCTTTCAAGATCATATTCCTATCGTCCAGGTCTACTTTGTCCAAGGACTTATCCTCGAGGAGACTAGGATCAAGGTGGGTTAAGGTGTCGACGTTTACAGGTTCCAACTCTCCTAGCTCAGGGTTTAAGTCATTCTGAAAGTCTGATTCAATCACTTCTATTTCATCCTCAAAGAATTCTTCATCATTAGTGATATCACTAGCATCCACGAAATGGATGCACTCAGTCTCAAGTTCAGAGAACTTCTTCTTCTTAATGTCTTCCTTTATTATAATCATACTGGCAGGGTCAAGGACTGGGGACGCTAAAGGTTGACTGAGATGGCTAGAAGTAGGTCCGAGTGGGGAGTCATAAGAGATTGGCCTAACAGAAGACCCAGTAGAGGGTCGACCATCAAGGTTAGGTGAAGACCTATAGGGTGGGGCAGCAACCCGGATGTTACTAATGGGTGGGTGGTCTTGACCGCGGTAAGGTCCACGGGTTGTCCCAACGAAAGAGGTAGGGTGATGCTCTAGATGACGGTTACTAGTAGAGGGTCGGTATTTTAAATTAAGATCTCGCCTCATGTCTTTCCAAGTAGTGTACTCACCGCGAGACTCTTTATGATCTTCCAATCTTGCCCAAAATTGACGAGCTCGACCTTTAAGGTGAGACCTAGCGATGCTAACCTGGTGGGGTTCAGGGATATGACATAATTTAAAATAGTCATCTAGTTGTCTAGCCCATTCCCTAAAGTAGTAAGGATCCGAGGAACCATCAAAGGTAGGCAGACGATAGGGTGACTCTAAGTGAGGTCGTGGAGGCCTAGGCTCAGGTCTAGGGTGATAATCTGAGTGGGGCATGTAATTAGATTGGGGATAGTCAACGGGTTTCTCCGTCATAATTCGAGTCATATTGCCCACTAGGTTAACGATGTCATCTAAACTCTTTCGGAGTCTAATCGGGTCCATGGGTAGGTGTCGAGTGAAACCTAATTAAGATTGGGTGCGAGGTATGTCATTTAGAAATTAAGTTAGGCTCACTTATACTCACTACAAGGTGCAGAAAATGCTCGGACAGCAAGCTACACTAGTGGGTTAAGTAACCTAGGCACTTAGGAGGGTTGCTAAGGCTTGGGCAGCACCTAAATCAAAGATTAGACTCACTTAAATGCTACCAAACGCTGCAGAATTTTGCGTGGACAGCAAACTACAGCAGTTGGGAGAACAGGACAGCAAACTAAAGTGATGATCGATGTTCCCTAAGCATCTATGGTGGAATTTGGAGTGGGGACAGCAGGGTATCTCCACTTAAAATCCCTCCAAAAGGCTACTACTAGGTGCAGGAAAAATCGGGGCAGCAAGTTTAACCAAAGCTGAAGTTTTCTAAGTGCTTAAGCAAGGTCTTAAGGTGAGGACAGCACTTAAACAGCACCTTCAAGCTCTCCTAAATGATGCCTGCAGTTGCTGGAATCGAGAGGACAGCAGCTAAAAACACGGGTTTAATAGTCATAAGCAGTTAGAAACACTACGGACTCAAAAACAGCACCTAGACATTAGTTAAGACGACCTAAATGCCAATGAACGAGTGCAGGAAATGTGATTACAGCAGGGAAAACAGTGACGAAAACTTAACGACGCAATGATATGCATGCAAAGTTTAAACTATAACGCAAGATCAAACCCTAGGATGTTTTTCTAACATGTCATGCATGCCTACCATGCTCTGATACCAAGATGATGTGATACCACATGCGTAGGAGCTTCTTAAGAAATTAAAAGTGTTTGACAATGAAATTACAATTAAGAGCTTATTGAGATAACAAGTAAAATCATTAAAGGTTCTTAGTTGTTAACTTGCTTAGGCGAAGGAAGTACATGTAGATTAGCCAAAACTCCTAGGTAACCAAAAATAGTAGCAATACCCAAAAGCTATTAATCAACAATCCGCAACTTAATAAAGAGAGTTTTCACCTTGGGGATTGGTCACTCAACTACACTAGGCTTAGCGGGAGAAGATCTTCAACACACTTAACGATGCCATGAGGAAGGTCGCAACACCAATGATCTTGAGCCACGGAAAGGTTGACGGTGGTGGAGGAGGCACGGACGAATAGCCGTTGACGGTCCACGAGTGGTCCTCGAATTGTTCGTCGAGGACGTCTATGAGTGTGGGGAGGATGCGATTCAAGTAGTCTTCCACCGTATCATCGAGTCCAAACCCGACGTCGAAGAATGGAGACCGGGTGATATGGATGTCACCGTAGATGTCGAGCACCAATCCACTATCAAGCTCCGGATCCACCATGCATCATCGAAATTGTTTGTAGATTTTATGTGACATTCGTAGCGGGGCTCTAGCAGAAGCTCGTGGGATCTTGCATACACTGTATTCACTTGACATTTTATTCGTGAATGACATTTTGTGTATATGACGGTCTTCTATAAGGGCTCGTGGATGCTTATATCTGTTGTATGTCGTACATTCTTACTGATGGGAGAATGATGTATTCACCTGCACTTGATTGCATGAAGGTGGTATTCACTCTAGATTCTCAAATACCTCTTCATTATTAGTTCACCATATGTTTATACCGGATGCCTGTAGAATCCCTACTATATCACCGGGTGTATGAGACATCTTTGCACATTTCATTATGTCGTTAAGTGCATCTCTACTTCATCTTTCTTATGTATGCTTGCAGAGAGTGTCACTTTCATCATGTAGCTTGTATGTTCGTTGTATGTCAATTCCCCTTATTTGTAAAAGTTTGATGTAAAAAATAATCATTATCCTTATGGTACTTATGTCTCGCTTAACCAGAAAGCTTTGAAGCATTCATAGGGAACTAAGTAGTATTTAGTTAGTGTATCGATCCCCTCGTCGACTGCTATTGATAATAATCAGAATCTCCTTACCATCTCTATTAATCATTGCTTGAAGATTCATTGCTTCTAATATTGTAAATGAGCCATTATGATCCAACGGCCTCTTCCTAATGCTATGATTTTGATATAAAATCATATTCTTCATGCTCTTCTTGTTGCTTGAAATCAAATTATGCTTAAGAGTTCTTTGCGATAAACTTGAGATTAAGCTCATCGATCCTTTCTCTCCAATTGAGATAATTGATACATGCTGATCACTATTGCTCACATAGACTTCATCACTTTTTGTAAAGAATTTGCATATGAGATTCAGGTGGGTCATAGCACTTGCATCTCTATTGGAATGATAATTCCTTAGTGGTCCATTAGGAATTTATATTTCTATTCGAATTAGGCCTCTTATGAATTAGTCACATTAAGACCCAAGTTTCATTAAGTTGTGCTCATCCTTATTGCAATCCATATCCAAACTCGAGTCAAAGTTCCTTGTAGTTCAAGTTCAATCTTGTTTCAAAGGTCCACTAAGTTCTTACTTGAGTTCAAATACCAAACTCAAGTTCTTGCTCTTGTAGTTTCGTTGAGTTCAAGTCCCAATGCACAAGTTCATGTTTAATCTCATTTGCACATTTCTTTTTTATTTGGATTCAAGTTTATTTAAGTAGATTGAATCAAGTCCACAAGTCCCATTTTGCTCAAAGTCCTTGTCTGTATTTCAGACAAAATTTCGGCAGCCTCCCGACGTCTCCCCCGTTTAGGGGAAAAACCAAGAGGCCGCCTACCCGCCACGCCACTAAAGGCGTGCACGGTTGGTGTTGGTGAGACACCGCGGCGGTTGTATTTTTGTTTTTCTCCCACCACGCGCACTAAAGGCGTGCTTGGGGTTTTAAAAAGCATTTTTTTGAAAAGCAAATTTTTGATTTCCCCCAGCCCGGGGGTACTTATAAGTGACCCCGCTTCGCCGAACGTGCCGCACTGGGGTTCCATCCTACCACGGCCAATAAAGGCGTGCTTAGGACAGTTCTCCAGTTTGCCACGAATATTGAAGTAGGGTTTTGAGTTTAGAAAAGTTCATACCTCCGCGGGGTTGTAGTGATTGACACATGGATCGAGGGGTCACTCGCCTACCTCGTCGTAGGTGTCGCACCGGGTTCCCTCCTACCAAGACCACTAAAGGCGTGCTTAGGTGGTTTGTCGGTCCGACACGGACATCGAGGAAAGAGAGTGGAGGGGAAGCATTTCTCTTCTTTTTTTTATTAATTAATTGTAATAATTAGTATAATTAATTATAATTAATAATAATTAACTGAGAATTATTAATAATTAATTATTATTTAATGATTAATTAATTATGATTAATTAAAACTAATCATACTTAATTACATTAACTAGTAATCAATTTATATTTAATACTAGTTAATTAAAATTAGTTACAATTAATTACTAATTAATTAAAATTAATTAATAATCATATGTAATTAGGATTAGGATTGTCGGGTTACAGGATTTATGCAGGATTTGAGTAGGATTTACAATAATCCTCTCGCAGAGAGTTAAATCCTCATTTCCCTCTTATTGCCGTAAATCCTTTATTCACTGAATCTATATTTCAGTGGATTTAAGGGATTCGGCCGAAGAAGTATGCGTGAAAGGGAGAAAGTTACCTTCATGGCCAGCGAACTCCTGCTCTTACTTCCGATCAAAATGAGTGACTTCCGATACGTTTAGGAAGGGAGAGTCTTCGGAGGAGGAGGAGTCGACGGGTCTAGGGCTTCAAGAGGTAGGCGCTCTCTCCTCTCTCTCTCTCTCTCTCTCTCTCTCTCTCTCTCTCTCTCTCTCTCTCTTTCTCACGGGATTTGGCCGAATGGAGCAAGGGGAGGATGTCGGGATGGAGATCGGAGAGCAGAGCAGAGTTCTGGCTCTGTTTGTGTGGAGTCGGAGGAGGAAGGGGGTTCGGGAGATGTCCGTCTGAGAGGAGGGAGCTCGTGTGAGCAGCGATCGTGGATAGGGATCGTGAGATGGGGAGAGCTTCGGCAGTGGAGAAGGTGTCGTGGGAGCAGAGAGATCGGAGGGAGAGCGAGAGTAAGAGCAGCCAAAGGAGTGGCTTTGGGTCGGTATTTAACGAAGAGAATGGACTCTCGATCGAGGCGAGTCGCTGGTTTTGCGCAGGAATTCCGGGAAGTGACGCAAACGGCGCCGATTCAGCAGGATTCGCGGCTGGTTTTGTGGATCCAACGGGTAAGATGTATGCACGTTATATTTTTTTTGTTTTGTTATTCTGAGGTTAACAAATGCCCCCCAACAAATGTGGTACGCGTCCAGAGCGAATCACATTTGTTGTAAGCTGTTTTTTCTTGTGGATCTCTAGATATTCATTTTAAATGTCACACAAGGTATTTCATTTAGTGGATCTCCAAAAATTTATTTGGATGTCACAGTAAAACTTTCTTCCATAGACCTCTAATAGTCCCTCTTTATGCCTTTGTAGATCCCGTAGATGCACTTGTAGTCAAGAAGTTGCTTCAAAATTTCTACAGTTACTTTTGGGCTCAGGTATGCTTTCTTCCCTTCTCTTTTTTTTTAGTTTTGATTTTGTGCTCATACTGATACTGTTTTGTATTTTGTGCAGGCTACTACAAGAAGAGGATCCGAGCTTCAGCCAGTTTACTGCTTCAGGAGACCTCAGTTTTGGTACGTTTTTACTTTGTTTGTGTTGTTTTTTTTCTTTAGCTGCTTTCTGATACACCTTTTTTGCTCTGCACAGGTTTCGAGAGTAGCGGGATACTTGTTCGCTAGCCACCTCAGGAGACTTCTGTTTCAGGTACGACTTTGTTCTTCTTTTTTTTGTAGTTTTGTATATACTGCATGATATTTTCTTCTTTCTTTCTGACACTTTTTTTGTTACTTCGTGCAGGTCCCAGGAGTGCAGAATATCTGGTCCTTAGAAGGAGCGGAATAAAGTTGTCGGCTTCCTCTTCAGGCGTAGTTTAGGAGATAGATTTCAGTCCTCTGCGAAGGACATTGTACTTTTCTTTTTCTTTCAGCTGATGTAATCCACAGATTTGTATATGAATTTCTGAACTTAATAAAATAAAGTTATATTATAAATTCAGTTGTTGACGAGCTCTCTTTTTACTGCCCTTGAGACTTTTGTGGTTGTACTCTGACCTGTGCTCCTGGTATTTTAAATATTTATTTGGGGATCTCGGCATGCAGTGCGATTTCGGCCCAAATAAATATTTAAAATGCCCCCAGTCTCTAGGGATACTTGTAGATATTATTCGGGATGCTTCCTTTCGCAGTTTTAGATTGAGTCACGAGACTTTGGTTATTTTATTCTATGCTTTGTGCTGCGAAAATTGATGAAGAATTACCTGATTTGTCCTTACTGATTTGTCAGGTGATTTTTGTTCCTTCGGCCCTATGCTTCTAGCTTTGGCGGGCTTGCTAAAGGAGTAGATGTCGATAACCTAAACCCTTAGGTTTGTATTAGGTCGATGGCGAAAAGTCATCGGTCCAGAGCTTTGTGCATAGCGGACTTGTTGATGACGGAATCCACTTAGTTCAGCCTTAGGCCTTGTGTGAACTTTGGGATAATTTTCTTCGGTCCTTTGCTTTGTACTTTGACGGACTTGTTGAAGAAAAATTCCTTCGATCCTCGCTTTATGCTTTACGGATTTGTTGAAGGATTTGTAGGTTCTGGATACAATTGATAGTACCGAATGTAGGTAGTATCGTGATCCTTAACCACTTAAGAAGACTTTAATCTGAATCACTTAAGTTCATCAGATCGGGAGAGCTAGAATTTGATAGCTCTTTGTCCTCTGGTTGCTGAGATGGGGGTTCCTCTACTGCGGCCTTTCTTATGGCTTGTTGAGTAGATGGAGCTGCTAGCGATCCGGCCATATTTGGGCTTGTTGGATCCGACCTCTTACACCCATTCAGGCTTCAGACTCGAGCTATGGGAATTGCGCTCCCCAATACTGATTTTACTGAAGTTGACAGATTCGGAGTCATCCTTCATAGTTGTAGATTTTGGATCCTACGAACATTCAGTGGTTGTTTGAGACTCATCCTCCTACTGGAACTTTGATTCTCCAGTCATTTTGGAGAACTTTGTAGACTACGATCACTTGAACTTGTCGAATCAAATTTGCCTTCGTACTTCCTACAGTCCCTACTGACGGGTTGACGAAGTGGGGGTTCCGCTACTACGGCATTTCTTATTGCTTGTTGAGTAGACAGAGCTGCCAGCGATCCGGCCATATTTGGGCTTGTTGGATCCGACCTTTTACACCCATTCGAACCTTAAGCTTCAGGATGTTGGAAGACTTTAAGCTTTTCTGGCTCAATTTTGTAGGAGTGTGTAGCCACAAAAGTCTCTTTCTTGACTTTTGAGTCTTGATTTGTTGGAGAAGGTGTTGTCTCGATCTTTTGAGAGATCACTTGCATGTACTTTGGAGAACAAATATTTGTATTCTTTAGCACAAAAGAATATATGGATTGATAATTTTAAATATTTATTCGGGGATCTCGGCACGCAGCGCGATGTCGACCCGAATAAATATTTAAAATGCCCCCTATCTCGCAGGGACATTTCAGAATGGAATAGATTTGGAATATAAGATTTTAAATATTTATTTGGGGATCTCGGCGTATAGCACGATGTCGACCCAAATGAATATTTAAAATGCCCCCTATCTCGCAGGGACATTTTGGATATAGGCTTTTTGTTTTCAAGATTTTAAATATTTATTTGAGGATCTCGACACGCAGTGCGATGTCGACCCAAATAAATATTTAAAATGCCCTCAGTCTGATGGGGGATTTTGAAATGCATTCTTCCCATACAAGAGAATTTCAAATATATAAGCAAACATGCATTGATAAATATGTATATAAAATTTTGATAATTGCAAAGTACATTAATCATGAAATTTTTATGCATGATACTTCTTTAAATGTCGACCGTTGATAGGCTGCATAGGCCTTTGACCATTCAAATCGATCAACTGATATGCTCCTCCTTGGTACACCTTCTCGACGACGAAGGGGCCTTCCCAATTAGATACGAATTTACCACCAATTTTTATGTGCGGAATGATTGGTCTTCTCAGCACCAGGACCAATTCCCCTTCCTGAAATGATCGAGGACGCACCATACGATCGAAGGACTTTGCCATTCTTCCTCGGTAGATTTCTAAATTTTGTTGAGCTTGTAACCTGAGTTCATCAAGTGCGTCGAGCTCCTCCATTCTGAGACGAGCATTTTGTTCTTGAGTAAGATCATTCTGAATTGCTACCCGGAGTGATGGTAGCTCAATCTCTAATGGTAATACGGCTTCAACGCCGAACACCAATGAATAAGGAGTGGCTTTGGTTGGCGTCTTCTAGGTTGTGCGATAGGCCCACAGAGCTTCTGCCATCTTCGTATGCCACTCTCTTTTGTTCTTGGTTAGGATCTTCTTCAACAATTTCACCAGCGTCTTGTTGAAGGCTTCCGCCAATCCATTCGCCCTTGGATTGTATATGGAGGAATATCGCCAATCGATTTTGTGCCGATCAACGAACTTGTAGATTTTTGTACTTTTGAATGCAGTACCATTGTCTGAGATTATGCGGCGTGGCACACCGAATCTGTAGACGACATTATGGGAAAAGAAATTGATCACATGCTCGGATGTGACCTCTCTGAATGGAGCTGCTTCTGCCCACTTGGAGAAGTAGTCTGTCGCTGCCAGAATAAAGCGATGTCCTGCTGATGACGGCGGATCTATTGGACCGATAATATCAGTGCCCCAGCATTCAAACGGCCATGACGCTATTGTTGGGTTTAGTGGATTTGATGGTTGATGTATAACATCACCGTGAATTTGACATTCGTGGCACCTCTTAGCGTGGTCGATACAATCTCTGACCATAGTTGGCCAATAATATCCCATCCTTTTGATTTTAGCGGTCATCTTGGGACCTGACTGATGTGCTCCGCAAAGTCCTTCGTGAACTTCTGCTACCACTTTATCAGCTTCTCTGATCCCTAGGCACCTTAGCCACATTTGATCAAAGGCTCGTCTGTACAACATGTCATTGACAAATGCATATCACAGCGCCCTTTTTCGAATTTGCGCGGCCATAGACTTTTCTATCGGGAGTTTGTTTTCCTTGAAGTAGTCAATGAATGGCTGTCTCCAATCATTTTCGACTTCAATATCTAAACAATGCCACCACGATTCTGAAGCCTGACTAGCTTTATGTCTCTTGGCCACGTGATATTCTTCCGGACAATTTTCAATAATGATTTGTTTGAGCGGTTGAGGGTCAACTGGGGTTTCACCTTGCAGACTCGAATCCAGAATTCTTTCTGCCCTCGGGAATTGTAATAGAGCGGGTTCCAAGACCCTACGAGTGTAAACCCCGATGAATATAGGACTCTCCTCATTGATGTTCGCCATCTCTTTGGCTAATTTGGCCAGACAATCTGCTTTAATATTCTATCCTCGAGGAACTCGAGCCATTTTGACATTTGGCACTTGCTTCAAAAGCTCAAGGGCTCGTCGGTGGTAATGGGCCAATTCAACTTTGCCAACTTTATAGATACCGAGGACCTGATTTATCACGAGCTGAGAATCACCAAAGATTTAGAGATGTTGGATTCTGACATCGATCGCAATCTCCAGCCCCACTAATAGAGCTTCGTACTCGGCTTCGTTGTTGGTCCAAGGTTCAGTCAAACTAAATGAGAACCTCATTATGCCTCCCTCAGGTGCTACGAAAATGAGACCGATGCCGGCTCGGGCTCTTGCAATATTCGGAGGTCGGACATGTCTGATAGATGATGCTCCATCAAAGTACATCTCCCAGAACGGTAACTTTTCATCCTCCTCGACGTGCATTATTTGCTTATCGGGCAAATCATCATTTAGTGGGGAATCGGCCGGGATTGAATGTGCAGCAAGAAAATCTGTCAAGGCCTGTCCTTTCACCGCCTTTTGTGGCATGTATGTGATATCAAATTGCAGTAATAGTACTGCCCACCTGGCTAGGCGACCTGTCAACGCTGGTCTTGTCATTAAGAACTTCAGCGGATCGATATTTGATATCAGTGTGATTTTGTGGGATAACATATAGTGGCGGAGTTTCTAAACTGCAAAAATCAGCGCCAGGCAATGCTTTTCAATAGGAGAATAACGGCTTTCTGCTCCAATCAACCTCCGACTGATATAGTAGAGTGCATTTTCTTTTCCTTCTTCATTATTCTGGGCCAATAGTGCTCTGAGGGACTCTTCTAGTGCAGCCGTATACAGTATAAGAGGCTTCCCCGGAATTGGCGCTGCTAGAATGGGCGGATTCAACAAGTATATTTTGATGCTGTCAAATGCCTCCTGACATTCTACATCCCGTTTGAAACGAACATCTTTCTTCATTAACTTTGAAAATGGCTGGCACCTGCCCGATAGATTTGATATAAATCTTCGAATGAAAGCCAGTTGTCCTTGCAGCGAGCGAAGCTGTCGAAGGTTCTTTGGAAGTGGCATCTCCATGATCGCCTTGATCTTGTTGGGATCAACTTCGATACCTCAATGACGGACAACGTATCCCAAAAATTTGCCAGAAGAGACCCCAAAAGCACACTTGAGGGGATTCATTTTTAGATCATACTTCTTGATCCTTTCAAATACAATCCTCAAGTCATCTAGGTGATTTCTTCGATCCATGCTCTTGACAACAAGGTCGTCCACATAACACTCGACCTTTTGATGTATCAAATCATCAAATATATGAGTCATTGCCCGCTGATAAGTGGCACCAGCGTTCTTCAGGCCAAAGAGCATGACTGTGTAGCAGAAAATCCCGATGGGTGTCCTGAATGATGTGTGCTTTTCATCTTCGGGCGCCATTTTAATTTGATTGTATCCTGACGATCCATCCATGAAGGAGAACATGTCGTAGTTGGAAGTGTTGTCAACTAGGAGTTCGGATACAGGGAGTGGAAAATCGTCTTTTGGGCATGCTTTATTGAGGTCCCTGAAGTCAATACAGATATGAATCTGTCCATTCTTCTTCTTTACTGGGACGATATTTGTGATCCAATCAGCATACTTTTCTTCTCTGATGAAGCCTGCCTCTATTAATTTCTTTATTTCAGCAATCACTTGTTCTTCAATCTCCAATCTCATTCTCCTTGGAGCTTGCTTGATGGGTGCTACATCTGATTTGATTGCTAATTTATGAACTGCTACGTCAGGGGATAAGCCGGGCATCTCAGCGTATATTCAGGCAAAGCAGTCCCTGAATTCACAGAGGAGCTCTTTCATTTCTTTTATTTGATCCTCGGGTAGGAGAGAACTAATGAAGGTTGGGCGAGGATCTTCCTCAGTCCCCAAGTTGACTTCTTTTAGTTCATCCATAGTGGTCGTCTGTCCACCATCTTCAAGCTCTTCTGGTGCAGGCTCGGCTTCTACGGGCTGCTCATCATAATCCTCAGCCTCGTATGTCTCTTCAGCATCACCACCATCAGATTTAATTTTCATGCATGTGATTGCCCGATAAGTCTCTTTCCGGAGAAATTTTTGTTTGATGAATCCGATACCTTTATATGCGTCTGTATCATTCTGCCGTAACAGACGCGGACTTCTCCCATACCAGAGGCCCAAACTTGTACGAAGTTGTCGCTTGGTGGTAGGAATATTGACTTGTTTTCGTAGCATTCTTTGAATATTTTTGGTATTGAACCTAGGTAGCCTCATAGGAAATAATTCCTCGGAGTCGAGGAGCATGCAATCCCAGTCGTGATTCTCCTCTTCACAAACTCCCGTGGAATATAACACATTCTTTGGCACAGTCCCATTTTTACGGGGAGGCAGATAGAGGGTGGCGAGTTCTTCGACTTTATGCACCACGCGCGAAATAATTTCTTTGAAGTGTTGTAAAGGAACACGCGTGACTACGAGTACACTATCTGAAATTGATAGGCTGTCTATTCTTCTAGAGAACACATTCTGCACCGTGTTCATATAAATAGAGTCGTAGTCATAATCATCATTTGAAAATTCAACATGCCTACTCCATTCATCTATGGACTGGCATACTTTTCGAGATTTGGCAGGAATAACATCGTCTTCATCCGTGTCACTCCCAAGATGAGGTACAAATTTCTTCTCTTTGGGAATGGTCGGTGCCTTGGGAAGAGTCGGCATTGCCTTCTTTCTTCCCACCTGCTTTTTCCTACTCTCTAGTTCAGGTCGCTTTGTAGTATTTGAATTTGATGCTCTAGCCTCGAGAGAACTCGAAGACTTTTGCTTCTTTGGCATGAAGTACCGTGCATCTTCATAAACTGTTGCTTCATGAACTGTAAAGGGTTGAATGTCGCCAGAGATCCTGAATTCTTCACCATCCTTGAGATACTTCATACACTGGTGTAATGTTGACGGGACAATGCCATATTCGTGCAACCAGGGACGACCTAGCAGCGCCTTGAATGAAGTATCCGCATCAATTACATGGAATTTAGCTTCTGTGTGGAGCTCTCCAAATACAAGAGGGAGCATGAATGATCCGAGGGTTTTCTGCCCTTTTTCGTTGAAACCATGCACCATCAACTTATCTGGCCCGAGGTGTTCCACATCAAGGCAGAGGGATCTTAGTGCTTTCAAACTTATTAGATTCACGGAGGATCCAGGATCGATCAGGATTCGACTGATGATCAGCTTATCGCTCTCTGCAGTAACATACAGAGGATGATTATGGTCTGCAGTTCCGAGCATCATGTCCTCTTCGGAGAAAGTAATGAATGACTCATTTCGAGCATGCAGAACCTCAGTCAAACTACGTTCAGTAAAATACGCCTCGTATCTTTCGGGATCTTTGAGAGCCTGAATCAGAGTCTCCCGAAGGTCTTTAGACATCACCAAAGCATCGTATATGCTGAGTTATGCTAGGATTTTTCTCAGATGAGATAAGATATTATAATATATTCCATTGGCTGTAGTCTTCTTTTTCTTAGGATCTTCAAGAATAATATCATCGTTGATGACTATCTCTTTCTCCTTATCTTTATTGGAGACCCCTTTCTTCGGTGGAGGCGGTAGTATCTTGCTGCTTCTTAACTGCACTTGAGCAATCTCCTCCGGTTCAGAGTCATTTAACTGTACATTTCCTTCAGAGTCAGCCATCGTTGCGTCTAGGGACTCATCTGTTGATTCAGAATCACCACCCAGGTATACATGTCTCATCCGAGACGCTATGCTAGGGTCTGATTCGTCTTCCTCTGGAAAATACAAATCCTCCTCCGAACTGTAATCCATTGGCAACACCATCATACAGGACTCAGAGGGTACTTCTTCAGTGTATTCTTCTTTTACTGAGGTACTCGGCGCCACTGAGATAACCCAACATGTTTCTGTTGGAAGAGAATCTTCATCTCCTTCTTCGGCTTCGTCTATCTTAAGCTCTGACATGAAGTCAGCGAGCTTGATAGGTCGCCTCACAGTTTGATAATACTCATCCAAACTGTCGATAACCCTCTGAGTTGCGGTCATTTCTCCATGGGCTTCTTTAACTTGGTCTTCTTCTTAGATGATTTCTTTTTTTCAATTTTTGAAGAACCAACTTGGTCGGAAAACTGTTTTGAAGTAGAAGGTCGTACCACTGGCAGTGCCTTCAAATCTATCATTGACTCAATAGGAGACTTCCACTTTACACCTGAAACTCCTTCAAGTTGCTTCAACATTTTCACAGTCTTCTTAGAGACCGCAGTCTCCCACTGTTCTTTTTGAATTAGCTTCTTTTCATTTATTCTTTCTTCAACCAGGGGTACGGAAGAGGACGTGACTACCCGAGCTGATTCCTTTTTAGGGTGAGACAATACATTGTCGGATAATGTGATCTCTCCCTTCTAATATTTTCTTTCAAGCTAATCCTTGAAGATGTAGCAATCTTCAATAGGATGGCTGAATACCCGATGATATGGGCAATAATTTGGATCACCAGTGTGCTTCGACTTTTCGGGTCTCTTGCATTCAGGCAGTTCTACACCTGATATCAACACTTGTCGGAATAATTTGGCGACACACTCTCTCTTGAATGAATATTCTTTATTCATTTTGTCCTTGAGGGATTGGAACGTTCTATCACCAGTTCCTATTGCCTGTCTAGGGCGTTCTCCTCCACCTTGATAAGTTCGTGGCTTATCATTGCCCCCTAATATCAGCTTCGGTTGGGGGTTGGGGTTGTAGGCCTGTTTAGGCTTTTCTTGATACTGCATCGGCTGCTTGTCTTTGTCTACGTTGTAAATTATCTGTCTTTCTCTATCAGCTCTAGAGAAGAACGTAGAGTCGGCCTCACCCCTTCTAGCACCCGGGGCTTTAGCCTTTTTGAGCTTATCAGAGTGATTTTCTGATCTAGACAAGTTCAGTTTTTCAAACTTGGCCACCCTGTCTAGTAAGTCTTAAAATGTGTTGATTGTAGCCATGCACAGGAAGGGTTGCATTTTGTCGTCAATGTTGCCCATTAACAACTGTACGGCATGTTCTTCTTCAAGCTGTTGTTCACACTTCATACTGAGGTTGCGCCAGCGAGTGATATATTTGGTCACTGACTCTTCTCTTTTTCTCTTATCAAGAGCAAGGTCAGCGATCGTGATCTTCTCAGTTGCACTAGCGAATCTCTTCACGAACATAGTTTCCAATTCTGCATATGTCTTCACAGAATCATTCGGCAGTTCAGCATACCATTCGAAAGCAATTGCTGTTAAACTACTAACGAACTGTCGGAAGAGTAGGGCGTCGTTTCCCCCTGTATTCCCGCATGTGGCTTTAAACTGTGTCAGATGCTGTCTGGGGTTGTTATTACCATTGAAAGTGTTGAACTTTGGGACCGAATACCCTTTCGGGTACGGTACTTGGTCGTATTCAGCAGGATACGGACGACCCTTGCCCACCAACTTTTCCGCTTGGTCAACAGCTATAATAGCCCTGATCCTTTCTGTGATGATTCCTTCTAATTGTGCAGCAGTTACTGGTTCGGAAGTACTTGCAACATTTTGTGGAGTGGACTGACGAATGATATTATGATCTTCGTGGCCACCTTCAGGAATACCTCGTACTCCCGAGACTTGAGGTATTTGAAAATTTGGAGGATCCGGAGGAGGATTAGGCATGGCACCAACAGCGGCAGTTCTCTGCATCATCTGCATCATTGCCCCCATCTGAGTCATCATCTCAGTCATCTTCTCATTCAACTGAGAGATTTCCCTATCTTTGGCTCTCATTTGTCGCCTCATTTGTCGTCGCATTTCAGCGAGTGACATTTTCAGCATCAGAATGATTATCATTCACTTCCTCCACTTCTTCTTCTTGAGAATGACGACTTCTGCCAGTGGTGGACCCTTCTCTACGACGACGATGGTATACTTGCCTGGGTGGCGGTTGCCAACGTTCTTCATCTTCATCGTCATCATAATTGACACCATCATCGATGTCTATATGTGTCACCATATAGACAACTTCCATATCCATGGTGTTATTTATTTCTTGCATTTCTTCTTCTAGATTTTCCTCCATAAATTCATCGATATTTTCGTCCCCTTCAAGGTATTCTTGTATATTTTCATCCTCTTCAAGGAATTCCTCTTCTTCAATATTTTCTACAATGTTTTCTTCCCCTTTAAGGTATTCCTCATCTTCGATGTTGTCTTCCCCTTGCATATTTCCTTCATCTTCTAGTACTCGGATCTCCGAGCGGCGCCGCCACTGGATTTCCGGCTCTTGGTTAGGCACGGGGACCTCTTCAACCAGCGGACTGCGGTCAAAGTTGGTTTCTTCATTTGGAGGGGATGGAAGGCGACGGGATCCCCTGGAGGATTCTCCAAAGTGTCTACCGTCTGGAGGAATATCATTATGGGTCCTTTTTGGGGCCCACTTCGGACGTTGTTTGTAAATTGGGGCGGATTTCCGGGATGCCTCACCAGATGTCACGCCCAGATCAATTCCTCTTTCCCTTCTTTCTTTTTCATTTCTCCGAGGCTTTGGCCTCCATACTTGTTTTTCTTTCCACCGGGACCTTTCAGCAGCGGATCCCTGAACATATGATTCAGGTGTCACGCCCCGATGTTCATCGCATTGGTTTTGCTTTCTTTCTCTTCTTTATGTAGTAAAGGACAGACGTTCCCTTAGCGGGGTTCTTCTGGTCTCAATTACTAGAGGCTTTTGAAACTTCTTCTTTTTCAAGCCCTTCTCCTTTACTGTCTTCAGTACTCTGTATACCCGGGCTGAAAGAGTTTCAGGCTCTTTCTTCCTTGGAGTGACTGGAGCTTCTGGCCGTCGATCCCAAAAGGATTTCTTCAGCTCACCAGTAGAGCTGTTTCTTTTGACCCACTTCAGATTTGCAAATCCATTCCGAGTTGGAATGTTAGCTTCAGACTCTTGGGCCGACAAATTTGATGGGTGGACTGGGAGTTGTTGATGCTGAGCTCGGAGCTCAGCGTTCATCTTCCTTCTTTGCCTCCTTGTAGGCCTTCCTCTAGATGAGGAGGCCTCAGCATCGTATTTTCCAGGTGCAGATAACCTGGTTAACAGAGTGGTGGTGTTTGCAGTCACCACAGATACTCTTCCACTGCTCACAATTCTTCTAGTGGTCAGGGCCTCAGGCTGTGATAGCCTCTCGAATACGGAAAGCCTCTTGGGAGGATCTTCAGCAGTAGGTCGCGACGCTGGCAGATGCGCACGACGGTTAGGAGCTCCGGAAGCTCTTGCGACAACAGCTGGAAAATCAACACTACCAAACTGGATGGTAGCTCCAGCATTCCCGGTCTCTATAACAGCGTTAGCCAACTGGACCCTGGCTCCTCGTCCCAGCTGGACGGTCATTGGCGTGTTCTGTAGATCCATCTGCATAAATGACAGGCAAGGGTTAGTAATCAGAATCTGATACATCACCCCGCACTTTCAAAATGCAGAGACTTGCACAGAACACAAAAATAAAATAGACAAAAATGATTAGCATAAGCAGATAATAAAATAATTTTAAAACTATACTGAATGCCAAATGAATTTGTCAAATGACCATTTTAGAATATTCAGGACTTTAATTCGTCAAATGATCATTGTGAAAGACTCAAAATTTTGAGTACGAGTTGAAATAACTGCTACTATAGCTTATGAATGACTAGCCAGAGATGGAAAGAGAAACCAATCCCCAGCGGAGTCGCCAGAAATCTGTGGGCTCCGAAAATTCGGTCTCGGCCTCCGCTCGCTTTTCTTATTCAGCGAGGGAGTTTTAACTGATTAAGTTCCGAGGTAAATTTTGGAAGGCAGATGGGTTTGTAGATAAGACACTACCCAGAGATTTCACCCTCATTTTGCGAGGACTTTATGATCTGAGTTCTGGTTTCCTATAAGCGCAAGCCCCTATAGTTAATTACCCCTCCCGATCACGAGAGAGAACTTTCGATTAAGGCTAGTCGTCAATCAGATACGTAGAATATACGTGTTATCTGGCATATAGTAGCAGCAATGGATTTGGGATTTTGAAGTTGGGTTTGGATTTGGGTATTTGGAAAGGTTTGAAAAGTTTGATATTTAAAATATGAATTTCACCATCGTGCACTTAAAGCGGATGGTGGGGGAATGGATGATAGACCCGATCAATATCCCATGGTTCCGTCGTCCCGGGCCATCGTGGACCCTGGTCTACTTAGTCAGAGGAGGTAGTCGACCCAACCTGACAGAAGGATTCTTGTCGGCAGCCATGGGTTGCTTCGTCCAAGGGGACCTTGTAGACCTGGGGTGAATGTTTGTCTAAGGGGACAAATTTGAATCCACCTTAGCTTACAGAGGGCTTTGTGCCCTATCGATCATATCCTATTGATTCATATCTCAAGGATTTAACGCCATTAAGGAGCGTATTGGCTCTAGCCATAACCGCTGTTTGTGGTGCTATTTGGCGGTAAAACCACTCGGTTCAGAGGGCCCCGGGTCATAACCGTTTACCTGCAGTGCCATTTGGAGGCGAAACTGCCGGTTAGAGGACATGTACCACATCCTTACTGGCAAAAGATTGTTTGAGAATGGATCCTAGTGATATTTTCGACTAGGCATTTGGCTCTTTGTGAGCTAGAGTTTATTTGAATTTGTCCACCCCGGCAGACTATTGCGGAGGGTGGATGGAATTTGCTTTAAGCGATTAATAGATTGAATTTCAAATTTTGGGATTTTTGAGAATTTTCTGAATTTTTTGGATTTTTGTGGAGTTTTGGGATTTTTGTGCAGTTTTGGCATTTTTGGTGGATATTTTGGGTAGAGTTTGAAAGTATTTGAAATGGACTTTTGGGAGACAATTGAAAGTATTTGGGAACCCCTCCGGTTGAGATTTACAATCAACACGGCCATCATCGGGGTGTTCGGGGGTCATTTCTTTTTATGGATTGAACCTTGTCAACTCTGTCGGGCTGTCGACAGAGGATCGGGTTTCTTATAGGCTTCGTGCTTTTGATTCTCATTGTTATAGGCATTGAAGACCTAATATAAATGTATTCAGACAAATATAATGGTCGTAGCAATCGTATATTTGTTTGAAAGTTCGAACCTTGTCGACTCCTATTGACCCGTATAGAAGGATCGGGTT
Source organism: Dendrobium nobile (assembly GCA_022539455.1). NCBI lineage: Eukaryota > Viridiplantae > Streptophyta > Magnoliopsida > Asparagales > Orchidaceae > Dendrobium > Dendrobium nobile. Next base: position 37,779,786 of record CM039731.1, on the reverse strand, counting down.
CGAATTAGAATTCACTTGCCAACCCACGCAGCATCCCTAGACGTCACGTGTGTACTAATAACACGCTCGCCGGGGCCCATACAGGTTTGATAATTGTATACCTCTTTTAGTGTACCTAGGTGCATACAAGCTATTGTGCATGTGCAGGGGTATTTTAGAATGCTTGAAAGGTCTTCTACAATAGACCGTAGAGATTTGCATTTTTGATGTAGTCATCTCCTAGCCTTCATTAGAGATCATTCAAATTCATCCATTCATTGATTGCTTATCTAGTTCAATTCTAGTCCATGTCATAGCTTCGTAACTATCTCATATCTTTCACAATCCTTTGTCATTTAGAAGTGAGGATATGCTAACAAGATGAGTTGCAACATGTATGTTGAATATGATACTTTTGGTCATTAATATCTCCCTTCCATTTGGAATAATCATTTCTTAACCTTTGCAAAGATTGTATTTTTTTTATCATAAGCACGTTGCTATTGTTAGCTAGTGGTCGTATTTGGACTATAGTATATTCCATATGAATAAACCGTATCATTCATTAGAGACCTCATATGGTAGCAAGTGGTGTTCAAGGTTATTTATTCAATACTGACCATTTAATCATTTGGTGTTCATTTGAATGATTTGAACCCTGATTTCAAGAATTGGTTTGAACCCAGCTTAGAATCGAGCTCATTCCAAGTTCAAGTTCTGATTTGAGTAAACCCCTTGTTTGTTTGTCGACTTGAGTTCAAGTTTCAAGCTCAAGTGCATGCCCACAAGTTCTCTATTTGAGTTCACTTTCTATGTCCCCTTCACTTGGTTCAAACCAAGTTCTCTTGCAAATGATTTCTATTTGAGTTCTTTGCCAAGTTCAAACTTAAACCCAAGTTTGAATTTCAAATCAATGTAGCTCATATCTCATTCAAGTTTAATTTGAGTTTTGTTTGAGTCCAAATCAAGTCTACAAGTTTGTTGTCAACTTGCCTAAGTCTTTGCTTAAATCCAGTTGGGGTTCAAATTATGCATAGTCCTTTGCACTTTCTTGTATACAAGTCCAATTGACCCAATTTCTAGTTTGCAAGTTTTCATAGTTAAGTTGCGAGCCTTTGCTTGTTTGGATAGGATTCAGATAGATCGCCTTCTTATCCTTCTTATCATCTTGAGTTCAATTCCTTGTAGAATAACTTTAGTTGATTGCTTAAAAGTTTCAAGTATAAGTAATCGTTCAAATTTGAATACGTCTTCATCAAGTTCAAGTATCCCCTGCAGTCCAAGTCTTGTTCAATTTTGATTGAATTTCAGTTGAAGTTCAATCCTTTTATGGTTCATTTAAGGTTTGAGTTCACTTAAGTAGATTGAAACAAGTCCACAAGTCTCAAATGGTTCCAAGTCTTTGTCTGTATTTCAGACAAAATTTCGGCAGCCTCCCGGCGTCTCCCCCGTTAAGGAGAAAAAACCAAGAGGCCGCCTACCCGCCACGCCACTAAAGGCGTGCACGGTTGGTGTTAGTGAGACACCGCGGCGGTTGTATTTTTTGTTTTTCTCCCACCACGCGCACTAAAGGCGTGCTTGGGATTTTTTTTAAAAATCATTTTTTTCGAAAAGCAAATTTTTTGATTTCCCCCCGCCCGGGGGTACTTAAGAACGACCCCGCTTCGCCGTACGTACCGCACCGGGTTCCATCCTACCACGGCCAAAGGCGTGCTTAGGACAGTTCTCCAGTTTGCCACGAATATTGAAGTAGGGTTTTGAGTTTAGAAAAGTTCATACCTCCGCGGGATTGTAATGGTTGACACGTGGATCGAGGGGTCACTCACCTACTTCGTTGTAGGTGTCGCACCAGGTTCCCTCCTACCACGGCCACTAAAGGCGTGCTTAGGTGGTTTGCCGGTCCGACACGAACGCCGAGGAAAGAGAGTGGAGGGAATATTTTTGTTATTATTTTTTAAATTATAATTAATCATAAGTTATTATAATTAATTAAAATAATTAATTATAAATTACCTTTATTAATTATAAATAATTAATTTTAATTAATCTTAATTTAAAAATATAATAATTAATCATATTTAATTAATATTAACTTTGATTAAAGTTAACAATAATTAGTTAAAATTAATTATGATTAATTACTTAAAATTAATCATAATTAATTATAAAAATTATAATTAAATTTAATAATCATAGTTAATTAAAATTAGTTATGATTGATTAAAATAATCTTTAATTAAAATTAATTAATTTAACATTAACTCTAATTAATTATATTAATTATAATTAATTAAAATTAACGATCATTAATTCTAATTAAAACTAATTAATATTAGTTTTAATTAAAATCAACTAATCTCTCCTCCCTCTCTCCCTCTTTGCTTGGAAGCTTTACGGGATTTGGCCGGACAAGCGCACGGAAGGGAGATGGTTACCTTCAAGCCAACGAGCTCCTGCGGTTACTTCCGATCAAAATGAAGTAACTTCCGATCCAAATGGAAGGGAAAGTCGGTCGAAGGGTAGAGTCGAACGGCGGCAGAGGGGCGACGATCGGGCTTGGCTTCGGACGGGATGGAGGGAGCTCGGCTTGGGGAAGATGAGGTAAGGGATGCTTCCTCTCTCTCTCTCTCTCTCTCTCTCTCTCTCTGCGAACTGGAGGCAGTGAGGTGGGGTTATGGGAGGAGAAGAGGTCGTGGAAGCTGGATGGAGATCGGAGGAGGTCGGGACGGTTGAGGGATTTCGCGTGGAGAGGTATCGAGAGTGAGGGAGTTCGGTCGTGGAGAGTGGAACGAGCAGCCGGAAGAGTGGAGGTTGGGTCGGTATTTAACGAAGGGTATGAGTCTCCTCGAGCGGGGTTTGAGCAGGAAACACGGAGAAGCGACGCAACGGCGCCGAGCTACAGGAATTCAGCGCGATTTCGTGCAAGATTCCCGGAGAACCGAACTGAGTCGTCGTATACGAGGTATGCAGGATTTCTTGCGAGTTTTGTGGAGCTTCTCTACGGGATATGTGGATCCGACGGGCTATAGGTATGTACACGGGATTTTCATTTTTGTTGTGCTGGTTAATGCTTAAAGATCAATAGAAATAGAGGTGGAAATGCGTCGCCTTCTTCTTCCCTTGGCTTCTCAATTCACAAAAGAAGGAGAGAGAGAGGAGGGGTCGGCGGGATTCCCAAGGAGAGAGGGTGAAGCCGGCGGGTGCAAGGGGAAGGGAGCTTGGGTTTGGAGAAATTAGGCTTAGTGGAGAGTGTAGGGAGATTAATCAAAATCTGAAATTTAATTTTAGTTTTGATTAAAATTGAGAGGGAATTGACTTGGATTTTGAATTTCAAATCCAAGGGAGTTATGACATTGATTGGGGAATTAATGGGGGAGTTAAGGAGGGGAGGCCGGCGGTTTCAAGAGAGGAGAGGGAGGAGTTTTAAAACAAATCCTGCAATAAATTTCAGGATTTGAAATTTTGGGAGGGAGTTTTATTTGAAATTAATCTTTAATTTTAAATTGAGGGTGGGATTAATGGAGCAATTAATGAGGGGAAAGCCTAGTAAGGTCGGCGGCATCAAGAGGGAGAGGAGAGGATGTGGAGGCAAATTACAAACCTTCCAAATTTGCTTGTGTGCATGAGGAGGTTTGATTAAGAGATCCACCTTGATTCGAATTTCGAATTGTTTTGAATTTGAAAACTTTCCATATTTGACTTGACAAATTTGGAAATTTTCTTAACTCGAATAATTTGTATTTTCAAAATTCAAACAAGTGGGGACTGTGGAAGAGGGCCGGTGGTGAAGGGCTTGGACGGGTGGAGGAGGTGGGGTGGTCGTCGGCCAAGGAAGGCTTAGGGCCGGCGGGTTTGGGAAAGAGGAAGGGGTCTTCTTGTGGTGGAGGAGAAAGAAGAGGGAGGTGTATACGAAGGAGAAGATAGAAAACCTAACCACGAGCCGCGGACTCTTCCAACGACTGGTGGGCCTTGCGATTTGCTCCTCTTGAGCTCTCTCCCTTCTCAAGCTCTCATGCAAGAAGAAGAAGTAGAAACACACAAATTTTCATTCAAATATTCATTAGCTATTACAAGAGAAAAGACCCATATATATAGGTTTCAAGCATACAAGAAGAAATAAAGACTAAGTTGCCCTCAGGGCCCCAACATGACTCAACTCAACATAAGGGTACAATATCAAAACATAAAAATAAAATGCATAACAACTAAAATATAAGCTCTGAATCGTGGCCATCGATCGGTGATGCTTCCAGCTATACACATGTTTGGACTTTGGATCGATGTCCTCATCAAGTAGGAAATGGCGACAAAACATTCTGCATCCTCTGTAATGGTGGTCGAGATCAGCCCTCACAGCCGACTTCCTCTACTATTTTCAAAGCAAATGCATCCATCTCTTGCTCAAATCAGCCCACTCTCATTCTTCCCCATACAGCATCTATCATTTCCTCCATTCAAAGGCCAAAACTCTCATACAACCTAAACTCATCTCATTCACAGATCCTCCTAAAAAGCCCAACTCACCATCTCACAAATTCAGCCCAAAGTTACTACAGGAGTTCATCAAAAGGGCAACACATTTCCCCTCAAAACTAATGACAGTAAACTTAGTATCCTTTAATCCATTCCATAACCCAATGTGGGCTCCGAAAATTCGACCCCGGCCTCCACTCGCTTTTCTTATTCGGCGAGGGAGTTTTAACTGAATAAAGTTCCGAGGTAAATTTTGGAAGGCAGATGGGTTTGTAGATAAGACACTACCCAGAGATTTCTCCCTCATTTTGTGAGGACTTTATGATCTGAGTTCTGGATTCCTATAGGCGCAAGCCCCTATAGTTAATTACCCCTCCCGATCACGAGAGAGAACTTTCGATTAAGGCTAGTCGTCGATCAGATACATAGATTATACGTGTTATCTGGCATATAGTAGCAGCAATGAGTTTGGATTTAGAAATTTGAGAATTGAGTTTGGAAATAGTTGGAGAATTTGGGAATTTGAAAAGTTTGGTTGTTTGGAAATTTAATATTTAAATATAGAAATTTCACCATCGTGCACTTAAAGCGGATGGTGGGGGAATGGATGATAGACTCGATCAAGATCCCATGGTTCCGTCGTCCCGGGCCATCATGGACCCTGGTCTACTTAGTCAGAGGAGGTAGTCGACCCAACCTGACAGAAGGATCCTTGTCGGCAGCCATGGGTTGCTTCGTCCAAGGGTACCTTGTAGACCTGGGGTGAATGTTTGTCTAAGGGGACAAATTTGAATCCACCTTAGCTTACAAAGGGCTTTGTGCCACATCGATCATATCCTATTGATTCATATCTCAAGGATTTGATGCCAATAAGGAGCTATTGGCTCTGGCCATAACCGCTATCTGTGGTGCCATTTGGCGGCAAAACCACTCGGTTCAGAGGGCCCCGGGTTGTCATAACCGTTTATCCTGCGGTGCCATTTGGCGGCAAACAGCCGGTCAGAGGACACGTACCACGTCCTTACTGGCAGGAGACTTTTTGAGAATGGATCATAGTGATATTCTCGACCAGGCATTTAGCTCTTTTGTGAGCTGAGATAAATTTTGATTTGTCCACCCCGATAAACTGTTGCGGAGGGTGGATGGATTTTTGCTTTAAATGCGATGGATTTATTTCAGTTTTAAATTTTTTTTTGGATTTTTAGACTTTTTAGGATTTTTGGATATTTGGAACGGCATTTAAAAAAAAATTTGGAATGGACCCCTCCGGTTGAGATTTGCATTCAACACGGCCATCATCGGGGTGTTTGGGGTCATTTCTTTTTGTAGATTGAATCTTGTCAACTCTATCGAATTATCGATAGAGGATCAGATTTTGTATGTTTTATGCCCTTGATAGTTAATTCTCATTGTTATAGGTCTTGAAAGCCTAATATGAATGTTTTGAGACAAATATAACGGTCGCCACAACCGTATATTTGTTTGTTGGTTCGAACCCTGTCGACTTCTATTAACCCGTATAGAAGGATCGGTTTCGAACCTGAATTCACTTATCAACCCGCGCAGCATCCCTAGACGTCACGTGTGTACCGATAACACGCTCGTCGGGGCCCATGCGAGTATTTGGGGGCATTTTATAATTGAACTCTGTCTACTCCTTTCATCTATTTAGAAGGATCGGGTTCAAGTTTAATAACCCGCGCAGCATCCCTAGACGTCACGTGTGTACCAATAACACGCTCGCCGAAGCTCATGCGGGTTTTGATTACAATTACCCCTTTGTGTACCTATGTGTATACAAACTACGGTGCACTTGTGCGGGGGTATTTTGAAAGTATTCGTAGACGCCTTCTGTCCGCTTGCATAGAAGTTGCGGATCCGGTGGCGTGAAGTAGTAGCTTTTGAAGGGAGTTATTCGCTACTTCGTACAGGTAGATTGTCGTGCACTATTTGTTGATTTTTGTAGGCGGATTATAGTGCACTAACAAATCTCCTACCTTTGGTTGTAGAAGCTCATAGGAGCTTATATTTATTGTAACTCTTTGGCAATTTGCTCATGAACATTATTTTGGGTACACCATGGATCTTCTACAGTAGTTTATAGGAGTAAGCATCTGTCACCAACCCCTCCATGCATACTAATTGGTGTTGACTATATGAGGATATTATACCCACTACACATATGTTGCTATAATCTATAAAAGCTCTTTTCATCGTATATTGCATCATATGTATCTTCCCTTTCATCACCGCCTTGTGAACAATCTGTCGGACATATGAGTGTATGACTATATTTGTATAGAACCTATCACTTCCATATCATTTCAATCGATGTCACTTATGAGTGGATTACCAGTTCTATTTGTATTGACTTCAAGCATGTCATTATCGTTCATGAATGATCACAAGTATCCCATAGTTGTTCGTAAGGGATTTTCATTCTTCCTTTACTAGGTAGTTGATGTTGACTGCTATAATATTTTGATGATCATTTCCTTTGTGCTTGTAGGGAATGGGAATGTACGCTTGCCACGATATTAGCACAGGTGATATGAACAACCATTGTAGGCTTCTATGTTCACCATACTCATTATAGAGATATTGCTAGATCTCTAAAATTTGGTCCATGAGCATTTCACTCCACTATCCATGGATGATTCATTTCATATATTTGAGAATCATGCATAATTTGCTTAAGCTTGATTTTGATCTTATACACAAGATATGGTTCATTGAGGCTTAAGTTTGAGTTCAATATGGCAAGCTCAAGTTATAAGTCCCCCCTTTGGTTTAAATCCAGCTCATAAGTTTCATGTGATCTCTTGATTCGAGTCAAGTTCAAATCAACTTTGAGTTGAGTCTTTTGATCATTTGAATTTTGAGTTCGAATGATCCGAGACATATCTACTTTGGTTTCAATTGGTTTGAGTCCCAGAATGAGTCTTCAACATTTTTGCTTGTGTTCAAATCATTCATTTTATGATTTATTTAAGTGAGGTTCAATGTCTTTGCTCACATCATTTGACTTTCAAATCAAGTGTGAGTTCAAGTTTAATTAAAGCTCAAATCAAGTTTCAATGTAATCCTTCCCTTGCTTCAAATCAAGTTCTTGTTCATAAGTCCTCTGCTCTTGTTTGAGTACAAGTTCTATGTCCTTGCTCAAATTGTTCAAGTCAAGTCCTTTGTAGTCTCTTGAGTTCAATCAAATTCTTGTCTTATCGGCTTAATGTTCCTCATCATTTTCTTTTATTTGGATTCAAGTTTGATTAAGTAGATTAAGTCAAGTCTATAAATCTCATTCTGCTCTAAGTCCTTGTCTGTATTTCAGACAAAATTTCGGCAGCCTCCCGGCGTCTCCCCCGTTAAGGGGAAAAACCAAGAGGCCGCCTACCCGCCACGTAAATAAATACGTGCACGGTTGGTGTTGGTGAGACACCGCGGCGGTTGTATTTGGGTTTTCTCCCACCACGCGCAATAAAGGCGTGCATGGGATTTTATAAAAAGCATTTTTGATAAGCAATTTTGATTTCCCCCCGCCCGGGGGTACTTAATAAGTGACCCCGCTTCACCGTACGTGCCGCACCGGGGTTCCATCCTACCACGGCCAATAAAGGCGTGCTTAGGACAGTTCTCCAGTTTGCCACGAATATTGAAGTAGGGTTTTGAGTTTAGAAAAGTTCATACCTCCGCGGGGTTGTAGTGGTTGACACGTGGATCGAGGGGTCACTCGCCTACTGTAATATCAGTTTTGCTCCAGGTTCGTCCGGGACGAAGTTGGATCGTCCCGGGACGATCGGTATAGGTTTTGTCAGAATTGTGAAAATTGAGCAGTTCGTCTGGACGAAATGTTGGATCGTCTGGACGAAAATTTTTCAGAGGACCCGTCGCCGGGGACGATAATTAAATCTCGTCTGGACGACATTTGTCCAGAGCCAGATCGTACCGGGACGAAGTGCGATCGTCCAGGACGATCAATCTGGATATATATGGAAATGAGATATTTTGAAGAGAGAGAAAAAGCTGAGGAGAGAGAAAAACGAAGGAAAAAATGGAAAAGTTGATTTTTGGACGACGCCGAGCTGTTTTCTTCCGTTGAGACTGTTCAGGAAATTGCTGTACGCAAGGTAAGGCACAATCCGACTTTCTCAATTTTCAGAACCGTCGCTGTTGACGGTATTTTCTGTCCGGATTTCATTTTTGTTAGCGATTTTCGTCCGTATTTTCCGACTGGTTTAGTTTTTACCGCGTAACTTTCTGTATATCGTTAACGTGCCGGGTGTGCACATTTTGAATATATTTTGGAGATTTTTGTCCGGACCGTTTTGATTTGGCGGCGTTTTATTCCATCTGTATTTTTCTGTGTGAATATTAAATGCAGTGACAGTAGAATAAATATTCTGAAATGTTGTTATCTACATTCTGTGTGAATTTGGTATTCTGTGATTTTTCAGGAAAATTGTATAAATTTCATACGCTGCCGTTATGCTGCCCGATTTTTGGGTGATTTCTGATTTGTCCGGATTTCTCCTGATTTGATATGCTATTTGTATATGCTATAAAAAGGGAGTTATAAGGGGCCTGGATCCTATGAGATTCAGTTAGTGTCTGGGAAATCTGAAATGAGCTCAATTTGAAATCTGATATCTGTTTTGTTCCGGATCCGAGGAAATCTGTTTAGGTGCTATAAGCACTATATATATATCTGTTCTGGTGCTACAAGCACATCTGTTCTGGTGCCGTGAGCACAAAAAGGAGGCATAAGGGGCCGGAATCCGTAGAGATTCCGTCAGTGTCAGGGAATTTAGCTATTAATTATATATCTGATATCTGATATCTGATTTGAAAAGATTTCTGATTTCCGTATCTGTTCTGTAAGCCAATCTGATTCTGATTTGATATGAGTTCCGATTTCCGTACGATATAATTTGATATGATCTGTAAGATATGATTCTGGCACGATTCTATTCTGTTCCAATATGATTTGAATCTGATTTCTGTACGATTCTGATTCCGTTAATGTGATATGTCTGATCTGTTCTGTTTCTGATTTGATATGACTTCTGTTCCCGTACAGTTCTGTCTGATTTGATATCTGTCTGATTTTGTTCTGATTTCTGTACGGATTTCTGTCCGATGTGTTTGGTTTTGGATTCTGAGAATTTTGATTGGAGGTTTGTTGCTTTGCTGAGCTATTGAGCTCACTCTTGTTTTCTGGTGGTTTTTCAGGTTCTGGGAAAGGGAAGGAAGTCCAGGATTAAATTTCAGAGTCTGATCAGTATATGTATTTTGTTTTTTTTATTTTTGTACAGTCATGGCTCTTTCTGCTCTGTTTCTTTCTGTCAGCCATGCACTGTATTTGTAGATGATTGTTTTGAGGAAAAGAAAAAAAAATATAGATGATTTGTTCCGCTGCATTTGATATTTTTAATAGCTCTGGTCTGTTTTGTATGTATAATATTTGGAAGATTCAGTTCAGTAAGCAAATTCCAAAGCCAGATCCTGGTTAATTCGTTAAGCTGGTCGCGACCCGGTGCGGGCGGGATCCGTCTCGAGTTGGGTCGTGACAAGCTTTTGGTGGTATCAGAGCATTGGTTTTGGAATTTGGTTGGATTGTAAAACAGAGCTATAGGAAGTGATCTGTAGTGAGTCTGTCTGGGGTAGTTTTGGTTTTTTTGGCTTTTTATTATGTTGTTTTTGTGATAGTTTTCCGAATTTTCTGAATTTTTCTGTATGGATCAGCCAGACCCAGACATGACAGACGGGCAGAGTGCCAGTCAGGCAGCACCAGTGGGGAGTACAGCCTCAGTGGCCGGTGCTGATACACTGTCTCAGTTTGCTACGCTCGTTGCTCAGATGATGAGCGAGACTCAGAGCAGAGCTTCTACCGTCAGATCTGATGATATTGATAGACATCTGCAGTTGTTTTTGAGGTTGAAACCTCCGAGGTTTGAGGGTGCTGTTGAGCCCAGAGCTGCTGAGGAGTGGTTGAGAAGATTGGAGAAGACCTTCGACGGAATGTAGTGTCCGTCAGATAGGAAGGTTCCGTTAGCTGTTTTTCTGTTGGATGGAGAGGCTGAGCATTGATGGGTTGGCCAGCAGGAGGCCAGATTTCAGGGTAGATTGAACTCTTTGATTACTTGGGAAGAGTTCACTGAGGTGTTTCGAGACTGGTTTGTTCCCCCTTCTTCACGACAGCAGATGCAGGAGAGTTTTCTGAGGCTTGTTCAGGGGAGTAAGACGGTGATGCAGTATGAGACTGAGTTTACTGCATTAGCCAGGTATGCTCCGCAGCTGGTTAGTACTTCTGCTGAGAGGTGCTATAGATTTCTGAGGGGATTACGAGATATTCTGAGGCAGCCCCTGATACCGTTCCGCATTTCCGATTTCTCTGAGCTTGTGGAGCGAGCTCGTCTGATAGAGAACGACCTGATGGCTACTCAGCAGCGGTGGACTGCGAGTAGGAAGAGATTCGGAGGCGAAGCTTCCGGTAGTGATTCCTCTGATAAGAGGAGATTTGTAGCTGGTTCTGGATCCGGAGTCACCAGATCTGACTCCAGGAGGAGTGGAGGGTCGTCTGGTACTGCTACCAGTACGACGAGTTCTGGATCTGTCAGTATGGCACCTGTGTGCCAGAGTTGTGGACGGCGACACCATGGCCAGTGCTACAGGATGGCTGGTCTGTGCTTCCGATGTGGTCAACCAGGACATCGGATTGCAGAGTGTCCACAGACTGGATTTGATCGGCATTCTGAGTTCCGATCAGAGGGCTCTGTCAGACCTGCTGGTTCAGTAGGGAGACCAAGGACTGTTCCTCCGCGTCCTGAGGGGTTTGTTGGTAGAGGTGGTAGTTCTAGTTCTGGACCACGGAGACCACCTACTGTTCAGAGGGAGCAGAGCAGTTCTGTTGCTTCAGCTCCAGCTCCAGTTCAGCCACGAGTTTACAGTCTGAGTCAGCAGGAGGCTCGTGATGCTCCAGATGTTGTGACATGTACGATTTACATTTCTGATCAGCCATGTCGTGTTTTGTTTGATTCTGGAGCCAGTCACTCTTTTCTGTCCGAGCACTGTTTTGAGATTTTGCATTTGGACTCGTTTTTGCTTCCGGTTTCTTTGTCTGTGATTTTACCAGCTGGAAATCCTTTGATTGCTCGGAAGTTTTGCTTGTGTGAGATTGACATTTCTGGCAAGAAGTGAAAATCGAGTCTGATTCTGTTGCCGATTTCTTCGTATGATGTGATTCTTGGCATGGATTGACTGAGTCAGTATGAGGCCCAGATAGACTGTCTGAAGAAGCAAGTGAGTTTGCTTATGGCTGGAGAGAGATTTGTATTTCAGGGCTTACGAAGTGTTCTCTCCAGTTTGATTTCTGTGTTAGAGGTAAGCAGAATGTGGAAGAAGGGATGCCCAGTCTTTTTGGCTTCGGTGCGGGATCTGAACCTGGAGGTTGATTCTGTTTCCGAGATCCCAGTAGTACGGGAGTTTGCTGATGTTTTTCCTGAGGAGTTGGTTGGGTTACCTCCGGATAGAGACGTGGAGTTCTCTATCGATATTTTTCCAGGTACCGCTCCTATATCAAAAGCTCCGTACAGGATGGCACCGAAAGAACTTTCTGAGTTGAAAGTTCAGCTTCAGGAGTTGGTTGACAGAGGCTTTGTCCGTCCTAGTGTTTTGCCCTGGGGAGCACCTGTTCTGTTTGTGAAGAAGAAGGACGGGACACTCCGTATGTGTATTGATTACAGAGACTTGAACAAGGTCACGATCAAGAACAAGTATCCTTTGCCTCGGATCGATGACTTGTTTGATCAACTTTCCGGATCTTCTGTATTTTCGAAGATTGACTTGTGATCCGGATACTATCAGGTGAAGGTGAAGGAAGCTGATGTGGTGAAGACGGCTTTCAGTACTCGGTACGGGCACTACGAGTTCTTGGTTATGCCTTTTGGGGTAACCAACGCGCCTGCTATTTTCATGGATCTGATGAACCGAGTGTTCAGGGAGTTTCTGGATCAGTTTGTGATCGTCTTCATTGACGATATTCTGGTATATTCTGCTTCTGAGGATGATCATGCCAGACACTTGAGCATTGTGTTGGAGACTTTGAGGCGGCATCAGCTGTATGCCAAGTTCTCCAAGTGTGAATTCTAGCTGAAGAGCATTTCTTTTCTAGGGCATGTGGTGAGCGGAGAAGGCATTTCTGTTGATCCCCAGAAGATTCAGGCGGTTGTTGATTGGCCGAGACCGACTACGGTATTTGAGGTACGTAGTTTCTTGGGTATGGCCGGATATTACAGAAAATTTGTGAAGGGATTTTCACAGATTTCGACGCCTCTGACGAGACTGACGCAGAAGTCACTAGCTTTTGTTTGGACACCGGAGTGTGAAACTAGTTTTCAGAGATTGAAGGACTGTTTGACTTCAGCTCCAGTGTTAGCACTTCCGTCAGGTACGGAAGGTTTTCAGGTGTTAGTTGATACTTCACTGAAAGGTTTGGGATGTGTGCTGATGCAACACGGAAGGGTAATTGCTTATGCTTCTAGACAGTTGAAACCACATGAGAAGAATTACCCGACACATGATCTTGAATTAGCTGCAGTGGTATTTGCTTTGAAGATTTGGCGTCATTACCTGTATGGCGTCAGATGTGAGATCTTTACCGATCATAAGAGCCTGAAGTACATTTTTACTCAGAAGGATCTGAATCTGAGGCAGAGAAGGTGGCTCGAGTTGATCAAGGATTATGATCTGACTATTCAGTACCAGCCTGGGAAGGCTAATGTGGTAGCGGATGCTCTGAGCAGGAAGTCTTCTGGATTATCAGGTATTCAGCTTACTTTTGACGACTTTCTGATTCGAGACATGGAGCGCTTGCAATTGGAGGTGATTTCCTCCAATGGTTTGGATTTGGCTCATCTGAGTATTCAGTCTACTTTGGAGACCAGGATTCAAGAAGCCCAGAAGTCAGATTCTGATTATTCGAAGTTGATTGTTCAGATTGGATCTGGTAAGACTCCTGAACTTCGAATTTCTGATTCTGGTGCTATTTTCTGTAAGAACAGGTTGTGGGTACCTGTGTTTGGGGATTTGAGGCAGGAGATTCTGTATGAATCTCATCATTCTGGCTACACTATTCATCCAGGCAGTGGTAAGATGTATGCTGATATGAAGCTTTTGTTCTGGTGGCCTGGGATGAAGAAGGATGTGGCGGAGTTTGTGTCGAGATGCGAGGCCTGTCAGTTGGTGAAGGCAGAGCATCAGCGACCAAGTGGACTGTTGCAGTCGTTGCCTATCCCTGAGTGGAAGTGGGAGGAGGTGACGATGGACTTTGCGATGGATTTTCCTCCATCACGGCAAGGACATGATGCCATCTGGGTGGTCGTAGATCGATTGACGAAGTCTGCCCATTTTCTTCCGATCAGATAGACTGATTCAGTAGATCGCTTGGCACAGGTTTATGTTAAGGAGATTATCAGATTGCACAGTGTGCCTCGCGTGATTGTATCTGATCGAGACGGACGTTTTACTTCTAGACTTTGGAAGGGTATTCAGCAAGGCTTGGGTACTAAATTGCATTTCAGTACAGCTTTTCATCCTCAGACTGATGGACAGTCTGAGAGGACTATTCAGGTACTGGAAGATTTGTTGAGGCTTTGTGTTTTGGACTTTGGCGGAAGCTGGGAGGATCATATCACTTTGATTGAGTTTGCTTATAACAATAGCTTCCAGTCCAGTATCGGTATGGCACCGTATGAGGCTCTGTATGGCCGGAAGTGCCGGACTCCTTTGACTCTGACGGAGGTCGGAGATAGACAGGCTTTGGGTGCCACTTTTGCTGATGAAACTGTTCAGAAGATCAGCTTGATTAAGGAAAGATTGAAAGCGGCTCAGGACCGACAGCAGAAGTATTATAATCAGAAGCACAGGTTTGTTGAGTTTCAAGTTGGTGACTTTGTGTATGTCAAAGTCAGCCCGATGAAGGATATGAGCAGATTTGGCCAGGTGAGCAAGTTCAGTTCAAGGTCCAACATACCTGACACCTTTTGAAATCCTAGAAAGGATTGAGAAATCTGCTTACAGACTGTTGCTTTCTGATTCGATGCCCGACGTGCATAATGTGTTTCACGTATCCACTTTGAGGAAGTGGGTATCCGATTCTGGGAAGAAGGTATCTGCTGATGAGGTTGAGATTCAGGAGAATCTGGCGTACAAGGAAGAGCCAGAGTTGATTTTGGCGTACGACGTCCGAAAGCTACGAAGTAAACAGATTCCGATGGTTAAAGTTCAGTGGAAGCACCGTACTGCACGGGAAGCGACTTGGGAGAAGGAGTCGAACATGAGGAAGTCGTATCCGTATCTGTTTTGACGGAGTTTTGATTGGACAATGTCAAGGACGACATTTTTTTTTGAAGTTGGGGAGATTATAATATCAGTTTTGCTCCAGGTTCGTCCGGGACGAAGTTGGATCGTCCCGGGACGATCGGTACAGGTTTGGTTAGAATTGTGAAAATTGAGCAGTTCGTCCGGACGAAATGTTGGATCGTCTGGACGAAAATTTTCTAGAGGACCCGTCGCCGGGGACGATAATTAAATCTCGTCTGGACGACATTTGTCCAGAGCCAGATCGTACCGGGACGAAGTGCGATCGTCCAGGACGATCAGTCTGGATATATATGGAAATGAGATATTTTAAAGAGAGAAAAAGCTGAGGAGAGAGAAAAACGAAGGAAAAAGTGGAAAAATTGATTTTTGGACGACGCCGAGCTGTTTTCTTCCGTTGAGACTGTTCAGGAAATTGCTGTACGCAAGGTAAGGCACAATCCGACTTTCTCAATTTTCAGAACCGTCGCTGTTGACGGTATTTTCTGTCCGGATTTCGTTTTTGTTAGCGATTTTCGTCCGTATTTTCCGACTGGTTTAGTTTTTACCGCGTAACTTTCTGTATATCGTTGACGTGCCGGGTGTGCACATTTTGAATATATTTTGAAAATTTTTGTCCGGACCGTTTTGATTTGGCGGCGTTTTATTCCGTCTGTATTTTTCTGTGTGAATATTAAATGCTGTGACAGTAGAATAAATGTTCTGAAATGTTGTTATCTACATTCTGTGTGAATTTGGTATTCTGTGATTTTTCAGGAAAATTGTGTAAATTTCATACGTTGCCGTTATGCTGCCCGATTTTTGGGAGATTTCTGATTTGTCCGGATTTCTCCTAATTTGATATGCTATCTGTATATGTTATAAAAAGGGAGTTATAAGGGGCCTGGATCCTATGAGATTCAGTTAGTGTCTGGGAAATCTGAAATGAGCTCAATCTGAAATCTGATATCTGTTCTGTTCCGGATCCGAGGAAATCTATTTAGGTGCTATAAGCACTATATATATATATCTGTTCTGGTGCCGTGAGCACAAAAGGGAGGCATAAGGGGCCGGAATCCGTAGAGATTCCGTCAGTGTCAGGGAATTTAGCTATTAATTATATATCTGATATCTGATATCTGATTTGAAAGGATTTCTGATTTCCGTATCTGTTCTGTAAGCCAATCTGATTCTGATTTGATATGAGTTCCGATTTCCATACGATATAATTTGATATGATCTGTAAGATATGATTCTGGCACGATTCTGTTCTGTTCCGATATGATTTGAATCTGATTTCTGTACGATTCTGATTCCGTTAATGTGATATGTCTGATCTGTTCTGTTTCTGATTTAATATGACTTCTGTTCCCGTACAGTTCTGTCTGATTTGATATCTGTCTGATTTTGTTCTGATTTCTGTACGGATTTCTGTCCGATGTGTTTGGTTTTGGATTCTGAGAATTTTGATTGGAGGTTTGTTGCTTTGCTGAGCTGTTGAGCTCACTCTTGTTTTCTGGTGGTTTTTCAGGTTCTGGGAAAGGGAAGGAAGTCCAGGATTAGATTTCAGAGTCTGATCAGTATAGGTATTTTGTTCTTTTGATTTTTGTACAGTCATGACTCTTTCTGCTCTGTTTCTTTCTGTCAGCCATGCACTGTATTTGTAGATGATTGTTTTGAGGAAAAGAAAGAAAAATATAGATGATTTGTTCCGCTGCATTTGATATTTTTAGTAGCTCTGGTCTGTTTTGTATGTATAATATTTGGAAGATTCAGTTCAGTAAGCAAATTCCAAAGCCAGATCCTGGTTAGTTCGTTAAGCTGGTCGCGACCCGATGCGGGCGGGATCCGTCTCGAGTTGGGTCGTGACACCTACCTCGTCATAGGTGTCGCACCGGGTTCCCTCCTACCACGGCCAATAGAGGCGTGCTTAGGTGGTTTGTCGGTCCGACACGAACATCGAGGAAAGAGAGTGAGGGGGAGCATTTCATTTTTATTATTAATTATAATTAACATCAATTAGATAAAATTAATTAAACAATAAGTTTTAATTAATCTTTTTTTTATTAATTACAATTAATTAAAATAATTAATTATGATTACTAAAATCAATTAAGAGATTAAGTTATAATTAATGCATAATTAACTATAACTTAATTAACATTAATTAATTCTAATAAAACATAATTAATTAATCATTAATTAATAATAATTAGTTTAAAGATTTTGATTAATTAAAAAAACTCATTGTAATTAATTATATCTAATTAATATAATTAATAATAATAAAATAAAAAATCCTTCTCCTCCCCCCCCTTGGCATTTTCACGGGATTTGGCCGAAGGAGGGCACGGAAGGGAGAAAGTTACCTTCACTACACGCGAGCTCCTGTTGTTGCTTCCAGTCAAAATGTCGTAACTTCCGAAACAACAGGGAGGGAATGACGTCGGAGGGAGGCGGCGTCGGAGCTAGGGCAAGGTCGGTTCTCTCTCTCTCTCTCTCTCTCTCTCTCTCTCTCTCTCTCTCTCTCTCTCTGGATCGGGGCTCACGATTAGGAGCAGGGCAGTGGAGTTCCGAACAAGAGTTCGGTTGGAGGTGTCGGGATCGGAAGATCTAGTACACAGGAAGATGTGGCTTGGAGAGGGAAGAGATCGCCGGCAGGATTGGGCCGAACGAGTTTGGAGGAGAGGCGTGGATTTTCAGTTTGGAGTCGAGAGAGCTTCGGCAATGGAAGTTTACGGGAGAGGAGTTGGTCGTGGGAGAGGGATTTCTCGCGAGAGGAGATCGTGAGCAAGCAGAGGGAAGAGCGGCTGAGAGTGTCGTGGGATGTGGGAAGAGGAGTCGGAGAAGCCGCCAGAGAAGTCTCCATTCCTTCGCTATTTAACGACCTCTTCGGACGCTCGATCGAGGCCGGCTCTGAGCACAAATCGTGGGATGCGACTGAAACGGCGCCGAATCTACAGTTCCTCGGCGGAATTTCGGGCAGGATTTGCGGCAGAATTCGTGGATCCGCCGGGCACAGGGTATGTATGCAGGATTTTGATTTGAGCTTTCTCTTTTTCTTGTTTTCTTTGGATATAGCATACAGGTCAACACCCAATCTTTACACCCCTCTAAACCAACACTGTTTCATCCAATCCAAACCCAAAGCAGCAAGTTTCCCGCATGAATTTATTTTATTTATTCTGTTCATTGCTAACATTAGTTGGCACTAATAAATGTGAGGGTGTTTTTTTTTTATAAGCTAAAATTACTTATTATTTGTATTATTTTTATCATTAAAAAAAGAAGAAAGAGAGGAAAAGATCCAAAAAAAAAGAGAGTTGAGTTTAAAAAAAATGAAGAATTAAAAAAAAAAGAGAGGGAAATTTGAGATTCTTTTGCCATCGCCGCCAACCCTGAAGGTATAATCTTCAAAACTCAGATTTCTCATTCTCGTCATTTGTGGCGGACCGGGGAACCACCTATACGCGCTCTCGTAACACGGTAGGAGGGAGTCTAGTGCGACGCCTATGACGAGGCGGGCAATCGCTTAAAATCTCATTCTCGTCGTTTGCAGCGGACCGCAACGAGCTCTCGTAGCACGGTGGGAGAAAACCCGGTGTGGTGCTTATGACGAGGCGGGTAATCACTTTAAATCCTATTTTCGGCATTTGCGGTGGACTGGAGAACCACATATACGTGCTCTCGTAGCACGGTAGGAGGGAGCCCGGTGCGACGCATACGACGAAGTGGGTAAGCCCTATAAACGCTCTTGTAGCGTGGTGGGGTGATTCACTTGTGTTCTTTGTACGGGTACTTTTGAAGACCCCATACACGCTCGCATAGCGTGGTGGGATGAAATATGTATGGCCCGGTGTCCCCCAACACATACCATACACGCTCGAGTAGCGTGGTGGAATGGCCCAGTTTCCCGCGGTTTCCCCTAAACGGGGGAGACGCCGGGAGGCTGCCAAAATTTTCAATGAATCATGGACAAGACTTGGACAAAATGTGGACAATTTGAATTTGAGCTCATGTTTCTATTTGAGCAAACAAAAGGATTTTAACTCAATTTAAGCAATAACTAAACTCGCATTTGATTTAAAAATCAAATGAGATGAACAAAGATTTGAACATTTGAACAAAGGACAATAGAACTTGATTTGGGATTGTAGTGGACTTGAACTCGTAAAAAGAACTAGAACTTGAACTTGAAAGTGATACAGGGGACTTGATGAACTATAATGGAGTCATTGCGGACTTGAATGAATGCAAATGATATTGAACTCAACTTGAATTTGAACCTGGATGAGCAAACAACAAGGAATAAAATTCAAATGCGATCAATAAGAACATTAAGTGAACAAATGTAACATCACAACAAAAATATAAACATTAAGTGTGAATTCAAGTTATCCAAATAAGCATCAATCAATGAAATAGGGGACTCATGAAGGAGGGCATCCAAGCGTGATCAACAAGCAAGCAAAAATCAAGTGAAAGTGCAATCAAATAGCAAATGATCATTTGTGATATGCAAATATTAATTAACAATCATGGATTCTCAATCAAGATCAAATAGAGAATTCATATAGAGGGGCATGACACAAGTCACTAAGTAATGGATCGGACCTTCAAATGATAGCAAGTGTCAACCATGCAAGCAAATGCACAAGGACTTGTGATAGAAACAGAATCCCAAATACAAGTTGATCGCAAAAGATGATGCAAGACTTTCAAATAAGCATCGATGAACAAGATACAATACAAATGGCAAGTAAAATCTCAATGTAAATGAACATTGAGTAAATTCCCAAAGCATACAAGTGATGAACATAAGTGAATCAAGGAGGTCAACATACAACGAATGTAATAAATTGTGATGCATGCAGTAGATCTTGTAAAAGAGAAGTTTCTTACATTTGTAATGCATACAACAACTCTACTAGTGACATTAGAGGAGTGGCGATGAATATAGCACTCCTATACTTCTACTTATGGAAGAATATAATAGTTCCCTGCAAATGATGATTGTCAGCATTGCATGAAAAGATTGGCGGCGAATGCAGTTCAACCAACATTCAATAACATTATGCAAGCAAATGTATCAGTCTCCTACAAAAATGGGAGGATCGATGTGCAGCAAATATACACATGTGAAACAATGATAATCAACAACCACTTAATATCATTCGAAAAGCACCAGCTCCCCACAAGCAGAAGCAGACGATATGCAACAGATATAGGCTCCTACAACTTGTTGTAGAAGACCCGTTATGCATCTAATGCATTGCTCACAAGCAAAATGCAGAATAACTACAGCAAATTCAAATGCATGTAATCAGCTCCAGAAGACTTTTATGCAAAGCAATGATCACGAACAAAAATATCGTGTGAATGCATCTACAAATTTAAAGCAGGAGATTCGTTAGTGCACTATAATCTACCTGCGTAAATCATGCAAGTAGTGCACGACAATCTACCTGTACAAAGCAGCAAACAATTCAATCCACAAGCTGCAACGACACGCCACCGGATTCGCAACATCCATGCAAGCAGACAGAAGGCGTTTACAAATGTCCTAAATACCCCCGCACGTGCACCGTAATTTGTATACACATAGGTACACGAAAAAGGGGGTATACAATCACCAAACCCTCATGGGCCCCGACGAGCATGTTATTGGTACACATGTGACGTCTAGGGATGTTGTGCGGGTCAATAAATTTGAACTCGATCCTCCTAAGCATGTTAATAGGAGTCGACAATGTTCAACAAATAATTATAAAATACACCCAAACACCTGTATGGGCCCCGACGAGCGTGTTATTAGTACACACGTGATGTCTAAAGATGCTGCGCAGGTCAAAAAGTGAATTCAAATTCGAACACAATCCTTCTATGTAGATCAATAGGAGTTGACATGGTTCGAACCATCAAACAAATATATGATTATGGTGACCGATATATTTATTTTAATACATTCATAATAGGCCTTCAAGGCCTATAACAATGAGAATTCACTACCAAAGATATAAAACCTACGAAACTCGATCCCCTATCGACAAGTTGATAGGGTCGACAAGGTTCTAGCTTTAAATGGAAATAACCCCAAACACCCCGATAATGGCCGTGTTGAATGAAAATCTCAACCGGAGAGATCCAAAAATAATTTCAAATGCTTACCAAACTCCATTCCAAATGCCCACAAAATCCAAAAATTCCCAAAATCTAGATATTTAAAATTGAAATCAAACCATTAAATACTTAAAGCAAATATTCATCCACCCTCCGCAATAGTTTACTGGGGTGGACAAATTAAAATTTACTTCAGCTCAAATAGAGCCAAATGTCTGGTCGAAAATATCACTAGGATTCATTCTCAAACAATCTCCTGCCAGTAAGAACGTGGTACGTGTCCTCTAACCGGCAGTTTTGCCGCAAAATGGCACCGCAAGATAAACGGTTATGACTCGGGGTCCTCTGAACTGAGTGGTTTTACCGCCAAATGGCACCACGAAATACCGATTATGGCCAAAGCCAATACGTTCCTTAGTGGCATTAAATCCTTAAGATATAAATCAATAGTATATGATCAATAGGCACAAAGCCCTCTGTTAGCTAAGGATGATTCAAATTTATCCTCTTAGATAAATACCCACCCCAGGTCTATAAGGTCCCCTTGGACGAAGCAACCCATGGCTGCCGACAATGATCCTTCTGTCAGATTGGGTCGACTATCTCCTCTGACAAAGTAGATCAGGGACCACGATGGCCCGGGACGACGGAACCATGGGATCTTGATCGGGTCCATCATTCATTCCCCCACCATCCTCTTTAAGTGCGAGATGGTGAAATTTCTATTTTAAATATCAAATTTCTAATTTTAAACATTCAATTTTCAATATCTCAAGCTCATTGCTGCTACTATATGCCGGATACCGTGTATCTACAGGTACGGCGTATTAATCGACGACTAGCCTTAATCGATAGTTCTCTCTAGTGATCGGGAGGGGTAATTAACTATAGGGGCTTGCACCTATAGGAAACCAGAACTCAGATCATAAAGTCCTGGCAAAATGAGGGCGAAATCTCTGGATAGTGTCTTATCTACAAACCCATCTGCCTTCCCAAAATTTACCTCGGAACTTAATCCGTTAAAACTCCCCCAAAGAAAAAAGCAATCAACGGGCGGAGGCCGGGGCCGAATTTTTGGAGCCCACACCACCACCAGTCTTCATTGTTAGAATTCTGAGGAATATTGGTCCTTCTACCGGCCTTTATTGCCGGAATTATGAGGAATACAGGTTTCCACCACAAGCCTTCATTGCCAAAATTTTGAGGACCTTCGTGCATCCAAGACCGAAGAGAGATCGAGCGGGAGGGCTCCTCTTATGTTCGACATCCAGTGTCGACCGAGCAGAAGCGAGCAGAGGAACTCCTCTTGCGTGTGTCTGAAAAGAGATGAGAGTTCCCTTTCATGTGGGCGGGACAAACAAGAGTGTGAGACCTGCACTCCCTCCTACGATCAAACCAAAGGGATCAGAGGCTTTGCAAGCACCAGTACTAGTCGATCAAACATGAGTCTGTTCTGGTGGAGTCGGACGACTTGAGGAGGAGATCTGTGTGCCGAGTGTTGAGTTGCTTGAGACAAGTTTTTCTGCTTCTATAGTTTTTTTTTTTTTTCCTTTTTTTACTGGCGTGCCTTCATTGTCGGCCTTCCCTTGAGAACTAAGAGGGAGATAGACCCAAAGGATAATTAATCCACTTTCTTTGATGTTCCACCACCGGCTTTATTGTCATTTTTGGTATCTTAAGGGTTACTGTTCAACGCAACCTTCATTGCTGCCTTGCACCTTACATACCTGATTGAGATAGCCTTCATTGTTATACTTTGCCACAACAATGTTTGAAGCTAATTTCCTCCCAAAGCTTTGAACAAATGATGGACTTTATGGTGAAGCAAGGGATGAGATAACTCTACCTCTCTGGGACTAATTACCAAGGTGGGAATGACAAATCTATATTCCCCAGCTTGAGGGGGAGTGTGTTAAATCCTAGTTGTCCCTTGGCCATTGATTCCACGGCCAGCATGGAAATTCGTGGGAGGCTCACCTGTTAAATCCCATTCATTCCTTACCTCTTGATCTTATGGCCAGCATGGGGATCCGTGGGAGGCTCACTTGGACCACGTCGACCTCCTTCCATATTCGGGTGGCTGATTTAGGAAGGATTATATTAAGAAAACTATGCATGATTCCGTAATTATTTGTTTCATTATTTAAGATATCTTGTATAGATCTATAAATATGGATAATTTTGTGTAATAAAATTTGAAGCCTTTTGCCTATCCAATTCTCTAAATTTAACACTTATGTATCACAATTTCTACATCATAAACCTTTTTGGTTCATTTTTTATAGTCGATGGACTAAATTAGAAAAATGAGATACTCTAAGGCTAAATTAGCCACATGCAAATAATAGGAGACTTAGTGGAGTATTTTAGGATTTTATCTTTACCCTATAGATCTTATTGTACTTTGAGCTTGGAATCTCCTAGTAATTGAACCGGTGAAGACCACAGTCCGGATGATTCAAATCACAATGTTGGGTTACAAAACTGTCTCAAACCAAGCATAACTAAATAAATGAGTATTGGATTTTCCCTGGTAGGTCATCATAGCCCTCAATCTTATGATAGATAATTATGAAGCCAATGTTTGGACACAAGGCATGAGCATGGGGAACAATAGATCACCAAAACACAAACATATTGAAGCGGATAGCAGTGCAATCTGAAATGTGTCAACAAGTTAAAGGACTAAAAAATCTAATAAAGATATCATCTTCTGAACAGCAGTATTTTAATAAGAATAACAAAGTATGATAAAAAAAAGTTTGCAATAACAGCCACTCTGGGTCTCCAAGAAAAAATGCTTCAAATTTTCATTTTTCAGTTCCATATCATATAAGCTTGAGGGAGAGGAGAAGAATTTAAATAGAAACTTATATGTATAACAAGAGAGTGACAAAACTCGAATGAATTTATCTAGATGCAACTTATAGGTCCACGGAATGAAGCACTTTAAGCACACAAGTCTAGATAGAGAACCTCTCTACTAAAATGCTACCTTATACGAGGGAAGCTTCAGTTGTCTTCTCATTTCAGACTTTTCAGTAACCAGTATAACCAAATATATAATGACTATTAGGGTAATACTTCAAGGGAATATCACCTGAATATTTCTGTTGTAGCTGGCATTGTTTCAGAATATTCCTCAAATCCGCTTGCTATCGTGAGATCCAAGTAAGTTTCATTCTGGAAATATAACTTCTTGCATGTATAGCATTCAACTCCAGACCCAATAGTGGAGGCCCTGTAAGATAAATGAAATAATGTAGCGTCTGAAACCATGCAAAACTAAATTATAAGCACCAGATGCATACAAATTTAAGAACAACTAAGAGTTCATAGTAACTCCACTCGAGTACAAACTTGATCACTTACAAAGTCACTTGTGGGTCGCCTCTACTGGCAAATGGCTTGTAACAAATTGGGCATGCAAGATTGAATAGAGTGTCACTATATTCAGAGCTCTTGCCATTTTTTTCCAGGGTAGAATTCTGAAATTAGATTAACAATGAAAGCAGTTGTACAATTATATAAGATGAAAGCACTAGAAGTTGTACGGATATTTTAAGCCCTTAAAGGAAAGATAGATGTGCCTCAAATGTGATGCAGCACTTATTTTAGGTTGAAGACAAAAAAGCCATGTAAAACCTCATATCCAAAAGATGGTACAACTCAAAAACATTGGGCATGATAAAATATTTAATCTCAACTCACAAGACAAGCCTCAATAGTCAAGTCTGAGTAAAACAAGTTTGTTACTCAAGAGAAAAAAAATCAAACAAAAAACATAAGAGAACATACATTATAACAACCCAAAAGTGTGAAATGAATTTATTTAAAAAGCATGAAAATTCTAGAGTAGAGTGTTGTGGCGTTAGGCCACTAACAGTGCTTTTATATATTTTTTATTATAAATATCCCAAACTCGCCCTACCGCCTCCCTCACTTGGTTATTTGGCCAGGAAGAAATTGGAGGAAAAGAAAAAAAAGGAGAGAGAATGGTCTTTGAGTCGTTTTTGTCTGTCGTTTCTCTTACGGATTTTGTTCTATTCATTGTAAGTGGCTATTCTTTACTCTTGTTTTCAATGGTTTTGATTTCTACAGATTTTATCTTTCTTAAATCTATCAAAAATGCATTATCTCTTGATCTCGTAAGCTTTCACTATTTAACTTTTTATATGTTATAGATTTGATCATTCTGAATGATTTTATTGTATTTTCACCGGTTAAATATGTTTATATAGATTTTATGTGAATGAGTATGGAAAAAAAGTACACTGAAATGGATTGTACTTATATGAGTGATATGTACTAGAATGTACTACTAGTACTGGTGAAATGATCTATCGATTGATATCAGATATATGATATGATAATCCCATGTAATACTCTACTGATTCATGTGATTTATTGATTGAGAGTCATCAGGAGCTGGGGACTGATTGAGAGTAATAAGGAGTCATAAGAGACGACTGATTAAAAGTCATAATGACAAGAACACTTATTCGCTTATATAATTGATTGCACGTGATACCCGCAAACTTAAGATACCCTCATCTTAATGTCAGATACTGATACTGAAATTACTACTGTTATTGATATTAATATTGATTATTGAAACTAATATTGACACTTATTACTAATTTTTTATATTAATATTGATTAGTGATGATGTTACTGATACAACTCTGTTACTGATAATGAATGTTTTTATTGATATTGTGACAAGAACTGATATATTGATGTGAACTGAATAGATAATAAGATTGAATGGAATTGATTTAGTTATAAAATCGACTGACTAACTGATTGATTATAATTTATGATGGAAGAATCAAATAGGACTGACTGAAATATGATATGTTATAGATTGATTATTGATACAAATAATTGGTATAGATACATTGATGCATATCTATTTATTTATAGGATTTACAACATACTATTCTCTTTTACCTTGCATTGATTTTAGTTGTAAAATTTTGATTACTTGTTGATCTATGTGCTCATTACGTGGTTTTAAATGAATAAAACGAATTTACAAGATAATAAATAATAAGAAGAAAAAGGGGAAAAATTTTCTTTGACTATAGATCCCAGGTGGACATTAGATCTACCTTCCACATTCATGCTTGAACTCCCACCATCATCCTAGATCTCCCCTCATCAAATCTCACGCTTGCTAACCCTGATCCAACGTTGATGCCCCAATCGTGTAGTTTCCAAGCTACAATCCCCCAATCTTGTTGTCTACAAGCTGTCGTCACCAAATCTCACTATCTCCATGTCTCCTACACCAAATATTGTCAATTCAACCTCCCATAAACTATTGTTAACCCATCCATATCCGATCACATATACCCAAATCTCACCTAACCTAGCAACTCCCAACTCGCTGCCTTAATTCCAACCACATCGACACCCAACATTCTTCCTCTTGTGTTTTTTTGGGCGATGCAAGCATCCTCGAATTGCTTGGATTTAACCTTCTATAAGCCTTCTTCCTTGGTTAATTATTGCTTCTTCCTTGTTGACACCTTACCTAATCCAAATCCATCATTCACAAAAGCCTTTCTCTAATTCTTTAGATGACTTTAGCTACTAATAATTTCCTGACCATCAATTGCAATATTGCCTTGACCTTGAGGATAAGGTAGGTTTTGAAGAGGTGAGAACTAAAGGGGATTTGTAATAGGTTATACATGTTAGTATTTAAATAATTTTAATAGGCAATTTGAATTATGTTAGTGGCTAATAAGTTATAGGGAATGCTTGTAATTATAAATATTCTCCATTAAGGAGTATAAGAACATCAACCAATCAATCAATCAAATCAAATAGCCTACTTCCCTTTTGACTTTGGCTCCTTCTTCTCCCTCTATATTCTTAGAATTGCTGACATCCTTGACTTTGTCATTTATCCCTCGCCAACAATGAATGCATAACAGTTTTCTACTACATAAACAAAATTGTCTGCTTTCATCAGTAAATAAAGCAACATGGTGAATGAGCGACTAGGTTATCTACTTACTTTCATTCCTTAACATTATGATGTGCAACACGTGGTGAATTTTCTTGTTCATGCACCACATTCCATCATAACAAGAAATCAATATTGGATCAATATTACTTCAAGGCAGGGGCGGAGCTACAGTAGGAGCCATAGGGGTAGAGGTTCCACTGGCCCATCAAGAAAGCCCAAAATAATAAACAATATTGCCTAAATTTTTCATTGATGCGGCAGGGGCTCATTAGTCCATCAAAGAAAACACAAAATGCGCCTCCGCTGAGACTCGAATCAAGATTCTTTGTTTCACATAATTTTATTCATAAAAGATATATTAGAAAAATCTAAATTTTATATCACTTAGAACCATAAATCACATATATATATATATATATGCATGTTATAAATTTCTTTTTAAATAAAACTAATACCT
The DNA here is from genome assembly GCA_022539455.1 of Dendrobium nobile. Taxonomy (NCBI): domain Eukaryota; kingdom Viridiplantae; phylum Streptophyta; class Magnoliopsida; order Asparagales; family Orchidaceae; genus Dendrobium; species Dendrobium nobile. Next base: position 37,752,424 of record CM039731.1, on the reverse strand, counting down.
AAAAGTTTGTGATGAAATAAGATAATCTTATATTTGTGTGTAATAAAATTAATATAATATATAATTTAATATTTAATTAAAAATAAATATTGATATTTTTAAAAGATAAAATATTATTTCATTATTAGCTATTAAATGAAAAGCCAAAAAAAGCACTCATAAAATATTAAGAGTATTTTTAAAATTATCAATTTGTGCTCCCATTAATAAAAATTTATGGCGGCTCTCGCTTCAAGGAAATGTTTTTTTTTTTTTTTTTTGGGAAAATTTGGGCTTGGCCCTTATATTAATCGAAAAGAAGAGGTCACATGTAAAGAAGAAATGCTAAAGCCTAATGAAAGGCTGACAGAAGCCCAAAAAAAAAAGAATATATACTCTAAAACAAAAGAGTTGCAAAATATATCAAAGAAGCTAACAAAATCTTCAAGGAAATGTTTACATCACAATTGCAGCACTTCCAAAATTGGCATCCAGAAGCTAATAAAATCACCTCTAACCGCTTAATTTTCATGTAAATTCCACAAATAGCATCCAGGATAGAGCATGATGTTCCATCACAAGCCTTGTTCTTAACATCCATCACTACACTGTCTCCACACCATCGTTATCAAAGTACAGCCATAAGGAGCCCTAACGAAATATCTTCCCTAAATAATCAACCCATAACAACAATCTTCACGAAGCTAATGCCACCATTCCCCATACTTCAGTTATTATGCGAGCACCACCAACATTGATTAATTCCAAAATTAAACAACCTACACGAATTCAGATTTCACCCACCTAATTGAAGAATCTATAGGACGTTTGCCATTTATTGCAGGCGGGAAGCGAAAAAAGATAGCAACTATAACTGGCAGCTAAAGAAGATTAGAACTTACTAGTTCCGGGACCTCGACAGAGACGGATGCCGCGGTGCCGGCGATGGTAGCGGCGGCGAAGGAGGCGGACCGCTTGCAGTCGAACTTACGCTGGCTTTTGGAGAACCCTACAGTTTTTGGCATGCGGATGCGGTTAAGGACTCCGATGCTCCCAGTAACTGTAGCCATCTCCGTATGACTTCTGTATGAGCTTCGATCGCTAAATAGTCCCGGCAGAATTCAAGCCGGTTTGGGTGGCGCACGGCTATCCACAAGAGCAGCGAGGAATCAGATTTATGCGGTTAAATCGCAGGCGAGTGCTAGAAAAATCCTTATGTGCCAGAGCAGTATGTGGGCCTTGACGTTCTAATGCAGTGGGCCTGATCGGCTTTCAGTTTTTGCCAATTGTGGTAGTTAGTACCCTAAGAAGTAATGATGCATGTTGATTTTCATTCCTAAACATTCCTAGGTCTAAAAATGGTAAAGTATTTAAATTAAAAAAAAAAAGAATAGACATCAAAATTATGTCAACTTCCTTTTTTAGAAAATTTACAATCAAAATTTGTATATTGACGAAATGAATCCAACAAGCATAAATTCGCTCAATTTAGATTTCAATGCATAAATGCAGTCAGGAGTTTAGAATTTTGACAAAAATATCAAAGTTTCTTGTCAAAAATATAGAAAAAACCCTTGCCACACTCAAAAGGGACTGAGATGGAGAAAGTTCTCATATTTTAAGAATTCTAGCACACTATCAATTGATTTTCGTTGAGCGTCAACCACTGCATCATTCGCTCGTCATAGATCATCATCAACAACCGTCAGGATCTCTTTTGTCGGACTACAAATGTTAATGTTTTTCATCGCCTAATCATTATGGTGAAACTACCTTAACCGGCCATCAACCAACAATAATGTGCATCAGACCTTATTGCTCCTTTTACAATTATCACTACTCTCATAAGAGATCAGAATGATAGTTTAAAATTTATAAGCTCGTCGTTTTTAAGCGACGAGAAGGGAAAAGTCTTGTAATATCAATTTATATAGAGTACTATTTTAGTCAAGTCAAGCCCTATATTTTTTTCTCTATCATACACCATTTATGAGATGTATTCATTTATGTGTGTGCAGAACATGTGCAACACTATGGTAAAGAATTCACACTTCACAAATGCAATTTTTTAGTGTGAAACAATCACGATGGTAGAGTATGATACCATATAATTATTGAAATTTGAATGGGGATTCTACGTAAAATTGAAAAAAGTAAATATAATACAAGAGACAAGATTTTTATATGAAAAGATAAGAATAAAAAAAGATGATATGACTTAAATCAATTAAATGATTTTCACTAATTATAATTCTTGATTACCCAAGGACAATCTTGCCTAAAATTGGAAGTATCAAGATAATATAAAAGATATAAACTATGAAAAAAGCTACCTATAATTGAGATAAATTAAGTCCATAGGAATTAATGTTGAAGATGTTATATAGTAGTTTGGCCAGCCAAAAGAGGAGCCAATCGAACGAATTAGAGTAGGCGGTCAGAAATGGTTCCTCTCCTTAAAGAAAGGTAAATGAGATGACCTAAAGTTCACAAGAAATTACTGTGTACGCAATTCGAAAGCAGAGTAAGGTTCGGATGCTGCGTATTTACTGCTTATTTTACTGCGTATTTTTATACATAATTTTTTAATGTATTTTTTACGTATTTATTATGTATTTTGTGAGTATTATTTATTTGCTATTTATTTGCCACAATAAAATTATGTATCAAAAAATACGCAGTAAAATAAACTGTAAATACGCAGCATTCGAACCTTATTCTGCGTTTGGATTGCGTACACAATAATTTCTCAATGTTCACATCTATTAGAGATGATTGAAGTAATTTTTCTCCTAAAGGGAAGACTAGGTGGTTTCGATCGAGGAAGTGCAATAAGGAAGCTCTAAGAACTTTAAATATAATTAACATTCACTTCAGATGTTTGTTAGAGGTTTATGCTTTCTTATAATTTTTAAAATCCTTCATTTTATATGAATAAATATAAAATAAGAGCTTTACTTTATTGCTTTCCTCAAATCCTTGGATGACATTAATTGTTGTCTTGGTCAATGGATGGTTTTTGCTCAACATCCCAATTTACTCATCCAAAGTATGGCAACATGACTTGATATTGAAGTCTGATGTAGCAAGTCGACATGCCATGTGATTGCACTTTGTCTTTTGTTGCGTCCTGAAATATTCACTGTGGTAGAGAAATATAAAGTTTAACGTCTTAGCTTTTTATGAAGATTCAGGATGCATACAGATAAAAAGTGAGGGTGCATCATTCATAAGAGACACCAAGATTTTTACGTGGAAAACCTTGAAAATGGGAAAAAACACGGGGCCTGGCCCAGTTTGAATGAGCCAACTAGTATTTGCAGTTGATTACAAATGAGGCTCTTCATTGGGAGGAAGGCCTTGGCTTGATATAACAAATATATATTATACAGAGTGTGTTACATGGTGGAAACAAGAAGAATAATTATTAGCATGTTCGTTTGGTGGGAAGTAGCATAGTTGGTAGGCAACGGAGGTCAGAAAGAACATTATCTGGTGATAGAGGTCAGAAGGACCGTAATCGATGGGCGACGGAGGTCGGAAGACCGTTGTCGGCGGGCAACAGTGGTCAAAAATACTATAGTTTGGTGAAGGAGGACGAAAGGACCATTGAAGGGCTGAAGTTTGGTGTCAGGTAGAAATCAAGCAATGGGTGAAAGTCCAACATTGGGTAGAAGTGCGACGAAAGTCTGACGAGGGACGAAAGTCCAACGAGGGACAAAAGTTCGACATCAGGTAGAAGTCCGATGAAAGTTCGTCGACGGGCAGAAGTCCAACGATGGGCAAGAGTCTAGCGACATGCGGAAGTTCAGCGTCGGGTAGAAGTCTGACAAAAGTTCGACAACGGAAAAAAAATTGACGACATGTGGAAGTCCACTGAAAATCCTTTGATGGGAAGAAGTCCAGCGATGGGCATAACTTCGGCGTCGGGTAGAAGTCCGACGAAAGTCGGTAGCCGGATAGAACTCCGACGTAAGTTGGCGATCGAGCAGAACTTCGGCGTTGGTCAGCTGTCGGGCAGAACTCCGACATCAGGCGGCGTTGGGGCAAAATTTTGGAGTTGGTAGGCTACCGGGTGGATGTCCAATAATAGTCGAGAAAGAGTCTGGTGGCAATATAGCTCTCTTCCTTCTCTTATTTCCTTGTTTCCTTCTCTTTCTTCTTGCTTGGGCTCCCTTCCTTCTCTTCTTACTTAGGCCTCCTTCTTCTCCCCCTTGGGTGTCACCTTCTATGAGAAATGAGAGATTTATTTATAATTTTTTGAGAGTGGCATGACCAGTAAATAATAGGAACATAAATGGTGAATTGGAAGTTGTTTGAATGGACGACTGATATTGAATCCCATGATCATTGACTGTTTATTAGGCATTTATATGTGTTAATTATATCAGAATTTGGCGGTCTTGGGCTCGTTGGATTCGACTCGTTGAGCCGCTCGATTCGATTACAAGCATGTCACGTTTAGAAAAAGTTTAGAAATCCAAATTATGGTTTGGACCTTCCAAATATCCTTCGGGTCTTTAATTTGAACTCATTTGGGCTCGGATTGAGTCGAATTTGGTGTCGTTGGGTTTGCATTTTCGAGACGTTCAGTTCGACCGTAAGTTTGCTGAAATCTGTGTTCAGATGATCTCTGATTTAATTTTTGAAGTTTTCAATCTTGATTTTGCTTTGAGATTTGTGCCTCATCAACATAATTTTTATATGATATATCATCTTTAATGCAAAAAAGACAATGGGGTGCCATAAGATGACCAACGACTTACCCCTTGTCGTTAATAATGCTGCAAACAACAACAGAGCAATTAAGTTACTATATCTGTTGATAATGCTGCAAACAACAATAGAGCAATTAAGTTACTAAATGACAACTTTCGTGGTTGGCTATATTTTATAGCCTATGTTTCAGAGAGAACAATTCAAATACCTATGATGTTTGATTTAGATAAATATCTTAAAGACAATTTAGTTGTTTGTTCTACAGGACACCTCTTCGATATTATTGTATCGTGGAAGAACAACCAAATGAAGGCTTCATTTGGGATGGCTTTTTTATTGCTTTCTAAAACGGAGTTTTAGTACAAATTTTTTTTATTTTTGTAGTAAAACTCCGTTTTAAAAAACAATAAAAAAGCCATCCCAAACGAAGCCGAAGTATCACATTTTATCAAGAATGACTAGTAATATCTTAGCAATTCCAATTAGCATAATTGCATCTGAATCTTCATCCGAATCTTTCTTATATTAGCTTAAAATGAAATTTAGTATAATGTAAAAAAAAGGAGTAAGTAAAGATTATATATTATTTCTATTAAACTATTAAGTTAAATATTTATTAGGTGACTCATAAGTTATTATAAAAAGAATTTATATCCCATTGTGTAGTATCTTAAGTTAAATATTTTATTATATTAATTAAGTAAAATTGAAATCAATTAAAATTAATTAATCACCCATTTAATTAAGAAAAAATAAGTATTAACCATTGTTTTATACTAATGTTATATTAAAAATAGGAAATCTTATTTTTTAAATTAAGTTTATAACTAATATGTACATTTGATTTCAATTTTAAATTAATTTTTCTAAAATACTTTTTAATCTTTTAATATTAAAAAGTATATTATAATATACTTTCTAATATATTATATAGTATAATAATTATTGTCGTATGATGTTGATAGAGAGGCACTGTACATCTGACGACAATGCATCCAATTGTCGTATGATGTTGGCTTGGCTCATCCACAACGCTTCGAGACTCTGAGCTTTGTCGGCAGCCGGTTCCTTGCCTTTGTCAGTCATCCTACCGGAGTCGGCTCTGATACCACGCTGATGCACTCCCAGATTGATATCCGTAGGAGACTTACCTGCAAAAGACCCAAAATGCAATGCAGAGCAAATGGAACAGTAAAACCCCAGGAAAAGGTGGAGGTGGGACTGCCATATAACGGAATGTGGGAGTGGCTTCGTCATGAGCTGCATCATTTTACTTGGTCATGTTTTTTAACATTATACTAAATTTCATTTTAAGCCGGTATAATGTTCTTAGAGTATATTATATATTTTTTATTTAGTCAAAAGTTTTTTTTACAATTAACGCGCAAAATTTAATGACTTTAATACATAATACCGATAAATAACGATTTATAAATAAACAAAAAAAATGAAAGCTTCAATGTGGAAAAGCATTTTTCGCATTCAATAGAATGCAGAGTAAATTTAGAAAATCATTTTTCACATTCCATTGAATGTGAAAAATGGTTTTCCGCATTCTGCAATGCGTTAAGCACTTCCCCGCATTCTTTAATATGGAAAATAGTTTTTTTTTTTTTTTCATTTTTTCTCCTTTCTAAATTATCTCTCGAACATGCTTCTTCTACTTAACTTGATTATAAACCTACTCTTTTTTATAATTTTGCATTCTATTTTTTCATAAATAAACATATTTGATACGTCATCAAAAATCGCCTTGATCAAGCACGAACCTTGAGGCATATTCAAGTTGACAACTTCCAAAGTTAAATTCGGGATCATTTGAACTCCAATTTTAGTATAATTATATTCAAAATGAATGTCCCAGTGAGATGAGCCCAACGACACTAAAATCAGTCCAATCAGGAGTCCAAATAGATCCAAATCAGTAGCTTGAAACATATTTGGAAGCTCCAAAGCATTTATTGGATGACCAAATGATATCTAAATATAGCATGCTTACAATCGAATCAATTGGCTCAACAAGAAGAATCCAACAAGCCAAAGATATCTTAATTATTACATCATTAAGGCACTTAAATGCTAGACAAATGCTTCATAATCGATGGAATTAGTATGGGCCATCCGATGAACCACTCTAAATTTGCTCTATATTTTCTCAATATTTATGGGGCATGTAACTCATAAAATCTGTAAATAAATCCCATCTCCTCAATGGGGGGGGGGGGTCGCTAGGGGGGACTTATGGAGGATTATACCCTAGGCTAAATACTCAAGATAGCTTTGAGGCTTAAGGAATCTAAGACCTCCTCATTAGGGCCACCACCGGCAAACCATCGCTACCAGAGCGCCGTTGTTGGACCTCTGTCTAACCATCGTCGTCGAACCTTCGTCCAGCAGCTACATCCAAGCCTTTGTCCAACCTCCTTCGTCCTTCAACTACAATCCATTTGACCTCCATCGTGCAATGATTACGGTCCCTCCAACCTTTATTTCCCGCCGATTACGATCCCTCTAACCTCCATTGCCCGCAAACTACAATCCCTCCGACCACCATCGCCCGCCGAATATGATCCCTCTGACCTCTATCACCCGACAACAGTCCCCTCTACCTCAGTCGACCGACTACAGTCATACCAACCAAACGAACAGGCCAACTTTCTTTTGAGAACAATGCTTATGTCATTGAATTCTTCCAACTCCATCCATGATTTTTCATATAAAAATCTTGGTGTCTTATATGACTCTTGCACTCATCTCTCTTATATGTTCGTGTGTTGGATCTTCGTACAAAGTTGGGATATTAAACTCTAGATCTCTCTACCACCGTGAATGTTCAGGCACGCAACAATACTTTTATGGTCATTAGAGTTGTGCTCAATAGCTTTTCTCCAATCACTTTTCTACAAAGTGACAAAATGACTTATATATAATTTTCGATGCCACTTCTATATTCGTTTACTTGGCCATAATCATTTGTTTTATTATCCTAATTAGCATTAGATCAAATTAGGCAATCTCAGTCTTACCTTTAATTATAGGTGTCTTCCCTAATCTTTTTTGTTTTTTTGACCAAATTAACCAAACCACATTATTGTTAACCATATTTCTTACTGCTAGTTCATTAGGTTATTAACCTATTAACTTTATTTTACTGGGTTATAACTACTTCAGTGGACTAAGTCTTTATCTTCCCTTAGTTACCCTTAAGAGTTATAGTCATCTGATCTTTGATTTGGCCTTAAAATTCATGGGCATACTATCCCAATCCACAAAATCTCAATTGATCGAGTGGGCTTTGCTATCTATTTTACCCTAAGTAGATCATAAGTAGTCTTAATCCTTAGATTTACCTTAACCATACTTAGTAGTCTTTCAAGCAAGATATAGTTTGAGTTATATTTTTTCTATATCATATTAAGAGAAGAATCCTACTACAAAAGTTATCTCAACAAAGTTAACACATCCAATCAAAATTACAAAAAAGATAAATTGTCACTTATCTTGTAGCTAGTATTCAAGGTTTTAACTTATCATGAAATGATTTTACTTGAATATTTCAACCAAACACAAAGCAAACTTATGAGAAAAAAAAAATTTTAAGGTAAGAACTTTAAAATTAAGAAGCTTTTATATGATTATTTTAATTTAGTCGCTAACTAAAAATTCAAATTTAAAGTAGCAATACCAACCATTATTTTAATTGAAAACTGAAATAATTGAAGCAACAAACAGCTAACTCAAACTAAGTTCTACATAAATAATCGTAATTCATCCAATCAAACACCATGGCTAAACATTAAAGCCGGGCTAAAAAAAATCAAAATCACCAAAAATTAAAATATTTCATAAACAATAGAATTAAAAATGTCAAAATTTTATTGATAATTTGGTTAAAATTGTAGGTGTTTTCAGCCATAAATATATCTTATTTATGACAACGTCTTATCCACAATTTCTCTGCCTCACTCTTTATTATTCCACTTCCTATTCAAGCATTTAAAATTTATTTTGGGACTACATTCAGAATTTATTTTGTGTTGTACTTCAAAACTATGGGACAATTATGGAGCATAGATTACCACGTGATACTAATGTTTCTCAAAATTATTTTGGATTCATGCCAAATAGGTCTACTATGGAAGATATACATTTATTGAGATGTTTGATTGAGAAGTATAGAGAGAATAAGATGGATCTATATATGATATTTATTGATTTACAGAAAGCATATAATAATGTTCCGTGAGAAATGCCATGGAGAGTTCTAGAAAAAAAGGGGTTTATAATGCTTATATTCAAGCCATTAAGGATATGTGCACAAGTTGTAAATTATGCTCAAACACAAGACAACCAAGTATTTTCATATTTCAGTTGGATTACATTTGGGATCAACATTAGGCCCATATCTTTTTGCTCTAGTCATAGATGTTCACACTTGACATTTGCAAGAGGTTTGTATCCTAGTGTATGCTTTTTGCTGATAATATTCTTCTTGTTGATAAGACAAATGAGGCGATTGAAGATAAACTTGAAATATGGAAGCCGGTCAACCTTAGAATATAAAGGTTTCACTTGAGTACGTATATATATATATATATTATATATATATATATATATATATATATATATATATATATATATATATATATATATATATATATATATATATATATGATTGTCCAAGGTCACAATCCCCCACCAGTCCTATTACTACTAAAATTACACTATATATATATATATATATATATATTGGGTCTATTGTTTAGATAGTGAAACAAATTGGGATATTATTAATAGAATTCAAGTTGAATGGTTGAAGTAGAGGAATGCATTGGGCATGTTGTGTGATAGAAAAGTTCCCCTCAAAGTTAAGGGAAAATTCTATAAGATGGTGGTGAGACCTACAATGCTTTATGGTGCATAATGTTGGCCATTAAAAGAGCAGCAAAATATTAATTTAAGTGTTGCAGAGATGAGGATGCTCGATGGATGAGTGACTTTACTCTTAGAGACAAGATACGAAATAAGTATATACGTGAAAATGTTGGAGTAGCTTTAGTGGAAGATAAGATTAGATAGCCGCCTTCGATTGTTTCGTCACATAAAAGGGCAGCCTTCCGATGACCTGGTTAGGAAAGTTGATGTATTCGATTTGGCTTATGTTTAAAAAGGTAACGATAAATATTAAAAATGATATTTCTTTATTAAATTTAAATAAGAATTTGACTCTTAACATAACACAATAGAGAAAAATAATTCATGTAGCACCCCATATAGTGAAATAAATATTTGATGATGTTGTTGTTGTGTCTCCCTAAAATATATATTATTTATGTTCCACATTGCTCTCTATTATTCTACTATTTATTCAAACATTTAGAATTTATTTTGGAATTACATTCATAATTTATCACTCTCTCCAATACAAATAGTTAAATAAATAAATACCCTATGCTAGATCCAAGGGGATTCTCCCAACCAGGACAGCTATAATAAATTTAACGAATTATCCAAAGGACCCCCTGTGGGAATTGAAATCACAGAAAGCACCTCAACCTTAGCTTTTCTTACTATCATCCCCACCGACGCCGTGCAAATAGGCCTTCTTGCGGCGCTCGGCCCGGCCCAACCCGCATATCACGATGAAGCAGGCTGCGTAAATCCCGTGTACCTTCCAGTTTGCCCGCGGCGCTTCTCCGGTCACGGCGCGGTGAAACACCGTAATATAATAATGCATTCCCACTGATAAACCCAGTAGCATCTGAGCCAGGCCCACCATTTTCCCCGTCTTGCGCTCCCCCTCGCCGGCGGAGAACGCGACTACCAGTGCGATTAGCTGCGCGACGAGGTACACCACGTAGCCAAACGTCTGAACCGCTTGTGTCCACGCGTACGCTGCCGGGGATGCGGCGTAGAAAAACCGGAGAGGCTCGAGTCCCATCATGACGGCGGTGAGCGAGAGCGTGGCGAAGTAGATGGCGAGGTAGGCCTGGACGAACAGAAGGGCGCGGTGGAGGGAGGCGGAGCTACCGGTACGCAGGAGGTGACGAAAGAGGGCGGTGACTAAGAGCAGGGGAAGGAGGAGGAGGGCCGAGGAAGTGGCGGAGGCGATCGAAGGGGCGTATTTGTTTCCGACAAATGGTTTTACGCCGGCGGCGATCTCGCGGTGCGTTTTGGAGAGGTAGAGCTTCGAAGTGGTCGAGAGCTTCTCGAGGTCGGGGAAGAGGGTGGAGTGGAGGCGAGAGGGGAGATCGCGGAAGTCGGAGATCAAGTCATCTCCGTCTTCGCCGGCGCCAGTGATGTCGGCATCGTCGAGCCAGTTCGCCGGGGAAGCCAATGGCTTCAATTTGGTATTGGATTGGGGTTTAGAAGGGGGCGGATCTTTGGCATCGAGCTTTTTCTGGATTTTGGGGGTAGGATTTAGAGATTTAAATTGCTGTGTTTTGGTGGAATTGGATTTGAGGAGGGCGATTTTGTTGAGATTGGATTTAGTGACGTTCTTCTTCGCGGCGCTGCTGGTTTTATTGAGCTTGAACTTGCTAATGGAGATGGCGCTGAGTTCGCCGGCGATGGAGATTTTATTGGGCTTGTTCTTGGTGACGGCAGGGGAAATGGTGAGGGTTTTGTTAAGCTTGGATTTGGTGGGAGTGGTGGTGTCGGCTGAGAGAATTTTGCTGAGCTTGGATGAGGAGGAAGAAGTGGAATTTGTTGCTTTGGGCTTGAAAGATTTGGTTTTGTTCTTTGGTTCTGGGAATTCTAAGACGGGTTTCTTCTTAGGAAGGGATTTCGATTTCGGAATGGGAGAGTCGTCGAGATCTTCTTTGCTGTTGAAGGAATGCAGGTTTCTTCTAATAGTAAGATTGTTGGAAGAAATGGGGGTCGGCAGGGAGATGGAGAGGAAGAAGAGGAGGAGGAGCGCTGCGGTGGATGCCGACGGGGAGAAGGGGAAATTTGACATTTTCGGAGAGGTAGATCTGGCAAAAGATTGGATTTTGAAGAAGATGAGTGGAAATGTAGCTTTATAAGAGGGGGGAGAGAGAGAGGAGAGGAGAGGAGAGAGAGAAGAAATTACTACGTGTCGGAGGTCAATCAGGATACATCATGCTATTCAATTCATAACAGTACATAGTGAAGGTACATAGTTTATTAATGACGTGACGCATCCTGATTAGCTTCCAAATGCATGTAATAATTTCCACTGAGAGAGAGAGCGGAGAAATTATTTTATGTCGGTCTAAAGATCAATCAGGATGCGCTACGTTATCCGATACACAACGATACATAGTGATGGTATACAGTATATTGATAATGTGGTTCATCTTGATTAGCCTCTAGACAGCGTCTGCACTTAATCATTTAGAGAGAGAGAGAGAGAGAGTTGTGGTGTATACTATTGGAGTTGTAGATCCAGACGGAGTATGGGGATATTGATAGGGTAGAAATTGAGATGGAGACGATAAAGAGCAGCTGCAGTGAAACTGAAGTGCTGTTGACCGCCGCCGAAAAGGCTGAAGAATTAGCTGGACGGAATTGTGGTTCAAAACAGTTGCAGATAAATTATTATTACTGTTAATATATATTTTTAAATAATGTTCAATAAATTACAAATATGAGAACAAAAATTGCATCGTGATGTTGGACTTTGAAGCTATTTGATTTATTTTGAAATTATTATTATATGTTAAATATGGATGGCTTGCATTAATGGGTGGTTTAAAGACAGCGGATGCTCTTCGTATAAGGCATATTCTTATTCCCTCTAAATGTAGCCTATGTTACATGGCAGATGAATCTGTTGGGCATTTATTCTTTGAATGCCCCTTCTCTTTCTCTATATTAAGAGGTATCATTCCTGGGGTGGATATTTTTCTATTGAGGCCCTCGATTTTGCAAATATTTGACTGGATAAATGTTAAATTTAGCGGTAATGCTGAGGTGTTGAGGTTTTATAAGTTGGCGGTTTGCTCTATTATCTACTACACTTGGAAAGAAAGGAATGGGAGGAGGTTCAGTGGCAATTCTCAATGTCATACCACTGTGATGATTAACATCAAACGTAATCTGCTTGAAAGGGTTATGCGTTGGAAAAGTGCAAATGATCTGCTGGATTTATTATAAGTGGCTGGTTTGGTTCGTGATAAACTGTCCCTGCGGACTGCCGTTATTGCTGAGGCTGGACGATGATGATGCTCCTTCCGGCTGGACCCTTGGATGGCCTTCGGGCAACCAGGGCTCCTACTTTTTTGGGTTCTTATTTAACTCTCTGAGTCCAGTCTCTATTGCTTGGGAGCTGGTTTTGTCTCAACTTTTGTGCAGGTATGGTAGCAATGCTGTTGGCTAGATCTTCTCATCTGTGATGACGCCTAGGCCTACTGGGGATGTTCTTGCGCCTGGAGCTTTATCTTGCTCCTCATCCGTGTGTTCAGCAGCTGGTTTTATTTGCAATTTTTGTGTCTTTTACCACAATTTTGGCTCTATTCTAGTTTTTATTTTGTTATGGGTGGTATAGTTGTGGTTTTTTGATTTTTGTTCAGCATAAGTTTGCAATTTTGCTTATGCTGAAGTTCTTTTTGTAATCTCTTATTTTGTTACATTTTCGTTCTTTTAATATACGGGCTTTGTGCCCAAATTTTTCCCAAAAAAAAAAATATTTATACGATTTTCATCTCAAAATAAATTCAACAATGTCTTTTGCAATGTTTTTAACTATCATTTCATTATTATTATATCATTAAACATAAAGTTTATTTTTATTATTATTATTTTGGTTGATGATGATTTTTTTTTATATTTCAAGAGTTCTTATATTTCTTATTCGATATTATGAATTCCTTGCATTTTACTCAGCAACTAATTATCATTAAGCAATTATATCAATGCACTGTTGTCAAATTAACACAAAATTTTCCGGTTAAGAAAAGACTGGAAAATTCAAGACATTAAATATCTATTTGAGATAATTTTTTTCATAATTTTATTTTTTTAATTACTCTTATATATCTACTTGTCTACTTTTTTATTTTTCAAAATGTTTATGTTAAAAAATAATTTCAAGAATCAGATCAGTTAGAATATGATAATTATAAAAATTCTTATCTATATCTTTTTAACATTTATAATATTTATATATATATATATATATAAACAGGATAATATTGTAAAGCACTTATGCTACAACAGTTCACATTTATAGAACTATCTTGATCAGAAAAATGATTATAGAGCTACAGCTAATCTTGATCTTTTAGTTGAGAGTTTTAACTATCAACGAAAAAATTTGGAGTTCAAAGCTTGTCAATATGATGTGTTTGTAAATTTATGTTTAATTAGCTTTTAAAAAAGATTATATAGCTAATTAATCACTTGTGCCCGAAAAATGGGTCATTTAATCAATCTTTTTTTTTTTCATGTCCCGAATAAAATTTCAAAAAATATCTTATTAATATGAATGTTTGCATGATTCATAGAAGAAAATTAAAAAAAAAAAAAAAAGAAGGTGATTAGTAGAAGATAATTTATGTTAATGTAAATGAATATAAGATTATTTTTTAAATAACACTAATCTTTTAAAAAATTATACAGAAATATAGCTGTGTTATTTAATAGATTACAAAAATAGTCTAATGAAAAGGTGTTTTGTAAAGAAGAATATTATATTTTATTTATGTTGTATCATTATGTTTTATCCTAAAAATACTCTGAAGAAAAAGTGGTTTATATTTTATTATATTACAATTTTTTGTCTAAACGAGCAAGCATAGCTTTGTTTGATTAAGAGCAAGCAACGTCATTGTCCAATGTACACCACAAATAAATGCTTTATAAATGTGCGAATGTGCAATCACATGACCTGCTTTGAAATTCCTACGTATTTGAATGATGATTGAAGTGTTTGCATTTCATATCGAGTAGTGTTATTCTCTCTCTCTCTCTCTCTCTCTCTCTCTCTCTCTCTCTCTCTCTTTCTCTCTCTCTCTCTCTCTCTCTCTCTCTTTCTCTCTCTCTCTCTCTCTCTCTCTCTCTCTCTCTCTCATTTCAATCTTATATTAATTTGCCTAATCAATTATATGGTATAGATTTGTATGTTTTTTTTAATATAGCATTTCTATTTCTATTTAGGGGTTATTTCTTAGCAAGTATTTGGATTACTTGAATATTTAAATACTCTTTTAGCATTTGATGTACGATAAAATAAATCAATTAGGGCATATGCATATATTAATGATGGAGATGATAGATCTTAGACTTGTGGTTCTCATTGAATGGGAGATTGTTGATGAGATTGCCGTGTGTGGTTGTGGTCATAAGCTACTCTTCTACAAGCATTAATGATGAGGAAACAAGTACGGATGCAGTTTTGGTAATGTGCAAGAGCATGAGTAGGGAGGTGCATGGAGAGATGATATTGTTGTGCAAACAGCGGAAACAAAATTAGAATCAAAGCACAATCAACACAAAGACCATGATGATTTATGCGATTCAATGAAGAATTGCCTATGTCCGTAGGGAGGGGATGATTTCACTATATTGGAGAAAATAAATGCATAATTGTCTATCTCTAGCTCTCATATACAACAGCCATCAAACCCTTAAGTTATAGATTTGAGACAAAATAATTAAGAAAATTATAATTAATGTAACACTACAACAACAACAACAACATCAAGCCTTTATCCCACTACGTGGGGTCGGCTACATGAATCCTTTTTCTCCATTGTGTCCTATTAAAAGTCAAATTCTCGTTTAAATCTAATAAAGAAAGGTCATTCTTAATATTTTCTAACCAAGTCTTTTTAGGTCTACCCCTACCTTTCTTAACATAAGTCAAATCTAATACCTCTACTCTCCTAACCGGGTCATCGGAAGGCCGCCGTTTTATGTGACCAAACCATCTAAGGCTACTCTCTCTAATCTTATCTTCTACTGGAGCTACTCCAACATTTTCACGTATATGCTCATTTCGTATCCTATCTCTAAGGGTAAAGCCACTCATCCACTTGAGCATCCTCATCTCTGCCACACTTAACTTAGTATTATGCTTCTCTTTTAATGGCCAACATTCGGCACCATAAAGCATTGCAGGCCTCACAACCATCTTATAGAATTTTCCCTTAAGTTTGAGGAGTACATTTCTATCACATAACAAGCTAGATGCATTCCTCCACTTCAACCATCCAACTTGAATTCTGCTGATAATATCCCCATCTATTTCACCATCACTCTGAACAATAGATCCAAGATATCTAAAACGTGTACTCTTATTAATGACTTGATCGCCCAAAGTCACAATCCCCCCACTAGGTCTATTACTACTAAAATTACACTCCATATAATTAATGTAACACTATTAATAATCAAATCAATGCCATAATTGGATCAAATCAAAGCCCAAATAAGATCTCCTAATTAATTCATTAATTAGCCACTAAATGCTTTCCTAATCCAAGCTCATTTAGATTTGGAAAATTTTTTAAATCAACAATCTTCATCTCATCTTTCACTTAAGAAAGCAGAAGATGATAAATTAGGCTCCAATATCATAATGACTGTAGTAGGTTAATTGATTGCCTATGTATCCCCCTCTCACAAGGATCAAGCCAAGTGTAGAACTACAAAATAAGTAGACAATCATTCATGGGTCTTGTACCACTGTCGTTGTGACTACTTCAACCCATATAATGACTTGTCTAATCTGTAAACCAATTCTTTTGAAGTTCTAAATCCATGTGGCTATAACATGTGGATCTCTTCTTGCGATTACCTATGTAAGAATGCAGTTTTCACATCGAGCTACTCCAGAATTAGACCATAGTGTGCAACAAGTGCTAAGAGAACACAGAGAAAGAGATTTTTAATCATTGGGAGAACATCTCATCACAATCAATCCCTTCCTATTACATAAAATCTTTTTCCACCAATCTAGCCTTATGCTGCACATCAGCTCCATGAGATCATTTCTTCTTTGCGTACACCCATTTGTACCCAATAGCTTTTCTTCTTGGGGGAAGCTTACACCCATTTGCATCCATCTCTTCATCAATAACCCTCTTCCATATATTACCATCTAATTGTCTACTACTTCATTATAGTGATTAGGAATTTCAACCTCCATGAAGATAGTAAAGGTTATGCTGACGAAGAACCTTCAAAAAAATTAGCGCTCATGCCTCAATGGATACATTGAATTCCTTAGTATCTAAGGCCCTAATAGATAAAAAAATCTTCTTGATATCTGGAACATGTCTTACTTCAATCAGCTCTCTCACAATATCATTATATATTCTGATGAAGATGCTCCCTATACTAATAGTATGACTAGCTGATCATTTCCAATGGTCACTACACCACTATCAACTCCTTGTAGGTGCAAAATCGCTCTCTTATGGGAAAAGTATGATAAGTAGCACAAGTATCCAAAATCTAGTATAAATCATCTATAAACAAACTCTAAGAAATAACAAATAGTGATACATCAGAACATTCATACCACTCTTCCACACTAAGGTTTGTCTTTGCCTTAGTGAAAATTCTCTTTCTCTTTTCCTTCAATGTTGGACAATTTTTCTTCCAATGACTAGTCTCTAAATAGAAAGCGCATTGATTCTTCCCAAGACTAGGTCCATGAGACTTGCCCTACCTTTTACCATATTTATCCTTTTTATTCTTTTGCTTCTCAAATCTTTCTCATTGGAGTTTGAGAGCCTCGGCCAAATACATCTTTGTATATTCTTTATCCCTATTCTTTTGCTCTGGGCTCTGCTGTCTATTTCATTTGTTTCCCAAGATGGAGGATCTATGCAACTATTTATTGATGGCAATTTCCGCAACCGGGGAACAATTTTGGGCTTGATAGATGCAATTCCTTACTTTTTTAGCCTTGTTGTTTATTCGGATGATATTTTTGTTATGCTTTTGGCCTGCTTCTTTCTCTTTTGATTCTAATTTGACATGTGTAACCTTTTTTGCACCTTATTGATGAGCTCTTTTTTAGCCTCTTTTAGTGGTTATGCTCCCCAATTTTATTTTTTCTTTTCTTCAATCTTAAACATGTAATTAGTTTTTCTCAGTCAATGAAAATTGAGCTTTGCCCTTAATTTTCTATTAAAAAAAACTCAATATATAAATATGTAAACAAATGTGGAGTTACAATTTAGCTATATATACTAATTTGAGCCTAATCTTTTAGAAGCATTGTTAAAAGTTATGGAAAAATCAAAACTTTTCAATTTAACCGACATAATCATAATCAAACGTACAATTTTACTGAATGGCACATCACAGACATATGTTTCTCACATAAGCAATCACAATACGTAAAATTAATGCTTTTTAGTTTTTCCAAGTCGTTTCTTCAATTTTTAATAAAACAAAGCATACACAACTAATATTTTAAATTTATCTCTAATTACATATGGAGTGAGCTCAGAATATTATGAGCATTCATTATTCTATAAATATAATATTCTATGTAATTAATAGCAAAAATAATTGATCACTCGTTGAGAAAACTCGTAATAAAATTTATAGAATTATGAGATCGGATATATATCTTTTTCATGAATTTGATTGTACGCTTAAAAATGAGAGCAATTGTTTGAAGAAATTTGATATGAGATCAAACGAAGGGCTTATAAAATCTTGCTTAAATTAAGATTTTATTAAAGAAATCTTTTTCATTATTTTCTAAAATAATCTTTTGATATAAAAATTTGTAGTTCAAAATATTTTTTGCTAGAAAGCAGTAAAAAAGTTATCCCAAACGAAGCCTAAAGCTTCATTTGGGCTAGGCCTCGTAGTTTTTTCCCCTTTTCAGGGGTTTCCTCGTAAAAATCTTGTTGTCTCATAAATGCTAGACCCTCTCTCCTATCTGATTGCATGCTAGATTTTCTTATAATGCTAAGACACTAAACTTTATATTTCTCTACCACCGCGAATCTCCTGGACGCAACAGTTTGGAGCCGTTTGTGGGAAAATGGTTCCCGACTGGGGGGCAATTCTTGCTCCAACCTCAAAAGGTCATTTATATCAACTTCCTAACTTCAGCTATTGCTGCATCAATTTCATGGGATTCGGATCCGAACTAGGGGGCAATTTTGACTTCAACTATGGTCAAGAAGATCCATCCAATACTTCCAATATCAAGATGATATTTTAGAAAAATTCCAGGAAATGCCAGGATACTTTCAATCAATTATAAGCTTCATACAGTCCCTTACATGACTTATACTCCCTGGGCAAGGTCTTGATCTCGACCTCAAAAAGGCAATAACGGTCTAAAGATAGACCCGTCATTATCTTTGATTCGGGATACACGCGACGTTCGCCCCCTCCCAATCAAGGCAAAATCAATCCCAAGGGGGTCCGATTCGACCTTTTCCACACAGGTTAACGTCATCGAGCAAAGGCTCTGACATACAACCTCGGATAGGTCTTACATCCTTGATGGATTCTCTCGACCTCTTCCACATAGGTTAACGTCATCAAGCAAAGGCTCTGACATACAACTTCGGATAGGTCTTACATCCTTGGTGGATTTCCTCAGCCTCTTTCACACAGGTTAACGTAATCGAGCAAAGGCTCTAACATACAACCTCGAATATGTTTTACATCATTGGTGGATTCTCTCGACCTCTTCCACACAGGTTAACGTCATCGAGCAAAAGCTCTGACATACAACCTCAAATAGGTCTTACATCCTCTGTGGATTCTTTTGACCTCTTCCACACAGGTTAATGTCATCGAGCAAAAGCTTTAATAATTCAACCTCAGATAGGGCATACATCCTTGGTGGATTCTCTCGACCTCTTCTACACAGGTTAACGTCGTCGAGCAAAGGCTCTGTTATATAACCTCGAATAAGTCTTATATCCTTGGTGGATTCTCTCGACCTCTTCCATACAGGTTAATGTCGTCGAGCAATGGCTCCAACATACAATCTCGGATAGGTCTTACATCCTTGGTGGATTTTCTCGACCTCTTCCATATAGGTTAATGTCATTGAGCAAAAGCTCCGACATACAACCTCAGATAGGTCTTACATTCTTGATGGATTCTCTCGACCTCTTCAATACAGGCTAATGTCGTTGAACAAAAGCTCCGACATACAACCTCGAATAGGTCTCACATCCTTAGTGGATTCTCTCGACCTCTTCCATACAGGTTAACATCGTCGAGCAAAGGCTCCAATATAAAACCTCGGATAGGTCTTACATCCTTGATAGATTATCTCGACCCATACAGGTTAACGTCGTCGAGTAACGTCGTCGAGCAAAGGCTCCGACATACAACCTCAGATAGGTCTCACATCCTTGGTGGATTCTCTCGGCCTCTTTCACACAGGTTAACATCATCAAGAAAGACTCTGACATACAACCTCGGATAGGTTCACATTCTTAATAGATTCTTTTGACATCTTCTACAAAGATTCTTAGCAGGCTAAAAAGCCTCAAAAAAGTATATTATGTAATATATTAAAGTATGCCTCAAAGATGCATAAATAATTCAACTTCCTTTGAAGGATAAATTCTCAATATCATTGGAATTACATTGCAAAAAATTATACAACAATTTCATTTTTGTAAAAATCTGAAAGCAAAAGGTACATTGATATTAGACCTGTCAACATTTGACCCGACCCGAAAACCCGACCCAAACCCGACCCGAAAATTTCTGGTTCAGGTCAACCTGAACCCGAACCGGGTCGGGTTTGGGTTAGAGATTTCAACCCGTTTGTAAAACCGGTCGGGTTCGGGTTGACCCGGAAACCTAAAATCGACCCGATTTGACCCGTTTTTAATTAATTTAATAGGATTTTAAAGGATTTTTATGAAAAAAATAAATGATATTTCAAAAAATTATAAATATTGTTGCCCAAATTAAATTAATCTTGATTTATTTTAAATTAATTGAAGTAAATCTTACCTTAATTTAATTTAGATTTAAATAAAAAAATTTAATAAAATATACCCGAAGCGGGTCGAGTTCGGGTTGACCCGGACCCGAAGTGGGTCGAGTTCGGGTTCGGAAAATCGACCCGTTTGCAAAAACGGGTCCGGTTGAATAATGTCGGGTCAATTTCGGGTTGGACCCGAACCTGACCCGTGACCCGTTTTTGACAAGTCTAATTGATATCATCCGTACAAGTTACAGTCATCAAGCAACAAGAAACTTTAAACGGGTTAAATATCCTTTGTGGATTCAATTGACCTCTTATCTATTATGAATTGATGAATTTCCTACAACTTATTCTTTAAAGAAAGATTACAAATTGATCTTCATCAGACCTCAACTTAGTTGATACTATAAGTGTGTCGTCATACTACTGACATATCGCAAAGCTTTGGCTTCTTAAATCAGGGATATCTGATGTCGGCAAATTTCCGTATGGATGCAAATTATCTTTGCAAAATGCCACTGTACACCTGCCATCATCGGACATTCGTCTGATATTTGCCGACGGTCCTTCATATCAGTCATCATCTGCTTCTCGCTCGACTGCTACTTGCAGCACACCCTCAAACTCTCTCCTTCAGCTCTACACTCGATCGTTGACTGCTAATGGGCTTCAACTCAATCGTTCATCACCGACAGATTTCTGCTCAAATGGCATTGAAATTCTTTCCGTCTACTCGTCACTTCTATTTCTCCTCTAGACACCACATCGTCAGATCTTCTCATATCACCATCGTATACAAGCAGCGTTGGATCTTCTTCTATTAAGGGTTATCTATTAAGAAGATAGCCTCTCACCACGACTTCTTTTACACAATAGAAGGGCACTGAAACTTGATAGGGGAATACCGCCTATCTCTGACAGTTAAATGCCTCCAATGTAAAAAGAAGAATACAAGAGAAGAACAAGAAGGAAAACATCTCCTTCAACACAAGAGAGGGGCACTAAAGCTTGATAGGAGAATGTGGCCTATCTCTGATAGTAGAATGCCTCTAATGTAAGAAGAAGACCAAAGTAAAAGAAAAGGAACGATTGTAAAAACTCTAACTTCTACATATGGAGAGGGGCCCTAAATTTTAGTAGGGGATGTCGCTTACAACAAATAGAGGAATGCCTCAATTGTAAGAAAGTTAGAATGAGGGAGGAGAAAGAAAAGAAACGGATGCAAAAAGTCTAACTTCTGTACGAGAAGAGGGGCACTGATTCAAGTAAGGAAAATCTCCTACGAAAAATAGCGAAAAGCTTTAACTGTCAGAAAGCTAAAAGAAGAAAAAGAGGAGAAAATTCTAACTCTGTACAGGAGGAGGGGCACCGAATCAAGTAGGGAAAGTCATCTATAGAAAACAACGGAAAGCCTCAACTATCAGAAAAAAAGAAGGAGAAAAGAAGAAGGTGCAAGTTTATACCTGGCCTTGGGGGGCATTTATAGTGTTTTTGGAGGAAAATAGAAGCCTTTGGAAGTTTCCATAATTAAAAAAAAATCAATTTTTTTTTTTAAATTTTTTGGATTAAAAATAGCCAAGTGGGCCCCACAAAAAAAATCCGCACGGCTAACTTCCGCGGAATCAAGCGATCACGCGCGCGATCGCTTGTCGCGCACGGCAAGCGTATTGCGGCCGGCGGTTGCAGCGGCCGGTGGCCGGCCGGCCGGTTCGGTCACCTAGGCTTGTACGAGCCCGATTTTTGGCTCAGACGGTTCAAATTCGACATTTTTGGGGTTCCCGAACACATTTTTCGACGTTCCAAACTCAATTTTGACACTTTTGAAGCTCAACGGGGCCTCTATGATCAAGTTTGAGCAAGGTTTTAATCTATAGAGCACAATTTTTGGCGATTCAATCAAAATGAAGTGTTATAACATATATTTTCGGACTCCTGGAACTTTGACGTCCAAAAATAAGGGGACAATTGATATATCATTCAGAAATTATCTTGATTGGGCACGAATCTTGAGGCAAAATCAAGTCGAAAGCTTCAAAAATTAAATCGGGATCACTTGATTTCCGATTTCAGCAAGCTTACAGTCAAACTAAGCATCTCGGAAATACGAACCCAACGACACCAAATTTGACTCAATCCGAGCCCAAATGGGTCCAAATCGAATACCCGAAGCACATTCAGAAGGTTCAAATCACAATTTGAGTTACCAAATAATATCCGAACATAACGAGCTTATAGTCAAATCGAGCGACTTGACGAGGCAAATCCAACGAGGCCAAGATTGCCAAATTCTAATATCATTAAGACCTTCAAATGTTTAATGAACGGTTCATGATCAAGGGATTCAATATCGGCCGTCCATCGAACCACTTCACATTTGCCCTTGATCTTCCTCCTATTTGCAGGTTTGCCACTCAAAAATGTCTATAAATAGACCCTTCATTTCTCTTGAGAGGAGACCGAAGATCCAAGCAAGAAGAAGAGGAGAAGAGAAGAATAGGAGGTAAGAGACTCCTCCTCAACCACCGCCGGAGTTCCGCCCGAACTCCAAATGACGTCGGCATTCTGCCTGACTTCTACGGGACACCGGAATTCTGCCCGACTTCCACGGGACGCCAAAATTCTATCTAACTTCCATGGGACACTGAAATTCTGCCCAAGTAACGACAGATTTCCCCCCTGATGCTGAAACTTCGCCCAAGTGATACCGGAGTTCTCCTCGGCCACCAACAGATGTCAGACTTCTACTCGACACCAGACCTTCACTCATCATCAAGTTTCTACCAGATGCTAGACTTCTACCAATTATCGAACTTTCGCTGGACATCTATCATTCTATCCAAAGATGGATTTCGTTTCATTGTTGGACTTCTACCTGACGTCGTCCTTCTAACCTTCGTCGTCAAACAACAGTCCTTCCGACCTCTGTCGCCAGTCGACAACAGTCCTTCTGACTTATGTCGCCAGCCGACTACGGTCCTCCTGACTTTCGTCGCCCGCCGATTATAGTTTTTTTGACCTCCATCGCCCGCCGACTACGGTCATTTTGACTTACGTCGCCCACCGACTATAGTCCTTCCGACCTCCATCGTCAGCCGACTACGGCCCTCCTGACTTACGTCGCCCGCAGACTACAGTCATTCTGACCTCCGTCACCAGACTATGGTCCTCCAGACCAAACAAACATGTCAATAGTGACTCTTTATATTCACATCATGTAATGTACTCTATAAAATGTATATCAAGCTAAGGCCTTCTCCCAAGGAAGGGCGACATTTGTAATCAACAGCTATACTAGTGGATTTATTCGAAATTGGGCTAGACCCTATGGTTTTTACACCTTTTCAGGGGTTTCCACGTAAAAATCTTGCTGTATCATAAATGCTATACACTCTCTCTTATCTGATTGCGTGACAGATTTTCGTATAACCCTAAGACACTAAACTTTATATTTCTCTACCGCCGTGAATATGTCTGGATGCAACAACAAATATATTTATGAATCTATGATTAAATTTGCTAAAAAAAAAATAAAAAAAAAATTAATTAACTAAAAATTGTGTATTTCTTCTATTATAACTTTATGTTAAATTTATTTTTTTATCCTAATTAAGAAAAAACATTGAGATAATGATATTGTAATTATTATAGCTCGAAAATGAGGGAACTGTCGCATATTAGCTTTTATATTGTACAGCGTACACAAAACAGCCAGCAAAGGCAAATGTAATAATATTAGGTGCGGCACCGCTCAATGTTACTGCGTCGTACATGCAAACATGTTAGAACTTTATTCCCGTATGTAAACGAGAAATTATTATGTGAGTTCACAAGTCTTAGGGTGCAAATTAGTTGAGTCGAGCTCGAATTAGTATGTGTTCAAATTGAACTTAACTTTCATAAACCGAGCTCGAACTCGACTCGTTCTATAGAAAATGAGTTCGAGCCGCTCGTCGAGTCACCACTCACCTGTCCGGCGCGGTCAGTTCGTCTTCCAATGCAAGCAGTCCAAAAATTAATTTGGGGAGATTGTGAAATTGTAGCAGGTTTATTATTAACTTTTATATAAAAAAAAATAAATTCAATAATTTCGAGCCGGCTCGCAAACTCGTGAGCCGAGCCTCGTAAAGTTCGAACTCGAGCTCAAGCTCGTGTCTCGATAAGCTCGACTCGTGAGCTCATAAACGAGTCGATCAAGCTCGAGCCAGCTTAGCTCACTTACATCCCGATCAGGCCCCGTTCGGAGGTAAATCAGGACAAGCAACGTCACTTTTTTGCTGTGTATCGGTGATGTGCACAGGGTGATGCGGCGCATCCTGATTCACCTCCGAACAGTCGGTGACTGCACAGAATAATTTCTCCATATAAAGAGATCAAATTCCAATAAAATAAAACAAAACAAAACTTTATTTTATTTGTAAATACTAAAAACTAAACTGCAAAAATTAAATTACTGCAATTTTCTTTTCAAAGAGTAGGGATCATTGCTAGCAAATGATTCATGTAATTAGAAAATCATTATATATAAAATCTATTTCTTAGAAAAAATAATGAGGGATTTTCATACAAATAATAAATTTTTTATGTATTTATAAAAATAACACTTAAATATGTAAACAACACTCAAAACTTTAAAGTACATAAAATATTAATATGAAGATATAATGCAATATGTTTTTTAATGCATATATTTTGTTGTTATTTAGATTTCATTTGAAACGGCTTCTTATTGCTTCTTAAAGCATCTTTTTGTACTAGAAAATTGCTTAAAGAAGCAGTAAGAAAGTCATTCCAAAAGAAGCCACAGTCACTAAAAAGATATATAAATTAATATAAAGATTTAGGCTTCATTTGGGAATGCTTTCTTACTGTTTCTCAAAACAACTTTCTAGTATATAAAATTTAATTTTTTACCAGAAAGTTTTTTTAAGAAGTCTTAGTCATTAGATATATAAATATATAAGAATTTTGTGAATTGCATGGATACAAATTCTCTTAAAAATATTGATAGATGATTTCTTGTTTAGAAGTGTAGAATAGACATACTTAGCCAATAACACAACAAACAATAAGAACCACATCTCCTAAATATTAATGGGAGATATTATTTCTTGTGAAATGTTTTTTTGTCTCGACGGCATATCGAGATAATAATTTTATGTTCTACAACTCCAATTTATTCAAAGGTATAGGTAAATGTGATTGATAAAATATGACAATTTCATAAATAAAAAAATTATAAAATTGTGAATACTACGAAAAATAGTGCCCTCGCAAGCAGGGGCGGAACCCCATATAACCTGAGGGGCAACTGCCCCACCTCAAAAAAAAAAAAAAAACTTATAGGAGAGTAAAAAATCGTTTTTGCCCCTCCTACAAAATTATTTTTGCTCTCCTAAAAAGCTTTTTTGCCCCTACCTATCATTGATGATGTCCTCTTTAAATTTGAGCCATTTGATTCTTAAAAATTGATTCATCTCTATCATAGATTGCATTTTCTACTTTATCTTATCTCAATGTATATATATTATCTATTTTTAATTGTTATGAAATTGGGTAATAATGAAGACTCATTTTTCTATGCAATAACTTTAGTATAGAAATACTTTTTGAAAGTGACATAATTAGTGCAAAAAAATATGTAGGATTTGATTAAGAAAATATCAATTATGTATTTTTTTGTCCTGTTCTTGCAATATTGTTTTTAATTTTTTTTTGTGGCTTAAAACATGATGATGATTTTGATATACATTTTGTTTGCATTTGGAAACTAAAAAATAATAAAAATAGATCAAATATGAAGCTAAGAAAAAAAATTAAAACAATTTTTCATATTATTATATATACAATTTTTTAATATTAAATTTTTATATATTTTTTATATTTAATTCTCCCCCCCCCCTCAAAATTAGGGGTGGTTCAAAATATTTTTTACAAAAAATTATTAAAATTGTGATCCATCACATTATTTTTGTATTTCTAGAAAATAAATCTAATCATCTTCAATTTTTTCTTAGAAACACTAAAAATATCCATAAATATTTTCTAATTAGTTGTTTTATTTTCAAAACTATTATGGATGTCCTTTTTTTTGTTATGCAAAAAATAAAAAATTTCAGACACAAATATACTTAAAATTAATAGAATTATCCTTACGATTTGGTACATATGTATTCAAAATATAAAAGTTTATCTTAAAAATAATTAAAAATGATTTTATTTTCTTTTTTAGACTTTAAATTGTTGATGAATTGATCAAATATCAATACTACTATATAAAAGTAGTTTGAGATTCCACCCAAATGCAATCCTATCCTTCTATTTAATTTATAAAAGTTGAATCTCAATCATTAAGTTTATTTATATATTTAATTAACTTATTTATTAACTTCATTTATTCATTTAATTTAAAAAGTTTTAATAAATAAATTAATATACAAGTTCATAACATAAATAATCATTATTGATTTATTAGTTAATCAATATGAATGATTATTACATAAATAATCATTATTAATTTATTAGTTATCATTTAATTAAGTTCATATATATTAGTTAATCAATAATTTAGATTATTACATAAATAATCATTATAAATTTGGATTCACCTTAAACTGGATCTCATTAGTGGCGGACAACTTGTTGAATTTTTATTTTTTTTAAATGAATTGTTTAAAGGTAGTTTAATTATAATTATAATTTAACCTTATCATTTTTAAATAATACACATTAATTAGTCTTTTTAATATATTAAACCTATAGTTTCTTATTTAATACCATCAGATTATTAAAAAAAATATCTAATTTTTTTACTAATGCAACAAATAATAATCTTTTTTCTTTTAAAAATATTTTAAATTTTAAAGAAGCTATGCAATAATGCTATTGGTTCTCCCAAATTCCCAATGCTTAGTGATAAATAAGGTAGACGTTATGTCCCTTTCAGACAAGTGTCGGTCTTCCTTTTAGGCATGTTCTTAATTTTTGAACGCTTGTTCTTTACTTCCACCGACGCTTAAAAATTATGGGGAATATACGAAATTTATTGGTATTTTGATTTTTTTTTGGAAAAAAGAAACTGAAAGCATTTGTCTTTATTTTGATGTAAGAATATTGCTTTATATAAATAATTATTTATGATATTTCATTGAAATTGAGAAATAACTTATCAATTTCACCTGCAATATAATTACAAATCTTTAATCTTATTTTATTAATGCAATGTTTCTATTTTTGTTTCTAGCTTGCTAATAATTGCCAGTGAAAATGAGCAATATTATACAATTGATATAGGCTTTATTTGGGACGGCTTTCTTATTGCTTCTTAAAACTATTTTTAGTTAAAAAATAAAATAGTTGTACTAAAAATTTACTTTAAGAAGCAATAAAAATGTCGTCCTGAACGAAGCTAAAGTGCTATCTCCAATATGAACCGTAAACCTAAAAAGATATTAGATTTTTGAATATAAGCTTCAAATATTAATTAGAACTTATTATAACCATAATTATATTGAACATGTTTGGCATATTAGTAAACATATCTTGGAGTTTGTTTGTATTTTTGAATCAGAACAAAACAATACTCAAAGGAACTTAGATAATATTGTAAACATACGTTTTTCATTACCTTAAACGGGTCCTTTTGTATTTATAGTTTTACTCACTAGTTTCTATATAAACTCTTGTAATCAACTTTTCATAATAAGATTTTCATATTCTCTGTTCTATCTTCCTGTTCCTCTTCTTGCTCTCTGCTCGTTCCTTCTCCTGCCGTCCAAGGAGAACTCTCACATGATATCAAGAGCCGGAAATGGGAGATCAAGAATCATCTTCTTCCCTCTCTCCCACCTCTGCCACTCTCGCTGGAACGCCAACTGATCTTGCAATACCGGTATCCCTCAAATTCATCATTTCAAACCTCAAGAACATCATTCCCCATTCCCTCACACCCGAGAATTATGCTATTTGGCGCATACAAATTTTTCAACATCTCTCCGCCAATGGCTACGCCGATCACCTCACCGGCAAAACCATCCCACCAGCTGATACAACTTCTCAAGAACACGATCGGTGGCACCTCATTGACAACAATCTCATCTCAGCCCTCTTCTCAACAATATCTCCCGCTCTTCTACCCTATGTCATCACCTCCACGATCGCTCAAGAAGTCTGGAGCATTCTCGAATGTCGGCTGCAATCCACGAGTCATTCTCGAGTTATACAACTCAAGAACGAGTTACACCACGTTCAAATGAACAATCTCACAAAGCAACAATACCTCTCCCAAATCAAGAACCTCGTGGACAACATAGCTGCCTCCGGTGCGACGATTGATCCGGAAGATATTGTTCTATACATTCTAAATGGTCTACCATCAACTTACAACTCGTTCAAGACAGCAATTCGCACCTCCCCCTCCCTACCGATCTTGATAATCTCTACTCACTACTCTGCAGTGAGGAGATACACATAAATCAAGATCTTCATAAAGATCAATCCACAATCTCCTCTGCCTCAGCTTTCTACGCCACTTCTAATAATGATGAAAATAGATTTAATAATGATGACTTTCAAGAGTATATTTTTTAGTCATTTGAATGTTATCAAATTTAGGATCTTTATAGTGATTTAACTGTGTTATAGTGATATAAATGAAATCTCTAAAAGCAAATTTTATAATGATATAGCTTCTACGATCATACTCAATATATTATCATAAATATTGCCCTATTTTAATTTAATATAAAGCTTTTTATGAACATTTTATTCTCTATTATATTTATCTTAGTGACATAGCTATTATTCTTGCATTCTTAGATACTATACTCTATTTTTTAATATCATAATATGTTCAAATTTTATTCAAATATTTAAAAACAAAATTATTAGAAAATGTAATTAAACGATTTTATAATTTTTTTCCGAGAATGTCTTATTCCAATCCTATTTTAATTATGCTCGAATATTAAAAAAATCATTAAAATTTATTATATTTTAAATAATGCTTGATCATTATTAGAAATTTAGCGTTGTTTGAAATAAAATAGTTAATATTTAAAAACATAATAACAAATTCATAAATATAAGCCCGTCTAGCTCAGTAGGTAGAGCGCAAGGCTCTTAACCTTGTGGTCGTGGGTTCGAGCCCCACGGTGGGCGAGTAATTTTTTTCTTCCTATTAAAATGCCATTGTTTCGGTTGATAATTTTTTTTTCCTAGGGAAATTTATATACATAACATTTTATATCATTCTATTTACATATTTAACAACTAAAATTTTAATATTACATACATAACACTCTATATTATTTTAATATCAAATATGCCACTCATATTTCCTTACTAGCACTCATATATTTCATTTCTACCACTCATATTTGATATTAAAATGAATTAAGGGTGGTATGTATGTAATATTAAAGTTTTAGATGTTAAATATGTAAATAGAGTATTATAGGATGATATGTATGTAAATCTCCCTTTTTTCTTTAACGCATTCCAGCTTTAAAATAAAGCAAAATCTCGTATGTAGACATAATATTATTATATTATATATATAATTATGTAAATTATATAAAATTAAATAATCTAACTTAAATAAGATATTAGTGTTCATTATTCTTTTTTTATTTAGCATGAAATTAATATAAAGTATTTGCTCTCACTATCCAATGTCAGCTGACTCAGCTCCATCAACTATCATATAAGTCTTTAAACGGAAAATTTTGTGGCTTAAGCAACAATATTTCTACATATGACCTTGCCAGCCAGTTTTCACTGTCAAGTGTCTCAATTATTTGAACTTTACTCCTCAGTGTCCTCACCTTCACAAGAGATTTTTTCTTTATAGGATATGCAGATCAATTAAGATAAAATCATACACATAAAACATACACAAGACTTAAAATCAAGACCTCTTGTTGTTGCTAAAGATCCCGATCAAAATATCAAGATCAGCTGCATCATGTGAAAACTCTTAAATAAAAAGAAGCTAAATTTTTAAACATATAAGCACCTCTTGGTGTGATGATTGGAATGTTTTCTTATAAATTTAACCTCAAATCTTTGAATTTAGGGTTAGTTTGGAAAAAAAAAATGTATTCATTAAGAAACTCTGCAGTTAATGGTTGGAATTTTTTCTTGGTGTAATGATTGTAATTTCATTAAGAAACTCTGCAGTTAATGTTAATGTATTTAAAATAAACTTTTAAATGGTTAAACTCATATATTTACTTTGCAATTAATGTAATATAGTTTTTTTAGTATACAATACTAATTTAATATAAAAAATTATAAAAAAGTTATAAATGTATTAAGGGTTTAATAAACTTCCTAGTTTTGCCACCATATATTCTCATAATTTCTCATACTTAAACAATAATGCATATAATTCATTTCATTGCAGTAATTAAAATAAAAAATAAGCTTATTTTGAAATTCATAAAATGGCAACAAAAACTCTACATGACATAAATATACTATTTTAGAATTTTACCAAATTGCAAGAGATTGTTCATAACATGATTTTAAGGCTTAAATTTTACTACTACAATATTTTTTGAGTTCAAGATTATTTTTTTAGGCAATTAAAATAGCGCACTTTTCAAAAATACATGCCATAAAATTTTTCAAAAAATCCCTAAAAGTCCAAAACTAATGTCTCTATAACATATAGAAAGTTATATAGTGAATTTTTTATAGGTGTAAAGTTATTCTAATTTTTTTGTTACAAAAATATAAATTTAATTGAAATAATCCATAAATTGTTGTATTTTTTAAAACTAAGATAGATCAATTATCACCTACCTCGAGCCGAATAGCTTTCAGAACTGATCCATAAGCAAAAAATGAATTGAAGCGACTCAAAACCTCTTTTCCCTCACTAGAATCCCTCTTTAATGTTGCACAGTTCCACAACGCTGGCCACGGTGCTATCCTATAAGATGCACAATGTCAATGCACTCCAAAGTGCATAATTAAATTGCCAAAAACCCGATAGCATTGTTGCTC
This sequence comes from Dendrobium nobile, assembly GCA_022539455.1. NCBI lineage: Eukaryota > Viridiplantae > Streptophyta > Magnoliopsida > Asparagales > Orchidaceae > Dendrobium > Dendrobium nobile. The sequence continues at coordinate 37,720,824 of CM039731.1, read as the reverse complement.
AGTGCTGCCAAACCTAACACCATGGCGACCCAAGAAGAAAACTTTAGATTTTTCAAACATGTAAACAGACCCTCACGACCTGCTTCATAACACATACAAACTCTCACATACACCGAAAATATTCTCAAGCGCATGTAGAAGAATTCAAATGCATAAATTTAATAACTTCCTTTATTCAGAGCAGATCAGAATAGGATGAACTGAATACTAAATTTGAAGTTGTTGTAATATGAATCTAAGATAGTGGTATGAATAGAATGACATGTACAAGGAGAGTAAATATTTCCTTCAGGTTGTTCAAAAAATGCTGAAAGATGGCCGCAACTCGCAACGAGGGAGAGCCTTTAGGTTGGTTTACTCAAGTGATGGAATTTTTGTAATTTGGTGGGAGTATCTTCAAAGTAGAGGCAAGAGAGAAAAAAACAAAAAAAAGAAAACACATCAGTTTAGTTGCTTTTGCCTTACCAACTTTTGTTCTTTATCAAGAAAAGTGAAAAAGAACCATTATACTTTTGTAGCTAAAAACAACAAGATCTTCAAAAAAAATATTTGCACTCCCAATCCACTTTATTATAAGAGATGAAATTCAGTATAACAATCAACAAAACTATATTTTCTTCATGAGGTATGAGGTTTTTACAGACAATCAAGTGATTAAGGTAGCAAAGGGTGGTTCTCAATGGTTATCATGCTAATTTAGTTTTTTCTATGTTTGCATAAATCAGTAATTGTTTATCCTTATTTTAGAGACACAAATTTAATAAAAAAGAAGATAGGTCCCTCACACCAATATTTTGGATTGAGTGGTCTAGCCTAGATTTAGTTGGTCAAATGCTTTTAATAGATTAGTTCTCTTAAGACTGAGTCTTCGTATGAGACGGTTTTTTTACTGCTACTTGAAGCAGCTATTTAGTATAAAATTTAAGAAGAAGTAAAAAAGCCCGTCCCAAACGAAGCCTGAGCTGTCATGGAAGATGACCAATATTATTATGAACATGGTCAAATCGTGATGGTGGATCAATCGTAGCATAAATTTTAAATTTGAATTTCATAGAAATATGTCAATGGTCAGATTCAAGTTTCATAAACAAGATATCGTTTGATCGTCTTGTTAATCTTGTGAAATTTCTTGTTAAGTTTCAAGTACATGATTTGTGCTTCTTGTAACTTGTATGGATCACTTTTGATTTTGGCATCACTAAATTTGAAGTTTGATCGATATTGTATTAATTTTGGAAGTATACAATTCCAATATGCATTGACATTCATATTCAAACAAAATGAATTTTTAATGAATTATACATAATATAATCTATTAATTAACTCAAAAAAATATACATCTCATCAAATTAAATGATATTTAAATAAATCTATATATTTTTAGCTTTGAATCTGAAATGAATAAAAAATATATGATGGGAAAATAATAATTTAATGCTGAATTTACCCTCTACGTGTTATAAAAAAAGATGCGATGCGTACTCACCTAAATATTTTATGAACGCGCCCACATATGGCCCTTTACGATGCATCGGAACTTAGAATTTTAAAAGAAAAAGGCAGTGGCCACGAGCCGCTCACCTCAACTAAAGCTTTTTTTAACCCTTTTTTTTTTCTTCCTCCTCTGCTCAGGTTTCTCGGTTAATCTGTCCGTCTCGATACGGAAAAAGCAGGAGAAGAGAATGGAGAGGAGCACGCCGGTGAGGAAGACGCACACTTCGACGGCAGATCTGCTGACCTGGTCGGAGACGCCACCGCCTGCCGATCCTCCGGCGCCGGATTACTCCGCTCGCCGTTCTCACTTGGTATCACACTCCCATTTTCGGGAATTCGCGTTGGAATGTGGTGCGTTTGCTTGGGTTTGGTTATTTTCTTTGGTTTTGACTGTTGGGAAACTTATTCTTACAGCCGTCGAGTGGGATCAGCCCTGCGTTGTTCGGGGGGAAGATGACTGAGGAGGAGGTGGAGAGTGTCAACAAAAGGTGAGATCGATCTTTTGTTTTCATTCGATTTTTTGGTATTCATTTTGGTTGTAATGGGTCGATAGAAGTGTTTTTCATAGTGCACTATTGCTTTATCTGCTTTTCATTTTGTCCTTGAGGGCATAGTTTTTATCGATCTATGTGATTCATTAGTCTGATTTGAAGCATCCACTTGGATTTTAATCATTTTCTTTTTTTTAATAGAATTGGTATTTTGAGAATGCCTTTCGATGTCTTCTAATCCTTTTCGAGTGGAGCGAGGCATTGTCCGGTAACTCGTAACTGGTCTGTTGCGGCCATTGGTTGAATGTTTTTGGGCTCTTTTCATTTTGAGCTGTCAATTATTATTATTGGATGAAGGCATGCTCGCTTCTTGAAGATTAAATAGCTCTCGACTGGTAACGTTATGAAGCTCGAAACTCAGTATTCTTTGGAAAATTTGATCGAACTGTGTTGCTCCATTTCTTTTTTCTCTTGAAACGTTGGTCTAAAGAGAACACAAGCATTACCCTTGTGTATGCGAAGTTGCGAACACTCGGTTTCTTGATTTTATCGTATACTTAAACAGCTACTCCTGATCTTTTCTCCTCAACTTGATGATTTTGCTTTACTAATTGACATATTGTAACCTTAGGCAAGGGCCGCAGGGCCGTCCACTGGTTTGCTTTTTTATAATTTTACTGATACGTTTATTTGAAAAAAAAAATATTTTTTTTTTTAAATTTTGAATTAATGAGATGCAAAGATGCTGGTTATATGCAACTTGAACCATCCTGATTTTACGGACCCTGGAGTTCTTCTCATTATTCATGTGTTTCAAAATTGAAAAGTATCTTTCATAATATAAACCCTCCTGCTTGCTCGCAACCTTGAACTCTCCAAATTCCAAATGCCTGCGCATGAACTCATATGGTCAAGTACAAATGTATCCGTTAATTTTAAACGAAGTGCAGGCTTTCTTTTTTTAATATAAACCCTCCTGCTTGCTCGCAACCTTGAACTCTCCAAATTCCAAATGCCTGCGCATGAACTCATATGGTCAAGTACAAATGTATCCGTTAATTTTAAACGAAGTGCAGGCTTTCTTTTTTTAATATAAACCCTCCTGCTTGCTCGCAACCTTGAACTCTCCAAATTCCAAATGCCTGCGCATGAACTCATATGGTCAAGTACAAATGTATCCGTTAATTTTAAACGAAGTGCAGGCTTTCTTTTTTTTTAAGCTTTGCATAAAGCATTCAACAACTAAAAAGACTTACAAAAGGCAAAACACCCTTAGTATGAAAAAGAAAAAGCCTATCCTCCCCAAGGACATCAAAAAAGTCCTGAGGAATAGCATTGCTAATCCTATCCTAAAAGACCATAAAAAGTTGCAATTTAAAACCCTTTGGGCACAAAAATGAGCTGCTTGGTTAAATCTCCTAGGAATGTGAGAGAATATAACATTGTGAAAAGACCAAGTCAGTTAAGGTCGTCACTATCCATCGGTGAAGAGTCCCAAATTCTTTTCTTTTTGAGCTTTTGTAGATGTTTGATCACACACACATTGTCCCCTTATATAACAACGCCTCGAATATGGAACATCCAATCTTTAAGGATCCAACCTATGTGGAGCATAGCTTGAAACTCAACATGCGTGCTATCCCAGTGTTCGACTTGCCAACCAACAACAACAATAGGCTCACGTAGATCATCCATAATAATGATTCCGATTCCACCAGAGTTAGAGCGAAGAAGTGCTCCATCCACATTGATTTTCAACCAATATGGAGGGGAAGAGTACCGAGGAGAATCATGTAACAACCCTTAGGGCTGAGTAGCACACCAATACTCCTGAGAGGAAAGAAGAATCTTGTGGGAGATGGCATCAAGCATCCTGGCTACCATAATAGAAGGTGTACTTGTTGGTTTCCCATGCTTTTTGGCATTTCTATTCCTCCAGTTTTGGTAAACAAAACAACAATATGCTTGAGCCCAGCACCTAGAATTCTTAGTGGCATTTGTAATACCCTCATGCAGATCATGGAAGCAATTAAATCGGGGGGTAAGTGCAGGCTTTCATGCAAATACATTTGGTATGAGAATATTTCTAGTTTAATTTCTTAAGAATTTATTAGAATCTCATAAGTTGCATCCTAATAGTTTGCAGCGTATATGATACACTCTTCCTTGCCATTTATTGTTCATCTAGAGAAATAATAACTGTGATAGGGTAATTGAATGTTCATCTCTTTTAAAGTCATGGAATGACAAATATGGGGTGTTTATGGATTAGAATAAGGCTTCCTATGCCCACAAAGTTGACATATTTTTAATGTATATGTTTACATCACTACACAAAAGTAAGCAGTCCGCCGCAAAACAAGCAAAATCCGCCGCATAATATGCTTTGTGGCGGATTAGCGGCCGAATAAATTTCTACGCTAAAAGTTGCATCGAAAAAAATATTTACGTCGGACATAATTCATCACAAATATTTTGCGGTGGATTTACATCAGTTTTATGACGTATTTAAACTCCAGAAAAATGACGTGCACGTGATAGCAAGTTGCCGCAAATAACGACAGATTTATGACAGATTTGAGGAGTTATGATAGTTATTTTCGCTGCAATTTACATCATCGCTACAATGTATGATAAAGATGCTTTGTATTGTTGTTTGCGGCGGAATTTTTGCATAAAAATTTAAGATAATCTAATCAGAATCTGTATTCTCACTCTCCAGCTTGGTTGATGCAGGCGTAGATTGATTTACACTAATATTTTATCTTAACCTCTGAAGCTCATCTAGTATCTGCATGTGCATGTCCATTTATAATTTTTGGATATGTTCTAGCTCTACCATCAGGGTTGTCACCTATTGGGTATATAAACTCTCGTAGTTGTTTGCAGAATAGCTGGAGGCACAAGAGGACTGTCCCTCGTACGCATAGATCTACGAGCTTAATCCATAAACTCGCGCTTCCGCATTCCTCCTACCGCCTGCAAACAAATGCAGTAGTAAAAAATATCTGCTAAACTCCTAGATGATCCCTCACTAACTACAGCTTGGCTCTCTTGAAGCCATGTATACTTATCTTACAAAAAATAATATAAGATTAATTATCGTATAATCGTCACTTACAATATTTCTCTAAGTGTACTTGCATAGGCCCTTGCTTATTCGTCCACCCATTGCTAGTCCTTCTGGCTCTTGTTGGTGTGATTGTGCAACTCAACAGCAGTGGGATTTTTATCCAATAACTCCTTCTACAATATACTTAGATTAGCATGCATAATCAAATAAATTATTAAAATATATAATATTTTTACTAATTGTCACCCATGCTCAGTGTGTGGAACTGAGCCCCTAGTATGGAGGGAGCTACCTAGGCCCCCGACGTCAGAAACTCAATTTTGTTTATTCTGCTCCCTCTTATTTGTATAATCTGGGTTGCCCCAAGCACTATTAAGATCGGCCCATACATTCTCTCTAATCCGGAGAGGTCGCTCGCCTGTCCTCCTAATGCGTGTGAATATATTTTTGATGCAACCTAAAAAAATTAAGTTTGCAAACTAAAGACTTCATTTCAATAAAACATAAACAAACACTGATGGAACATAATAATGTTATTAATTAAAGACGATAATGAAGCTTTTTTAACATTTGCTGCTGATGATGATGATTCCCAAGAAGAGTAGATTAAATTCTTATTTGATCTTTTAAAAAAAGATTGTAATATTTGAATTATGAGATATTTGGATGTTACTTAGTCGAACTTATATATGTTATGATTGTCTTTTATTATTATGATAGCTTGTCTTTCATTTTTAATAATATTTCATATTCATGTTTTTATTTTATAATTTTTATATAGCTTACGCCATGTTCAAAATAGCGCGCGTCACGCTGTGCGCTGTGCGCTGTGTGCTATGCGCCATGGCTCCAAAGGGACCTTTGTGCCATGGTGCGCCATTCGCCATTAACAGGTATGGTTATTATATCCCACAATAGCTTAAACAAACACAAGGCACACAACACAACATCAAATTCAACTCATGACGAAACGACACCTTACAACTTATAAAAGTTTTGAGAATAAGGATATATGTGGAATGGGAACCAAATAGGGAAGAATTAGATTAAAGTCTGAGACAAAGTTTTAGAAGATAGGGAGGTAGAAGAAAATAGCTCGCAAGTTATTTAAACCCGCAGTTTTTACTTTCCAAATATTGTTCACAATCTCTCTCTCTCTCTCTCTCTCTCTCTCTCTCTCTCTCTCCAAAACTCCACAAAAAGACCAACCAACTTTTATAGGTCACCAACCATCGTCGGACTTCCGCCCGACCATCGTCGGACCACCGCCTGGACTTTTACCTGGCCGCCAACCATCACCAGACTTCCTCCCGACCATCGTCGGACTATCACTCGGCCACCGACTCTCGTCGGACTTTCACCGACCTTCGTCAAACTTCTATCCGACCGCTAACCGTCACCGGACTTGTGTCTAACCATCATCGGATCACCGCACGGCCGCCAACAGCCGCCATACTTACACCCGACTGCCAACTGTCGCCAAACTTCCTCCAAACAATCGTCGGACCACCGCCCGGCCTCCAACCACTGCTAAAATTCCACCCAGCTGACGATCGCCGACCGCCGTCAAACTTCCGCCCAACCTTCGTCGGGCTGCCTCCCAGCTGCTGACCGCCGCCGGACCTCCGCCCGACCATCGTCAGATCATTGCCCGTCAGTTGAACTTCTACGCTGATGCTATCAAACTTCAACCCGATCGTCGCCTGACCTCTGCCCAACTCTTCAAACTACTATAATTCGACCTCCTCTAAGTCGAGGGAAATGCCAACATTTGTAATTCACTCAAATTTAGTAGAATCTTTTCACATTGGTGAGGCCCCGTGATTTTTTCCCTCTTCGGATTTTTCACATAAAAAAGATCGGGCATTTTACTACCCTCTCTATTTGCGTGTTGTATATCCGTGCATCACTAAGATGAAAAGTTTACTCACTCTATCGCCGCGAATATTCTAGCCCCGCAACAATACTCTTGGAGATTTAAGTCCATTTTAGTTTCTTATTTCATCAGTTTTGTTTAAGGATTGTGCTAGAGTAATGATTAAATTGTCTTTATTCAATCTAAGGGCTTGGGATGTTTATTTTCTTTATCTTTATTATGTTTTCTTTCTTGTGTTTGGCTTGAGAGATTTGATGGTTTTTTTTTTTGGTGAGAATTGGTATACTTGTGTTTTAGGAAGGATTCTCGTGCCTCATTTTATTTATACGCCTTTGTTCCTTATCTATAGTGAAGCTGATCATCTCTCTCTTTCTCTCTCTCAACAATGAATATAGGCTATTAGTTTAAACAAACTACTTAAATTTTGGCTGGTTTTTTGATGTCTTGTTTTTTTGTTATTACTTGAGCATTCATTGTAGTCGCTCCTAAATGGCGCTTCAATATAAGAAGTGATTTTTTCCTAACAATCTCACGCACTAGATTCATGATGTTTTCAACTGTTAATGCTTGGCTTTTCTTTTGAAGATCTCACAATGTGAAATGAATATCCATGGTTCCTTGATGCATTTACGTGAAATTTGTCAACGGCCTGCTGATCCATTTTTCATTTGAGCGTGTAATGAGTACTTGCAGCTCTGGCGGTTTGATGTTTATACTGTTTCTTTAGAAATGAAGCTGAGGTTTCTGATATTTTTTCCATTGTTCTGTGTTGTAACGCACTGGTTTCTAATAATTGAAGCTTGTAGAACTGATGCTAATGCTTTCTAAAAGTTATGATGGCGGATTTTGTTTAGTTATTACTGTACTAATCAATTGCTATTCAGTACTTCTTGCATACTCTAACATTTTGTTTGTGGAGTAATAGGAAACCTTGCTCTGGTCCCAAGTTAAAAGAGATGACCGGTAGTGGTATCTTTGGGGTTGACAACGAAGATGGTGTTTCAGAGTCGGGTAGTTCATTGGCAAATTCTAGTAGCAGAACATGTGTAAGAATTTATCAGGTAATATGTCTATCATAAAGTGCATCGATTCTCTTACTTTCTATTTAATATCAGGGAATTAATTGGGCCGTGACATTTAGCGCTGTTTTTTAATGGTTATATATCATGTCAAACTTAAAGGTGCAACTTAAAACTTGTCGCAAGTATCTCATGAGCATGGTAGGATAGAAAAACTTTTATATAGGGGCACGGCGCAGAAATAGCTATAGGTTACAAACGAATATAAGCAACAGAGGGGGTGATAATTGAAGTCTTTTCAGGGAATAAATTCTGGAAAGTTTAGGTGACCATGTCCCCTGAACCTAGCTTTAGCTCTGCCACCGGATATAATTGATTTGAAGGTTGTTTGGTATATTCATATCTAAAGTTCATTGCATTCTAAATTTTTAATGACATATAGTGAGATGTGATTCCCAACCTAGATTGTAACCTTTCACATCTTTTGATATCCTCACAACAAATCTCTGATTGGTTTGTGGTTTGTTGAGAACAGAATCCTACCCCACTATGATCTTTGATTTCCTCAGAAATCTTTTCATATCTAATGATTTAACCCACAACAATATCCTTTCCTTTGTAAGGACTATATCTTACTGGCATTGGTTGAGTTGAAGACTAGCAGCTGAGCTGTGAGAGGGGCCAAACCCCACCTGAATTGTTTGAGAGGAATTGCTGGCACAGTTGCACTGCCCCTTGTGCTACTATAGTAGCAGAAATGAAGAAATATATATGAGGGTTGGCTTGGGAGGAGATAATATGTTTAGTTAGGAAGGATCATAAGAGTTGTAGCTCATTGATTAAGTGTGGAGGAGGCAGTGGTAAAGGATGGAATTTACCAATATAGGTTGAATGAAGGCTTTGTAGTCCTGCTTCCATTGTTTGTGGTGCTGCTAGGGTGGTTGAAAGTGATGAATGAAAACAGAAGAAGATGAAGAGGAGATTTAAAAGGTATGAGTCGGTTGACGGTGGAAGAAGGAATGGTAAGGGGGATCTAGGATTTCTGCTAGAGCATTTGAGATGACTTTGTCAAGATTTATGTGAGAATATTGATTGGAGACCTATGGTATGGTGGAGTAGCAAAGTTGTACTCTTTATGGGCAAATTCAGAATAGAAATTAAGCTTGCCACTTGAGAAACATTATTCATGTTATGGATACATGTTAATTTCATTCAAAGTTGATTTGCATTCTTGAAAGGAAAAAGTAAAGTTTTATGTAGAATTCACTATTGTTTGAAAATGATTCTGTATTTTGAAATAATATGCTCTCTTAATCCGACTGAAGCAAAGAGCTATAATTTCTGAAAAAAGGATTGTACAGATTTCTTCTATTTTTCATGAATGGATTTGGTGACATTTCTATGAAACGCGGCGACCATCAATTGGATTTAATTTTAATGTTATGAAGACACTCACAAGCCATGCAATATTACATTTACTCATTTTGGTTTTCTAGTTCTATAGATCCTCGATTTTTTACCATCAAATGAATATGCCATGCTGAAGTTCGATACCTTGTTTCTTCAGCAAGCAACAAGCGGCATCAGTCAAATCTCATTTAGTGCTGAGGAGGGTGTTTCCCCAAAGAAACCAACCTCAATTCCAGAGGTGGCAAAGCAGCGAGAATTAAGTGGAACTCTTGAGAGTGAAGCTGATGCTAAAGTGAAGAAACAACTATCTGATGCAAAGAACAAAGAACTCAGTGGGCATGACATCTTTGGTCCCCCTCCTGAGAATCCTCCCAGGCCTTTAGCTGCACGGAATTTAGAACTGAAAGGTCAGCTGGACTTTGGTGAGCCCACATTGCGCAGCATACATACATCAGTAAAGGTCTCTAATGTAAGTAGCATGATTTATATATTTTATTTTAATTTGCTTCTATTCTTTTTTAAATATTTGAGCTCCCTGTTTCCATCATTTGCTACTATCCTAGATGCGATCATATTTTCTTAGTCTTTCATGGAGTGCTCTGTAAAGTAGCTATATGTGTAACACAAAATTGCAAGAGTCTAACTTAGTGGCTGTAAAATTTGTTTTTTACCTCAGAATTCTTATGTAATACTTGGTTCTTATTTTTGCATATCTTAATAAATTATTGTAGGATTTCTGTTTTATATTTTACGTGGATTCTTTTTTAGTTTGTTGACTATATAAAAAAAATTTAGATAAAAAAAAAAAAAAATCAAAACAACCGACATACCTCCGAGCCGGCCCCACACACACAGTTGTTTTCAAACAAAGCATCGCTTCGCATGATAACCGTCGACCGACAATTCAAAATGATAAAAGGCAGAAATTCGGAGCAGGAAAGGATCTTACGTTCGCTTGTCTCGCTCCTTCGACTCCAACGCCGCTGTTCGACTTCGTTGCTTCGTAAGGAGTCTAGGGTTTGCCCTTCATCTTCTCTTCTCGTCGTTGCTGTTCGATTTCGTTGATTCGCCAGAGGTGCAGAGATTGCGCAAGTCGCTTCTTCGACTCCTCGTCGCTGTTCGGCTTCGTCAATTCGCAGGAGGCGGAGATTGCACGTGCCGCTCCTCTGGCTTCCTCCTTGCAATCCGACTTCTCTCTCCGGCCGACCTAGCCGCCTCCGCCGCCGCCTGCTCCAACGCCGACCCCGCCGAACGACGCCCGCCGTGCGTGATCCCTCCGATCCCGCCTCTAGCCTGATCGGGCTCTACCCGATCCCTCTCTCCTTCTCTTATATTATATGTAATATATAATTATTATATATTATATTATAATATATTGTTATAAATATAATTAAAATGGTATTATATTCCAAAAATATGTTTATATATATATATATATAAAAAGAGGATTTCAGCAGGTGTCGAAGACCCCGGCCGTCGTACCTTAGGTCCGACCGGGAGGGTTTCAAATTGAAGACCTCGTGTCGTCGATCTTAGATCCGGCCGAGATGGTTTTAAAATACAAGACCTCATACCGTCGATTTCAAATCCGGTCGGGAAGAATTCAAATTGAAGACCTCGTGTCGTCGATCTTAGATCCGATCGAGATGGTTTTAAATTCAAGGCCTCGTGTCGTCGACCTTAGGTCCGGCCGGGAAGAAAATATCGGCAAATGCCGTCCCGATTTCTCCCTCGGTGGAGAGGTGATGCCGGGAGGCTGCCGAAATTTCAAGAAAAATTTATTGAACTTTTTTGGAACAATTTTGGAGCAATTAAATTTGAATATTTGATTAAAAAAATTTTTGATTAATAATTTTTTTTTAATTAGAATTAATCGAAAATAATTGATTGATTGTTTTAAAGAAAAATATAAAGTCATTTAAAATCAATGAGTTTCAAAATACGAGAGCCATTTAAAAAAAATGCTAATTATGAGAGAGTTTTAAAATTTGTGATTTATTTAAAAGCTTGAGAGCAGTGAATTTTAAAATTGATTTGTTGATTAATTATTTAATTAAAAAAAAATGTGTTTCATTAATCAACATATACAAACTCTCAATACAATCCTCACTAACTCTCCAACTCAATAGCTCTCACAAACTATACAAAATCTCCAAACAACTCAGAAACATTCAAATTCCTTTACATGCTCTTTAAGGCTCCCCTGTAAAAGCTCCTACAACTACTTGTGGACCCTATCCTCTGCAACTGCAAGCAACAATTACTGCAACCACTGGTTACAAACACCTACAAACAGACATATGAGTAGTCAGTGCATCATAAATAAATTGAATTAATCCAACTACTGCAGGCAGAGTAAAGTACTGAAAAGCAAGAAAGCAAAGTACGAAAAAAGCCAGTAGTGTAACAGTGCTGAAAAGACGGGTAAAAAAAATAAAAAATGAACTACTGTAGTAAGGAAAAAAGACTACAAGCACAAATCAAAACAACTAAAATACTGACATTAGTGTCAAAATTCTGAAGTATCAAAATCACAAAATCGAATCAACTCAACAAACACACAATCAAATTCAAACAAAATTCTTGGGCAGCCTCGTTCATAGGAACTAGGTTGTAAGACCCACTACCCGGCAACTTTCGTAGGAAAGCAGTAAGCCCGATCTTAGGGGAATGTTTTAGGTAGAAATTGACCTAACCCCTAAAAACCCAATTAAAACCCCGGACACTTCTAATGGAAGTCGTAAGTCCGACATCTGAGGGAAGTGTTTAGGTGATAATACAAACCTAGACTCCTCACTTGGGCATCCTATTCTATAGGATTAGGTTGTAAGACCCGCTTTCGGGCAACTTCTTACTGAAGTCGTAAGCCCCACATTTTAGAAAATTTGCTAAATAAACAGTAATGATTCTAAACCCTAAACAATCAAAATTTAAACTTATGGGCATCTTAGTCTAAACGATTAAGTTGTAAGACCCGCTTTTCAGGCTACTTCCTAAGGGAAGCCATAAGTCCTGCCCAAATAATTAAAATTCTCGGGCATCCTAGTCTATATGGCTTGGTTGTAAGACCCAAAACTCGGGCCGCTTAGCTTACAGGGCTAGGTCGTAAGACTCACCGTTAGGCAACTTCTAAGGAAGCCATAAGACCTATCCAACGAAAATTCTCCGGGCAACTCCTAATTGGAGCCGTAAGCCCCAAACTAAATAAACTAAATAAATTAACGGGCAACTCCTAATTGGAGCTGTAAGCCCCAAACTAAACAAACTATCCGGGCAACTCCTAATTGGAGCCGTAAGCCCCAAACTAAATAAATTAACGGGCAACTTCTAAGGAAGCCATAAGCCCCAACCTAAATTAAATCAAATTAAAATCAACACCTAACCACTTCAGTCTATTCGGGATCCCTGAGAGGAGGCAACCCATGGCTGCTAATCAAATTCCCTGGACACTACGGTCAACGATTGTTAGTGTTGGTAGACTGAAATCTACGGTATACCCGGGACGACGGAACCATGGGATCTTGATCGGGTTTACCTTCATCTTCCCCACAATTGAGACTAAAAATATCTAAAATTTATTCATCCTTAATCGACAGTTCTCTCTTACATAGTAAGAGGGGTAATTAACTATGTGCGCTTGCGCTCATAGGAAGTAAGAACCCCAGATCTATAAACCCTGATACTACCCTCAGGGGAAATCTGGTTAACTACAATCTGACTTAAGGGAAATGGAATCCTACAGCTGCAAAGCGGGATTCACGCACTCGTGCCATTTTTCTTAAGCCAACATAGTTCCTCCATACCATTCAAGAGAAGTTACCCATGGGTTTCCTTCTCTATCGCTGGCACTAAACACCTTTCAACTTCCTTTTTCATTTTTTTGTCTTGGAATCAAAATGTCTTAATTAGATAAACGTCTTCAAAGATTTTGGATCCATCTGATCATGTTATGATGGTTTTTGAACTTGTAATATGTTCAGTTTTTCATGCAAGATGTTGGTTTGATTTAATTTGGTTTAAATTTATTTTCTTTTGGTTTGATTTGATTTAATTTGATTTGATTTGATTTAAAATTTATTAATAATAGAATAGAAACTGTAGGTTATCATCTTAGCTTTGGAATTTCTAGTTCATAGGCCTAGATGTAGAAATATACTAGTTGTAAAAGTGGTTCAAAGTTAGCTACTTTCAGGCTGTTAGAGGGACTTGAGGGTGGTGGCTGCCATAAATGATAACAACAATGCTGACAGCTATGATAAACCTGAGTGCAATGGATATGAAAAGCCCGAAGGTGGCAGTTATTGCAAGCCGACAGTGACAATGGTAAGCCCAAAGATGGCAGATGCGTCTAACTCAAGGGTGGAAACTATAGCAGACCTGAAGGTAGTGACTGTGTCAGGTTCAAAGGCGGCAACAACGAAAAGCCAATGGGTGGTATTTATGGTTGACTTTGAGACAATAGTTGTAATAAGGTTAGCAACAACGATGTAATCAATATGGAAAACAATGGTAGGGTTGAAGGTGATGGCAATTTTAATAGTAAATTAATATAACAATAGGCCTAAAGTTGATGAATGCAATGGCGATAACTCTATAGGTCATAATTGTAACAATATTGAACCTAAGGGCAACAGTGGCAACAAATCTGAGGATAATGTTGCAACAAGTTTAGAGATGATAATGGTGATTATTCATATGATAAATTCGTGGAATGGATGGCATGCATTGATATCAAATGAACCTCAGACGTACCACCTCAGGCTAGCATTGACAAGATCGATGGTGCATCATTGATTACTACAATGCATGTGTGCTTTCATCATCAACATCATTGGAAGCAGTAGACAGTAACATATCATCAGTATTAGCATTAAACACGTTCCATCATAGTGAGCAACATCACATATGTTAGCTATGAGTAGCACATGTGATTATCAACTAATGTAACATCCATCACGACAAAGATTGATGGTCCAAGCACTTTCTATTTCTACGTTTCGAGTCAAAATTCAATCATATTCAACCACTTTTTGGATATCAATACCAACATCCCCTTGGGATTGTGATACGTCTCCTGCTGTGAGTAGGAGCCAACCAAACCTAGCTGCTTCTCTAAGTAGAAGTTTTCAGTAAGATTCAGCAGAACCGGACAGAACAAACAGGTAAGGGAGTTCGACCCCCCTTATGGGCCTTATGGGGCCCATAAAATGTTTAATTCAATATGTGAGGAGGAGAAATAGAGGGAGACATAATAAGAAAGGTTTTAACTAAAATTGGGGGAAAATTATTTAGGGAAAGAGTATGGTAGGGCAACCAACCACTATGGGAGGTTTTATGGGCAACATGAGGGAAGTTTTATGGTGGAGGTGGTAGGGCGACCAACCACTATGGGAGGTTTTATGGGCAAGGGAGTGTGGACAACCAGAGGTGGACAAACCAAGCAATGGAGATTGGTAATGGGAAGCGAATGGAAGAAAGGTGAGATTCCCACCCTCGATACACGCGGGGAACCATTGACGAGTGAGGAAGTTGGTGTGGAGATGTGAGATGACAAAGTTGAAGATGCCGGTGTTTGAAGAGGAGGATGCCCATGTGTAGGTACACCGGGTGGAGAGGTTTTTTGTGGTAAACTGATTGAGAGAGGAGGAGAAGCTTACATCTGCAAGGTTATGTCTAGAGGGAAAAACCCTCGCTTGGTTCCAATGGAGGGAGGTGAGATATCCGATCCGTTTGTGGGAGGACTTTAATGATTGCTTGTTGAAATGTTTTTTAACCATTCTGTAAGGAGACCTACACGAGCAATTCCTTTTCCTTGACTCAGGAGGGATCTATCATGGAGTACAGGGAGAGATTCAAGTTGATGTCGGAGAGGTTGTGGGGAATTTTGGAGGTGGTATTGGAGGGAAATTTCATGAAGGGCCTGAAACCCGACATACGAGCGGACCTCTATTTGATGAGACCGAGGGGGTTAAAGGAGATAATGGAGCTAGCCCAAATATCAAGATATCAGAGACAGATGGAAAGGAGCAGTAAGAGCGGGTTGCAGGAGGCTCTTACAGAAGTACCTCGACTTCACTGGCACTGAGGACCCAAACGGTGTCATTTTAGCGGGAGGCACCAAGGGAGAATAGTGGGGGAGTTTGCATCGGGGCCAACTTTAAGCGCCTCATAGAAGCAAAGGTGCAGGACAAAAGAGCGAAAGGTCTGTGCTTTTGCTATAATGAGAAGTATGCACCTGGCCATCAGTGCAAAGGATTGCACACTCCAGGTCCTTATGGTTTGCGAGGAGGAGACTGACAGTGAGGATTTAGTGAAGGAAGCAGAAGAAGGATAGGATCACTTACACTTAGATGTGGCAGAAATTTTCCTAAATTCAATAGTGGGATTTACTACAAGTTACACCATAAAAGTGAGGGGCAGATTATGGAGCAACCAGTGGTGGTCTTGGTGGATAGTGGGGTTACTTATATCTTCATCTCAAATTGGGTCGTGTACTAGTTGGGATTAAAGTTGGTGGATATAGGGAGCTTTGGAGTTATGATGGGAACATGAAATGTGGAGAGGAGTAGGGGTTTATGTTGGGGGGTGATGCTGAAACTCCAGGGCATACAGATAGGTGAGGATTTTCTTCCCTTAGATTTTAGGAGCACTGATATGATCTTATGGATGAAGTAGTTACTGACGATCAGGGAGATGAAGACGGTTTGGAAATCTCTAATTATGGAGATTCAGGTGAAGGGGAAGAAGGTAGTGATGCGGGGAGATGCCAGCCTGTGCAGAATAATGGTTTCACTCAAAAATATGGTTAAGGCAAAATAGGGAGCAGGGCTGGGCTACTTGGTGGAGCTGGAAAGCTTGGAAAAGGTCTGAAACTCAAAGTCATTCGAGGTCCCTAATTGTGTACAACAACTACTACAATAGTTCTCTAAGGTCTTTCAGCAGCCTAACGGGTTATTGTCACCCCGGGAACATGAGCGCGCCATTACTTTGAAGTAGGGAGCATCTCCTATCAGTGTCAGACCGTATTGGTACCCACATATTTAGAAGGATGGGATCGAGAAGCTCATCAGAGAGATGCTTGCGGCAGGAATTATCAAGCTTAGTGTGAGTTCTTTTTTCAGCCTTGTGTTATTAGTGAGTAAGAAGTATGATAATTTGAGGTTTTGCGTGAATTATGGGGCCTTAAACAAGGAAACTATGCTGGACAAATTTCCTACCTTGTAATGGATGAGCTGTTTGGAGCGATTATTTACTCGAAGATTGATCTAAAGCTAGGGTACCACCATATCAGATGAAGCCTGGGGTTTTACACAAGACAGCTTTCAGGACTCATGAGGGTCACTACAAGTTTTTGATGATGCCTTTTAGCCTTACCAATGCCCCAACCACTTTTCAGTCCCTTGAACCCTCCAACCCTAACTCAGAAAGTTCGTATTGGTTATTTTTTGATAACATCTTGATCTACAGTTGTATGGAGGTAGAGCATGTGGGTCACCTGAGGATTGTATTGGAGACTTTGAGATGGAGAACCTGTTGTATGCCAACTCGAAGAAATGTTCTTTTGCACAGCTACTAGTGGAGTACCTAGGACATATGGTCCAAAATTGAGGCTATGATTGACTGGCCTTTACCTAAGAACCTGAATGAGTTGAGAGGGTTCTTAGACCTCATCTGATACTATCGGAAGTTTGTGTGAGGGTATGACATAATAACATGGCCACTGGTTGAGTAGTTGAAGAAAATTAATTTCAATTGGGGGAAAGCAATGACACGGGCCTTCGAGCAGCTGAAGAAAGCCATGACCAGTGTGTCAGTATTAGCACTTCTGAACTTCAACATGCCATTTGTGGTGGAGATAAATACATTAGGATACAAACTAGGGATGGCGCTCATGCAGGATCATCGACCCATTACTTATTTTAGTTAGGTGCTCACTGTTAGGATGAGGCTCAAGTCCATATACAAATGGAAGTTGATGGAGATTCTCCTGGCCATCCAAAAATGGCGATCTTATTTGTTGGGGCAATATTTTGTTATCAAGGTAGACCAGAGAAGTATGAATTTTCTATTGGAGCAGAGGATGGTGATTGAGGAGCATCTGTGGTGATTGTCCAAGTTGTTAGGATATGACTTTGAGATTTAGTATCACATAGGACTGGAGAACAAGGCCAAAGATGCACTATCACGGAAGATGGACAAGCCACATTTAACAACTATATTAGTACTTATGGTCCTATATTGGGAAGCCCTGAGACAGGAGAGCGAACAGGATGAGAATCTGATGAAGATAAGAGCCTATTTGTTGCAGCACCCGGCTAGTCATCCTAGTTACACACTGAGGGGCTCGCAGCTGCTACATTAAGGGCAATTCATTTTACCGAGGGGGTTGGGATACATCCCCCAGCTATTGCAAGAGTTTCATGCAGTGCAGTCAGAGGACATTCAGGAACTCAGAAATCCACAACCGGTTATCAGCGGAACTATACTAGGTAGGGATGAGCCGCGATTTAGAGGACTGAGTAGCAAGATGTGATGTGTGCCAGAGGCATAAGTATTTAGCCATGATACCGGGAGGGTTACTACAGTTGTTGGGGATGAAGAGTAAACACCACAATGACGAAAAATACATGAAAATAAAAGCAATGGAAAAATAAATGACATCGGGATTTAACGTGCAAAAACTCAAAATAGGGAAAAAATCATAGAGCTATACCATACCAAGAAATCCACTCTAAAAATGGGGAGAAATAATTACATCTCTCTCTCTCTCTCTCTCTCTCTCTCTCTCCTTGCGTCACTTCTCACATGCACAATTCTCCTTGTCTCCCAATACATAAAAACAAGAGAAAGCCAAATAAATAACCCCAAATGACGCAATCCTTCAGAAAAACAAGAAAGAAAACCGTCTAGTCTGTCTCGCAGCACTGCAACGTCAGTTTGGCGCAATGTAATGTTTAAACCTCTGTCTTGATCTGTTGTAGCGCTCAAGCTTACAGTGCTGCAGTGCGTGCCTTCACCGCTGCGATGCTCCGTTCTCTATCGCTCAGGAACACAGTGCCGGAGTGTTCGATTACATAGCGCCAGGGTATTGCACGAAAAAAAAGGGTGAAAGCACTCAAACACAAGCAGGACCCCCCGTATCCTCCCAACAAGCAAGACAAACTTTGAGGTTCGAGGCAACAAAATAACCTGATTGATCAACCCAATCATATTCCACACATAACAACAACCTCTAGCTCTGCCATAGAGGGTATGGGAGGAGGTGGCGATGGGTTTCATCAAGGGGTTATTACATTCGGAGAGATTTTCGATGATACTAGTAGTAGTAGATTGTCTAAGAAAGTATGCGCACTTTATCCCTCTGAAACACCCTTACACTGCGGTCTTTGTGACTACTATTTTCATATGAGAGGTGGTGCGCTTGCATGGATTTCCAAAATCTATTGTGTCGGATAGGGCTAAGGTATACCTTAACCACTTATGGAAGGAGTTGTTTCATTCACAGGAGACAATCCTAAGAAGAAGCACAACATACCTTCCCCAGATAGATGGCTAAACTGAGGTGGTCAACATAATTGCAGAGACCTATTGGAGATGCTTTGTCTCAGATATGCCAAAGAGTTAGGCCAAATAGATTGTTTGGGCTCAATATTAGTACAATATCTCATACCATTCAGCTGTATAGACCACCCCTTTCAGGATTTTCTATGGAGAGATCCACCTCATTTGATTCATTATGGGCATAAAACTATAATAGTATCCAATGTAGATCAATGCTTAGACTAGAGGGACAGAGTACTATTTAAGCTCAAGGGACATCTGTTGAGGGCCCAACAGATCATGAAAAGGAAGGCTGATGAGCACAGAAGAGAAGTACACTTTGAGCTTGGATATACGGAGTACTTGAAGATGAGATCCTACAAGCAAAAGATACTAGCCAAGAGGAGGAATGAAAAATTGTCCCTACGATACTTTGCACCTTATGAGATTTTGGAACACATTGGAGCAGTGGCCTATTGATTATGGCTACCTCCTTCATTAGCATTACACCCAATATTTCATGACTCCTAGTTGAGGCAGACGATGGGAAATCACACACCGTCTTCATTACCCGTGATTTACAGAAGATATGGATGTCATTTTGGAACCCCTATGAGTAGAAGGGGTGCACCGAGGAGAGACTGGGTAGCATGAGGTGCTAATCAAGTGGAATGAATTGCCAGAGCACGAAGCTACATGGGAACTATACAAGATTATTAGAAGATAGTTTCTATCCTTTCACCTTCATAACAAGGTGTGTCTTTGGGTAGGTATTAATGGAGTATTGTTATATATCCTGCTGTGAATAGGAGCCAGTCGAATCCAGTGACTTCTCTGGGTTGGAGTCTTTCATCGGGTTCAACAAAACTGAATCTAGCAAGATAGGAAAGGGGGTTCGGCCCTCCTTGTCGGACTCAAAAAAATCTTTAATTCAATATGTGAGGAGAAATAGGAGAGATAATTAGGAAGGTTTTAATTAAAATTGGGGAAAAATTATTTAGGAAAAGAGATCCAAATTGAAACCAAATGTACATAGTTTACTAAATTGAAACCAAATTGGACTTGCAATCAATTCTCTTGCTTTTATTTGTTTTTTAAGTAGAAGCGTTTTTCTATCGGTCTGCCTTTCCTAACGTCCCATAAGTAGACGTAATTAGTAGCAAATTATACACATCAAATTTCGTATATAAAAGTGTGTGTTGAGCATGTACGCCCCTTGTACACATCAAATTGTACATACAAGTAGTATGCATCCACCCATACACACACCTCTACACACCTAAACCGCACATAGATCTCCTTGCATAGTCTCATATGAATTTCTTCACATAAAAAGTGATTATATTCGTCATTTAGGCTTCCTTTCTGACGGCTTTCTTTCTGCTTCTTAAAGCAGAACTTTAATTTTTGAACTAAAATGCAGAAAGAAAGCCGTCCCAAACGAAGCCTTAGGCTTCATTTGAGACGACTTTTTTACACTTTTACATATCTAAAAAGTTGTTTTAAGAAACAGTAAAAAAGCCGTTTGGAAGCCTTAGAAATATAAAATGAACCTATAATGCCCCCATGATAGCATGCTCATATTCTTTTCTCATATTCTTTTCCCTTTAGCCTGCTGGAGGCCAAAGCAACATATCGTTGAGCGAGGAGCCCGTGGAGAAAACAGCAAAGAAAATCCACAACCAGAAATTCCAGGAGCTAACTGGCAATGACATTTTTAAGGGCGATACGGCGCCGACATCAGCAGAGAAGCCACTGAGCTCTGCAAAGCTGAAAGAGATGAGCGGCAACGACATATTTGCCGATGTTAAGGCAGCCTCTCGTGACTACTTTGGAGGGGTCAGGAAACCTCCAGGTGGTGGAAGCAGTATTGCTCTCGTTTGATTTCTATTTTCAGATTTTTCAATCTCCTCCCTATCGGCTTTCTAATCTTTAGCTGCGTTTTGGTGATGATTTGGGTGTTCTATTAGATCTTGTTTTCAGAATATCTGTACTTTGAGTATTACTTCTTTGCCTCTCTGCCTTGTCTCTGTGTGTGCTTGCTAGGAGATTTAGTTCAACTGTTTTAATGAGCTGATGCATGTGGATGTTTTCTATTCATCATTTTCCTGTTTTTTTTTTCTTGCTTGAAAATTTTTGACATCAAGATATTTGGTTTAAAAGAGCTATTTACAAAATCAAGTTGGATATATTTTTTAGATCTATTAAATTCATGTATTTATGTATGTCATGATAGAATAATCAATAATTTATTAAAAAAATAATGCATTTAAGTATGCCATGATCAAATCATTGATTATTTGTAAAAAAAAAAAATACATGAATTGAAATCTTGTTATGAGTTTCAATATTTGAAAGAGAACTATCTGTTGGACTTTATCACTGGGATAAGTTTATCACTCTATAATTTTTTCTCTTATTGAACCACAATCTATAGTGCATAATATTTTTTCTGCATGCACTTATCTTTATAAATGTAAATCAATATGTTTAATATGTTCCTACCCATAACATCTATAGTTTGATTTGGAATGATTTTTTTTTTACTGTTTTTTTAAAATAAAATTTTAATATAAAAATATTTTAATCTAAAAATTTTTATATTACAAATTTATTTTAAAAAAAGCAATAAAAAACTGTCTCAATCAAAACCGATATAAAAAATTGTTTTGTTCAAAATTGAAGCTGGTTGGGGCTTCACTTTTAGAGAAAAAAAGTTAAAAATAAAATTTTTTATTAAAAATTTAAACAAAATGAAATCTCAATTTTGATCGATCTAAAAAATTTGAGTTGGAGATTCTGCAAATTAAAATTTCGTAAAATTAAACAGCCATTTTACTCTTTCAAACATCCGGACTGGAAAGCTTTTATTTTGTTTGGGAAAAATATCCGGACTGGAAAGTTGATCAGCTCAAGGGATTCACCGAAGCTCGTCGCGTAAAAAGCGATCCGTACTGAAGCCCTTCTTCGTTTTTTTTTTTAAATTCGAAATTATCACATCTTCTGTAATTACAAAACAAACCCCAAGAATTAATCACAAGTTTATAAATACAAACCCATTAACTCTCTCTTTCTCTCAATTTCGATCTGAAGAAGCTCTGTATCGAAAGAATCCTTCGCCACCTTAGTCGCCTCTGTCGATCATCGCCAATCCCCGTTCACATTAAACGGAGGCGGAGATGGAGAATTTCTTCGATGAACTCCTGAACGATGATACTCAACCCACATCGGCGCCACAATCCGCGACTTCTTCCGGAAATAGCGGGATTGCCATAGCCAAACCCAACTCTGCATCCAGGCTATTGGATCCTCCCATCGCATATGGCTATAAGTATGGCAGCGACATTGCTGGATTTTCTGAAGCATCATCCTGCTGTTCGAGCTCCACCCCCTTCGTCCCTTCCCAGACGGAGGCCGAACTCCGGTCACCGGATATTGATTTCCTTCCTCATAATGCGGTGGGGAAGGAGATGGATTATATTAGGCTTCAACAGAGACTTCAAGCTCTGCAGATTCAAGAGGGGATTGCTGGAGATCACTCTGGTGCGGCCGGAAACTTTCAGTGTTCTTACCCAATGTGGCGTCAATCTCAATCCTCTACAGCTTATTATTCCAATGCTTTAAATCCCAATAAGGCGATCAATGTAACGGCAAGCCAAAATGGATTTGCTCTGAACCAAAATACCCTAAACTTGCTCAACACGCAGGCTTCCTCTGTTAGAGTTCCAAGGAACACCGAAGTTTGTGGGTGTGAGGATAGTTTTATCATACAGGAGAATGACATTTCTTATGCTGAAACTAATGCGATTGGCTTTGGTAGAGAGCGGAGCTTGCCTCAGATTGATGCTCATATGGATGCCATGATTCGTCTAAGACGAGTCGATTCTTTTCCTGATGTGAAAAGGTCCATCTATCATATAGCCAAGGACCAAAATGGATGTCGTTTTCTGCATCAAAAGATTGATGAAGGGAATGCTTATGAAATCTCTGCCATTTTTAATGGGATCATTGGTCATGTGGTCGGGTTAATGGAGAACGGTTTTGGCAACTATCTTATTCAAAAGTTAATTGGCATCTGCAACGACCAACAGAGGATAAGGATTGTTCAAATGCTAACAGAAGACCCAAATGTGTTTATTAGGGTCGCTCTAAACACGCACGGGTAATTCTTTTTTCTTTTTGTAGCCACGTATTCATTGGGAATTTCAAACATTTCAAGTCTAGTTGCCTCAACGCAGCTCACTTTGACCTCTTGGTTGGCTGCTTTGGATATCAACTAAGAAGTTTTGAGTTTGAGTCTTATATATGGACTCCGAACGCAGAGAACAGTTCGAATAATCTGCGTATTTCTGTGTATTTGCAGATACGCAGTAAATACTCAACGAATCCTCAGCTGTGAGTATTTGTTGAGTATTTAGTGAGTATTTGATGAGTTTTTACTGAGCATTTAGTGAGTATTTACTGCGTATTTTAAAATAAGCATAAATACTCAACAAATAAGCAATAATCCGGACGATCTTCTACGTTCGGAGTCCGTACAGAATAATTTCTCATATGTGTGTGAGTTACTAAATGTCCAAAAAAAAACAAGTCTAGTTGCCTCGTATGCTGGATTTATATTCATTTATTTGGAATTCCAACTGCAGTTCTTTTTTATTTCTTTAGGACAAGGGTTGTGCAGAAATTGATCGCTACTATTAAAACTCGATACGAAGCAAATTTGATTATTAAAGTTCTCATTCCTTCCTTCGTCAAACTTATCAAAGATTTAAATGGTAGCCATGTCATTCAAAGTTGTCTTACCTCTCTCACACTTGAGTATAACAAGGTATGCCTCTTTGTTTTCTATGGGCTTCAGAAAGGATGAATTTCTACTAGTATTATTCCCAACTTTTATATTATTTCATGTTTTGTTACTAGTTTTTTTTCTTACTCATTTTTATGACATAAAATGCTTTAGAAAATCACTTCGTATGGTTATAAAGGCTTACACATGTTTGACATAAAATGCATAATTGTTATGCCTTTTATCTACTTCTTAAAGTTTATGATTTATTTATTAATTTATCACTTTGAATTAGATCAACTTGAAACTGATTCACTCAGACAAACTAGGTTTAGCTTAATTAAACAAAGTAAGCCAGATTAACCTCAGTTCGGCTCTGTTTAAAGTTTAGTTACTCTATTTGACCCAATTGAGGTTTTGTTTGGGACAGCTTTCTTGTCGTTTTTTAAAGCAGTTTTTTAGTTCAAATTTTTTTTGAATTATAAATTTATGTACTAAAAGAGAAGCATAATACCATAAGATGGTGGTGAGACCTGCAATGCTTTATGGTGCTGAATGTTGGCCATTAAAAGAGAAGCATAATACTAAGTTAAGTGTTGCAAAGATGAGGATGCTTAGGTGGATGAGTGGCTTGACCCTTAGAGATAGGATACGAAATGAGTATATACGTGAAAAGGTTGGAGTAGCTCCAGTGGAAAATAAGATTAGAGAGAGTCGCCTTAGGTGGTTTGGTCACTTTAAACGGAGGCCTTCCGATGACCCGGTTAGGAAAGTTGAGGTATTAGATTTGGCTTATGTTAATAAAGGTAGAGGTAGACCAAAAAAGTCTTGGTTAGAAAATATTAGAAATGATTTTTCTTTATTAGATTTAGATGAGAATTTGACTTTTAACCGGACACAATGGCGAAAAAGGTTTCATGTAGCCGACCCCACGTAGTGGGACAAAGGCTTGATGTTGTTGTTGTTGTAGAAATTTATGTACTAAAAAGCTGCTTTAAAAAGCAACAAAAAAGCTGCGCCAAACGAAGCCTGAGTTAGCCTTGATTCAGTTCGGTTCAGCTTTTATTAGTCCAGTTGAACTGAATTTAACTTCAATTCTCATAGCATTTCGACAAATTGTTCTGAAATATTTCAATCCTAAAACAACCAGATCGGTTTTTTTTTTCTCAGCTTATAATTGACATGTCCAAACTTCTCATTGTCATTATGCATTATATTCAACAAACTCAAATCATATCAACTAAAAACCTCCGAATCAACCCATTTTATCAATAAAAAAAAGTATGGTAACCTCATCAAATTCCATAATCAGAGAACATCAAACTACCCAAACAAGCCCATATAAAGCACTGCCCAAGTTAGAATAAGATTTTGTTTGGATCGACTGCAGTTTTTTTATTTCTGTTGTTATAAAATTATTGTGGAAAGTTAATTTTTTTGAAAGCTGCCGTAAAAAGTAGTTTTCTAGTACAAATTTTTTCTAAAATCAATGAAAAAATAGAATTGTGATTGAGATCTTAAAAGCAAAGTAGTTAGAAAACTATCCCAAACGAAACCTAAAACTCATTTCTATGTCAGATCTCATTTGTTGTTAACAAAAACACATTTTGGAAAATATGATAAAAATGAAATTATCACATTTTATCATGAGTAGAATAATATTGAATTATACATTAATAATTTTTTTTTTTAATCTCACAGCCATAGATCTTTATACTGTGCAGTTTATTTTTGATGCCGCTGCTAGGAATTGTGTTGATATTGCCAAGCATCGATATGGATGCAGAGTATTACATGCATGCATAAATCATTCTACTGGAGATCAACAAAGAAAGTTGCTGGCAGAAATTTCTGCAAATGGTCTTGATCTCGCCAAAGATGCCTTCGGGTAACTACATTGTTTTATTACAGTAATATTTTCCTGTATCATATATCTTTCAAGTTATCAATATAATTTAGGCTTCATTTAGGATGACTTTCTTACAGCTTCTTAAATCAACTTTTTAGTACAAAATTTTAAATTTTTACACTTGAAAGCCGCTTTAAGAAGCAGTGAGAAAGCCTTCCCAAAAGAAGTCTTAGGCTTCATTTGGGACAACTTTTTTGCTATTTGAAGCAATTTTTTAGTACACACATTAAAATTTTGTACTAAAAAACTGCTTGAAGAAGCAATAAACTGGCCGTCCCAAACAAAGCCTTAATAATTTTATCTTTGTTTTGTTAATAATATATCCTAATTTGAAATTTCAGGAATTACACTGTACAATTTATACTCGATCTCCACAATTCAATAGCAAATGCAAATTTTATGTGCCAATTCAAAGGAAATTATGTAGATTTGTCAAAGCAAAAGTTCAGCAGCAATGTTGTTGAAAAGTGCATCGAAGTCTTTGAAGATGATGATCGAGCAAAGCTTATATTAGAATTGCTTTTCGCTTCAGAATTTAAAGAACTACTTGAAGATCCTTACGCAAATTATGTTATTCAAAGTGCTCTTACAGTTACTAAGGTAATAAATATCACCTTTCTTTCTTTCTTTCTGTCTTTCTTTTTTTTTTTAAATTTATATATATTCTTTTAACAAATTTAAAATCCTCAGGATCCTCTTCTTCACTCTTTAATTGTTCAAGCCATACGTCCTCATGCTGAAGAATTAAAATCTTGCCCATATTTCAAGCAAATTAATAAAATCATATCAAGAAATTGATGTGCAATTTTTTTTTTGTCTGTTGGTAGGGATTTTGTTTGTTGAGAGAATGTTGTTGTCAGTTTAGCATTTTACAGAAATTGTTATGCAATTATTTTGGTGTAGGATGTAGATACAATGTTTTGCTAATGTGTAGTTATAACCAAGGCTTCGTTTGGATCAGCTTTTTTGTTGTTTTCTAAAACAGCTTTTTAAAACAGTTTTCTAGTACAAAATTTTCTTTAATTAAAAAATTTTATACTAAAAAGCCGTTTTAATAAGCAGTATGAAAGCTGTCCCAAATAAAGCCTAAATATATATGTTTTTTTTTAATATGCATTTGGTAGTTTTATATTCCAATTATTTTTTTTTTTTTCAACTTGTGCTTATTTTATAGGAGGTAAGCTTCTCTTTTTCTTTATTTTTTAAAAATAAACATATGATATATATTAAGAAAATAAATTATTTAATCATCTATCAAATGTATTAAGTCTTTCTCAATGGAAGTCATTCTGTATAAGTCTTTCTCAATTGGTTATTTCTTGCGTTTTAAATGAAAAAATATATGAATAAAAGATTTTTTATGAGAGGTTCTATATGGTATCCGATTAATTTTTATTTCTGATATAATTGATAAAAAACTAAAATATCATAGAAATAAATAAACAATACACAAATAATTCACATATTGTGGATCAAAAGTAAAAGGAATATATAATATAATAGATGCAAAAAAAAAAAAATTTGGGGAGAGAATAATCATTATCTTCCTTAAAACTATAATAACTTCCCTCAAGCAAAGTATTTTCTAGCTTAAATACAACAGAACAATATATCAAAGCTAAGTTATTTAAACTAAATCAATTCAAGCAAAGTATTATTAATAACCTATATATTTAATTCCAAATCATTTGAAACTTCTACATTTTCTGCATAAAATAGAATTATTTTCTCTTTCATCCAAGTGAAATTTTTTATAAACCTAATTAATAATCAAACAATTTTAAAAATATATATATTAAAATCATGCATGACACTTATTTTATTCAAGTTAATGAGAAAAGATGAACTTAAACATTCCATATGAAAGTTTTAACGGAAAAATTAGGCTTCATTTTGAACAGCTTTCTTATTGCTTTCTAAAATGACTTTTTAGTATAAAAATTTCTAATTTTGATATCAAACAGTTGTTTTACAAACCAACAAAAAGGTTATTCTAAACAAAATTTAAATCCAATAGAGATATTTAAATTTTTGTAATATAAAGCTACTTTAAGAAGTAATAAGAAAATCATCTTAAACAAAGTCTTAGGCTTCGTTTGGGATTATTTTTTTACTACTTAAAATTATTTTCTAGTATAAAATTTTTAATTTTTATATTAAAAAGTTAAGCAAGAAGAAAACCGTCTCAAACGAAGCCTTAGTTTGGTACAACTTTTTTTCTGCTTCTTAAAGCAGCTTTTTAAAATATAAAATAAAAAAACCATCCCAAACGAAGCTTAATCACTTTATATATACATGCTGCCAACAAGAGGAGAAAATAAGCAAGAACTGCCAATTTATTTTCTATCTTATGAGTTAAGAAGTCCTCAGTTTCACCATAAGACAGATATAATAAAGTTCTTCGCCAGAATAAGAACTGGAACCCTCTTCAGTTCTCATTACGTCCTATCAGTTCAAGCAAAAAAGCTTGGTAATCTCCAGATGTATCCTTCGCAATTGCTGCATCCAAAGCCTTGCTATTTCTTTTGGCGTAGGCCTCTTTTATTTCCTGTAGATCAACTTCAGCGCGCGTAGTTATAACACGAGAAAGGGCGCTTTCATCTGTTCCAAGTCCTTCAATGGCACTTCGAAGAACTTTCTCGAAGTATCTCTCTGGGCAAACAAGGCACCGAATTACTGCTCTTAAAGAAGAGAGAAACTCATCCTTGGCTTCTGGCTTCAAGTCCTGGAAAAAAAATAATTATATTAAGTAGTTGACAGTCAGCATAAAATTTGTCGAATAATTATATTTTTGTTTGGCATAGTTGTAGTTGTTTGGCATAGTTGTAGTTGTTATCATAAAGTTTAGTTTGGCACTTTTTGTCCTTTTTTTCCAAATTAATTGGATCATTAAACATCATTATCACCACCATTAATTTTATACCAATTATCCTAATTCTCCATTTATTTAGTGCAACTCATTGTACCCAACTTCTATTCATATTACCTTCTATCAATTCAATTTTTTTTCCTAATCTTTCAATAATGATTTTCTTTCTTATTAGCCTATCTTGAGCGCTTTGGTGCATATGCCCAAATAATTCAAGTAAATTTTCCACTAGTATAATCATTTTTTGATCCAACCTTCTCAATTTTGAAACATATTTATCTTAATATTCTCCTTTTTGTCATGCTCAACCAAGATGAATCTTGAAATGATTTCAAGATAATCTAACTTGATAATCCGACCTGAAAATTTAACAAACGGGTCAGGTTTGGGTTCTAATTTTCGACCCGTTTAAAAATTTGGATCAGGTCTAGGTCAACCCACTAGGCCACTAACCCGGATTTGACCCGAAATTGACCCGTCCCGTTCAACCTTGCCACTCCCACCCCACATACTGCATTGCGTTGCGACTTGAGCAGCTCGCGCTAGTAGATCCCGCCCGCACCGCACTAGCAGACCCTGCACCCGCATGGGCAGCACTGCATCTCGACTTGCGCAGCTCGCGATAGCAGATCTCGCCCGCACTGGCAGACCCATCATTGCACTTGCCCGATTCACGTGTCGGGTCAAGTCGACCCGGATTTGAGGTGGGATGGGTCCGGGTCCAAGTCTAGATTTTTGACCCGTTTGTGTAACTAAGTCGGGTTCGGGTCCAAAACCCATTTTGACACCCTTGAAATGATTTGACAATTGTGTCACATCCTTGTAATGAATGCTCCATAAATATGGATCTGTCACTTTCAAACTGAATTCCATAGTGTCTTTGCAAATGCGCTTTCCATTTTAGAATGATCAAACAAAAAGGAACAAGATTGGGAATCTCTCTAGTCTCTGATGCATAAAAAATAAATAACATACTACTTATTTATATCATAAACGAGCTTTTGAGAGGCCAGAATGATCAAACAACAACAATTTATTTACTACTACCTGTTTATGTTAGTAGACAAGCTTATGAAAGCACAGAAATATAAAACAGCTTAAACCAAAAAATCTGTGTGCGCACCTTATTTATGGGATTACCAAATTCATCATTATAATGATTAAAAGTAGCAATTAGTTGAGCCTTGCTCCTTGTACCAAGTATCCTGATGATTTCTTCATGGCTGTAGGACTTTTCAGCAATGGCTTTATGTAGCATCTTCGCCTCCAATTTTGCCAGTTTAGTATTCACCTCCGGACCGTCGTAGCGATAGGAGCTTACCAGCGGCACTAAAAGCTGATCAGAAGCAAAGAGGTTCCAGTATTAGCAGTCAACATCTATATTCCTACATTTACAATTTGATGATAGTTCATCACTGATTCTCAAGATAGTTTTAAAATATTCAATGTGAGAACAAATTTAAGATTTTTATGAGCCTGGATAGTAGATAAGTCTTTCTCCAGGTGAAAATTTTGATCATAGCCTATCACTTCTCTTCAAACTGAAACTCTCCACATTGATGGAAGAGCTCACTCCCCACCTCAGGTTACAATGTAAAAGATTGGTTAACACTCTTAATAGAGTATACCAAAATTATCTGCAAGAATCCTTCACCAAATATTGCTACATCCTACTTTCCATAAATCTGAAGTATATCTTTAAACACCTATCAGCAAAATAGTCATAAAATGTTGGTGACATTTGGTGGAAATTACAGAGAAAGAAAGCCATTCATTAGCCAAATCTTATATCTAGTTATCTACTTTTGAGTCGGGAGTATATTTTCTTCATTTCATGTGTATGCACATCTTAAGAAATAAGTTTAGCTTCTTCAACAACAACATATCCTTTTCGTTGTTTAGTTCATCTGTTGAACTTACAAGCCCTTTTCCAAAAGGAGACAGATGAAGAATATCAAGATTATTCAAAACCATCATCTCCTTATGATTACATTGTTTGTTTATTCAACTAACTACCCTCTTTTTAAAAGAGAGAGACAAAAGAACACTTGGCCTATTAGCTCCCTCAAACCCCCCTCCCCCTCCCCCTAACGACTTTTTATTGTGTGCGGACACCGGATGGAGAGAACCGGATGATTTTCTCTTTGTCTACAGTTAAAGCGCAGCTGCTACAGTAATTGCACAAAATAAATCAGCCGGTTTATTATGGACAAAGAAAAACCAGACGGTTCTCTTCGTCCGGTGTCCGCACAGAATAAACTCTCCCCCCAAGCATGAGAATAAATGAAGGGCCTACCAAGTGAAATTTCCCTTTGAAAAGAACACTTCTTTCTAGCTAAAAGATACTTTTAAGAGATGGATGTGATAAACAATACCATGTTTGCTTTAATTTTTTTTAGGGGGTGTTTGGTATAAGATTGGATTAAATTTTGTTAGGATTTAGTAAATCATGTAAATCCTGATTTAGTAAATCCTAGGCTCATAAATCCTGAAATGTGTTTGGTATGAAAAATTTTAAATCTTGTTAAATCTCTGAAGTTGTTTGGCAACAAATTGTGCCGCGCGAAGAAGTTCCGCGACTGAGCGTTAAATCCGAATATGAATGGGATTAGGATTTAGATGGATTTACCAAATTTATGCCGCAAATCCGTAAATCCTGGATTTACAGCGGCGCGAATTGCGTTGGCTGGATTTATGCTAAATCCTACTAAAACGACGGACAAATCCGATACCAAACATTCCCTTAGCTTCTTGAGTCCCATATGAATTCAAAATATCATGGAACATCTTTGATAAAATGGTCAGAGTTCATATATACATGGCTTCACTGAAACGTAGAACTGATTAAGCAATAAACAAGAAAATTTAACATGGGCTATAATAATCCTATTTCAATAATTCACAAGCAAAGGTAGATAAATATAAATAGCAGATAAAATCGCAACCTTGCGGAAATCTCCCTTAGTATGAGCAGCCACATCTTCCTCCAACGACCTCTTGTAGCGCGCTTGGTACGCTTTCCTCGTCGCAAAAAGCTCTGCGGCGCTCCTGGCGCACGCTATCTCCACCAGTACGAGGTTCCCTGGGTGCCATTTCTGCACTGCCTCGTTGGCCAGCACCGCATCCCGCTCTGCTTGATCCAGCGTCCACAGCATCACCGCCCTCTGCCAGCACGTCAAAACCCCAAATCGATCCATCGATCAAAGCCGCTGCCAACTCCGATCAAATGGCAAAGCAAAAAAAAGGGAAAGATCAAGCGAGAAATGGGTACCTCGAAGTCACCAGATATCTCCTTCTTAAGAGATACCAAGAGATCTTCACCGTACGTCTCGTGGTAGGTTTCACGGATTCGGTGGCGCTGTAAGGCATTGCGGTGGGCTAAGATGGAGATGATCGTCTTCTCGTTCGTTCCAAGACCTGTATTGATGCTTCAGATGAGAGATCGGATACCCTTATCTACAAGTTTTCAAGTGAAATCTGTATCGAAAAGGAGAAGAGGGCAGTGGGTAGAAGAAGAGGAGACAATGCCGAGATGGGATTACCAACGAAAGCCTTCCGTAGCTGCTGAGTGTCCTCGACGGGAGAAGGTACCACCTGCGGAACTCTGAGCGTCGCCATTGCTTGGATCGGCAAAGATCGCTGTATCACTTTGACCTCAAGAAGAGAAGAAATTTTTAGGAGGATAACTGATCAAATATTTTTTTATCTGCAGTAATCTTTTTTAATATTATTTTTTAAGTGAATATAATATATGAGTAATTAATATCATATTTATTTTTAATTAGATTTAAAATGAATAAAAATTAGTTTATAACATCTTAATATAAATTATATTAAGATAAGCTTAAAATTTATTAAATTTAATAGCGTAATACAAACTTTAAATAAAATATTAATTTAAAAATAAATCTAATGATTTATAGCTCATTCTCAGTTTATTTTGATGCTATTTTTTTCCAAAGAAATTCTAAAAATTATCCTACTTAAATTTCAATAATATGTACACTTATATTTATTCCAATCTTAAAAAAAAGTTTATTCCTATCAAATATTTATAACTTATAAAAAATTGGTAAATGATTGCCATGAAAAAAACGAAATGATTTTTGGGCAAAGTATTGATCACGCGAGAAAATTTGAATTAGGATTTCATGATTTAATTTTTATCACATCAATTTTAAAAAGTGATTAATTACATTTTATTATTGATATATCATCAAAAAATTATCTTGATATGGCATGAATCTCGAGGCAAAAATCCAGTTGGAAACTTCAAAAATTAAATTGGGGACCATTTGAACTTTGATTTCAACAAAATTATAGTCGAACTGAACGTCTAGGAAATACGAACCTAACAACACCAAATCCGACTCAATCTGAGCCCACACTAGTCCAAATTAAAGACCCGAAGCACATTTAGAAGGTTCAATCCATGATTTGGATTACCAAATAGTTTCCAAATATGACGTGCTTATAGTCAAATCAAGCGGCTTGACAAGACGAATCCAACAAGCCCAAGATCATCAAATTATGATATCATTAGAGCCTTCAAATACCTAATAAATTGTCCACGATCAAGGAATTTAACATCGGCCATCCATTCAAAACACTCTCAATTTACCACTGATCTTCCTCATATTTGCTGGTCATGCAACTCTCAGAAACTATAAGTAGACACTCATTTCTCTTAAGAAGGGGAACTCAAGCAAGAAGCAAGAAGAGAAGAGAAGGAAGAAACTCCTCCTCGACCACCGCCAGACTTGCACCCGGCAGCCGACTGGCGTCGAAATTAAGCAATGAGGCAAGAAGAGAAGGAAGAGACTCCTCCTCGACCATCGTCGGAGTTTCGCCCGAACCCCAAGTGGCGTCGGAGTTCCGCCCGACCTTCAAGTGACGCCGGAGTTTCGCTCGACCTTCAAGTGACGCCGGAGTTTCGCGCGACCTTCAAATGATGCCGGAGTTCCGCCCGACCTCCAAGTGATGCCGGAGTTCCGCCCGACCTCTAAGTGACGTTAGAATTCCGCCGACCTCCAAGTTACGCAGGAGCTCTGTCTGACAACCAGTTTTCTGCCTGATCGCCAACTGACGCCGGAATTCTGATATTCGATTATAATTGAATTTCAACCCAAGAGTTGATTATTGTAATATGACCGTCCTAAATTTTATGGACGAGTCAGCCTCTTGTAACCTAAGCAAGCACTAGTGAAATTCTTTCAATTGGGTGTGGCCCCGTGATTTTTCCCTTTCCAGAATTTTCCATGTAAAAATTTGGATGTTCTTTTATCTTTTGTTTGTGTTTTGGATATCTGTACAATGATGAAATAAAAAAATTCTAACTATATCTCCACATATATTCTAGCCTGCAATAATTATAATAAAATAATATAAAATTAATACGACATAAAAATTTTCTTTGATTGGACGTGAATCTTGATGCATATTTTAATTAGATACTTTCAAAATTAAATTCAAGATCATCCAAACTTTGATTTCAGCACATTTATAATCAAATTGAACGTCTCGGCAAAATGAACCCAATGACACCAAAATTGGTCCAATCAGAGCCCAAATGGACTCAAATCAAAAGCTTGAAGCATATTTGAAAGCATTAGAGCATTAATTTGATGATTAAATGATATACAAATATAACATGCTTATATTCAAATTAAGCGGCTCGACGAGGTGATCCAACAAGCCTAAGATTACTTAATTCTAACATCATTAAGGGGTTTAAACATTGATTAAATACTTTATAATTGAGGGAATCAATATGAGATGTTGTGGGTTTCTGAAAGGATAATGGTCACAGGGTTAGAATGCAAAGCACACATTCGCACTATAATGAAGGACAAAATAGCCGTGGGCCTTTAAACTTTACGTAAATAGGCCAAAGGAAGAACATATTTACACTTTACACAAGTAGGCCAAAGGAAGAACAGATAGAAACATACATATGATTATCCATGTAAAAATTTGAATGTTCTTTCATCTTTTGTTTGTGTGTTGGATATCCGTACAACGATGAAATAAAAAAATTCTAACTATATCGCCACATATATTCTAGCCCGCAATAATTATAATGAAATAATATAAAATTAATACGACATAAAAATTTCTTTGATTGGACGTGAATCTTGATGTATATTTTAATTAGATACTTTCAAAATTAAATTCAAGATCATCCAAACTTTGATTTCAGCACATTTATAATCAAATTGAACGTCTCGGCAAAATGAACCCAATAACACCAAAATTGGTCCAATCAGAGCCCAAATGGACTCAAATCAAAAGCTTGAAGCATATTTGAAAGCATTAGAACATTAATTTGATGATTAAATGATATACAAATATAACATGCTTATATTCAAATTAAGCGGCTCGATGAGGTGATCCAACAAGCCTAAGATTACTTAATTCTAACATCATTAAGGGGTTTAAACACTGATTAAATACTTTATAATTGAGGGAATCAATATGAGATGTTGTGGGTTTCTGAAAGGATAATGCTCACGAGGTTAGAATGCAAAGCACACATTCGCACTATAATGTAGGACAAAATAGCCGCGGGCCTTTAAAGTTTACGCAAATAGGCCAAAGGAAGAACATATTTACACTTTACGCAAGTAGGCCAAAGGAAGAACATATAGAAACATACATATGATTATCCATGGAAAGTAGTGACTTTTGTGTACACATCTCGATAAATAATAATATATATAGTTTGATAGCCACAATATTTTTCTCATTCGATACATCAGCTCAAATGAGATTTATTTAAAATGAGTATCAATTTTCCACAAGCGCAAGCCCCTGTGGTTAATTATATCCTAGTCATTGGCCTAAGAATAATTTCAATTAGAGACATTATTTTATTCTCTTCTTGGTTTGGTGTATAATGAGGTTCCTAAGTTCTTCTAATCCAAAGGAGATAAACTCTTCTTTTCATCTTTAATAAATATTAAAATTATTTAAATATATGAAAATTTGTTTAAATTTTGAGTTTAAAAATTTGAAAATTGATTTATTCTTTACAAAAAAATATAGATTTATAATTTATTAGGAATTAGAGAAGACACACCGAAGGGTGTATAATATAGGCTTATATTTGTTTGAATTGTGTTGTCAGCTAACATCCTAAGCACAATTAATTGCCTTATATATGCAAGCTAAAATGGTTGTATACTAAAGAGTCAAACATTTTTTAATTCAAAAAGTTTAATCAAGACTCTTAAATATGCAAGTATATGTAACTAAATTCATAAATAAAATATTTTATTCATTTATTTAAAATATAAATACAATCTAGGTAGGGGTATCAATTTCGGGTCACAGGTTGGGTTCGGGTCAAACCCGAAACTGATCTAGCATTATTCGGGTTCGGGTCAACCCGACCCGTTTTTTGCAAACAGGTCAATTTTGTCGACCCGACACGCTTCGGATTATGGTCAACTCGACCCAAATAGTGCCTTTCATCTTCTCTTTTCGTCGTTGTTTTTGGGCCTCGTAGGAGGTGTAGAGATAGCACGTGTCGCTTCGTGGCTGATTAACATCACTCCTTTGAAGATTTTCCCTTCCCATCGAATCAGAAGTTACAACATTTTGATCGAAAGCAACGACGGGAGTTCTCTCGTTGCTATTCGACTTTGTTGATGTTCGGCTTCATTGTTGTTCGACTTAGCTCGTTATTATTCGGTTCCTTCGTAGCTGATTGACATCGCTCCTTTGATGAATTTCCCTCCCATTGGATTGGAAGTTACAACATCTTGATCGGAAGCAACGACGGGAGTTTGCTCGTTCCTGTTTGGCTTCGTTGTTGTTTGTCTTCATTGTTGTTCAACTTCGCTTGTTGTTATTCTGCTCCTTCATCGCTGTTCGACATCGCTCTTTTGATGATTTTCACTCCCATCGAATCGAAAGTTATAACATATGATTGGAAGCAACGACGAGAGTTCACTCACTACTGTTTGGCTTTATTATTGTTCGACTTCACTCGTTGCTCTTCGGCTTCTTCGTGGTTGTTTGACATCGCTCCTTTGATAATTTTCCCTCCCATCGGATCGGAAGCAAACGACGGGAGTTCGTTCATTGCTGTTTAGCTTCGTTACTGGTTCGGGTCATTCACGAGTTTCCGGGTCAACCCAAACCCACCTAATTTTCTAAACGGGTCGATTTTCTAGACCCAAACCTGATCCGCTTCGGGTTCAGGTCAACCCATACCCAAAATTTTTGGGTCAGATTTTCGGGTCAGGTCCAATATTGGCACCCCTAAACCTAGGGTCTGTTGAAAAGTAAGGTGGCTAAGCTCCACAACAACATACTTGAATGTCTAGTCCTATGAATTCAAGTTCAAATGCATTTGCTTACTTTCTTTAGGCTCTAAGTGTCACAACCTACCTGATCAGGATATGTTCTATCATATTGAGTTGTGACGGCCAATCCCAAGATCTAATTTTAGAATATTTTAGATTTTTTCAATATTTATTATAAATAAATTATAGACTACAAAGCTACTAAAATATCTAAATACTTAAAATAAACTCATTCACAATTTTTTTTTTAATTTTATCAAAATGTACCTACACTACATTACATGCTTACATACATAGTTACATAACTATATAATAAACTAGTCATGACTATACAAAAATCAATACAGGAAAATACCTATAAACTCAAATATGAGCCTAAATGATTAATCAACAATCTCCTTCCTCTTCCCAGATCCTAAAAATCATAAGCAAAATTATAATGAGATATAACAACTCAATATACCAGATAAGCCGGTCTAAAATTTTAAATTATTATATTAAATATTTTAGTGAATATTTAAAAGTAGTTAAATACATTTTAATAAATAATTGTACAGAAAAATATAATAAAAATATAATAGTTATTCAATTATTTAAATAATTTTTTAGTAGATAAATAAATTATAATTCATATCATATTCCCCAGACCTAGACATAATCTTAAAGGATTTTGATCTCATAAACTCTCTTATATGCTTATAGCACTAGAACATGTCCACCCGAATATGTCTTATACACACTAGAGTATTTCCTGATATGGATAGAATCTCAAAGAATTTAAGACCCCTATGGTTCCTAGTAGATATTATTTAATCACATATATATGCATATTTTTATCATATTATAATAATTAAAGTGTAATTAAGCATGTATCAGAATTGAATAGTATTCTCTAATGGTAGGCAACAAAAAAACCTACTAAGAAAAATGCATATTTTGAGAAAGTAGTCAAATTATCAGGGATTATATAAAATAATATTTAAGTCTTTTATCATACTACAACACTTGTTCAACATCCAAATAAATTTTTATTCAATAAAAAACTCATAAATTTCAAAACCCTCATTATAAAATTTCCAAAAAAAAAAAAATCAAAACGTTCGTAATCTCAATCTCCATAACATATAAAAAATCAGGCGGTGAAAGTTTTATCTTTGCAAAGTTATACGCATTTTTTGCTAACAAAAAAAAAAAGATTTGAAAATTATATAAAAACTTCAGAAAATTGATGTGATTGACATACCTCAAGACAAATAAGTTTTACAACAAGGTTGACATACGAAAACGACTCGAAGTCATCCAAAATAAAAAATTCTCCTTCTCTCTCTTCTCTTTTTCCCTTTCTACTTTTTTTTTCTCTATTGGCTTCTACCTGAAAAGATATGGCTTTAAATATTTTGTTCTTTTAATAATATGTAATAATATTATTATAAATAATTTTTAGTATTAAATTTATAAATTCCTTTTAGTGATTTCAAAAATTATAAAAAAATATACATAAGATAGTTCATTTTATTTAAAAATTTTTTATGAAATCTATTTGCAAAATAGACATCTAATAGTCCTAAAATCTCCACAAGTATTGACAAGTGATAATTTCTTAAGTAATTTTATGAGTGCTTAAAAATTATGAAAAAAATTAGATTAGCTAAAACATAATAATATATATGCTACAATTAAGACAATTTGTGATTTGGATCTATTATGACTCATAAAATAATTTTTTACTACTGTAAATTTTAAGGGTTTTAACACCCAGTCTGTTATAGGGTTCTAAAAGAGAGCACCCTTCAAAGAAGAGCAAATTATCTTTTGGAGCTTTATTTATATATGTAAGTAAACATCTTTAAATATTTTATAATATCTGAAATTAAAATAAACAAATATACAATGAGAACCTTAAAATTTACATTAATTTCTAGATATATTCTGCCGAATCTTTACTTTTATAACATTC
The DNA here is from genome assembly GCA_022539455.1 of Dendrobium nobile. Classification (NCBI taxonomy): domain Eukaryota; kingdom Viridiplantae; phylum Streptophyta; class Magnoliopsida; order Asparagales; family Orchidaceae; genus Dendrobium; species Dendrobium nobile. Next base: position 37,682,091 of record CM039731.1, on the reverse strand, counting down.
TATGTATATTCTATTTTGCTCTTCTTTTGCAATAAATAAAAGGATAATATGAATATAGATATGCATTACATGTGTGAGTGTAGTGCATGTGTATACAATTTAAAAGCTTAATTATGCACTGACAGAAAAGTAATTATGCATGTCATGAACAACCAACTATTATTAAAATACCCAAAAAGACATGCAATTATATAATATATACTTCATTAATATTTGTTGGTTATGCACTAAGGTCCTCCCAACATATTTCACTCGTCGGCTATTATCCCTCTAACCTCTATCGTACTCCAACTATGGTCCCAAAACATCTATATTGCCCATTAACTACGGCCCCTTCGACCATCATCACCCACTAACTACAATCCCTCCGACAACAAAAGTTTATGAACTACGATTCCTTCGATCACCAATGCCCGCGGACTATGGTCCCTTTGAAATTTGTCATCTAACAATGGTCCCATTGGCTTCGGTCATCCGACTACAATCCCTCCCACTTACATCACCATTGACTATGGTCCCTCTAACCCTCGTCACCCGATTACAGTTCCTCCTACCTCCGTCTCCCGACTATAATTCCTCCAACCTCTATTGCCCGACTGTGGTCCCTCTGACCTCCGTCACTCGACTATGGTCTTTCCAACCTCTGTAGCCTGACTACAGTCTTTTGAAACTCTATCGCCTATTAATTACAATCCCTCTCACTACTATCACCCAACTACAGTCCTTTGATCTGGGTAGCTAGACAATGATCCTTCATACCTTCGTTGCCCACCAACTATAGTCCCTCCAACTACCATCCCCTAATTATGGTCCTTCGACCACTCTCACCTTACTAATGTCCTTTTGACCTCCATCACACATAAACTAAGGTTCCTCTGACCATTGTTGTTTGACTACAGTCCTTCGAACCTTCATCATATGCCAACTACAGTCCCTTCGACCCTTATCACCCAACTATAGTCCTTCGACCTCAATCATCCTACTGCAGTCTTTTCGACCTCTATCGCCCGTCAACTATGGTCTCTCTAACCGCTGTCCCCTGATTATGATCATTCAACCTCAATTTCCTGACTACGGACCTTCAGATCTTCATCGCCTATTGATTGCTGTCTTTTTTCGACCTCTATCTCCCACTAACTATGATCCCTCTGACCCCATCACTTGACTATGGTCCTTTAACCTCAGTTGCCAAACTACAATCCTTTTGATCTCTGCCTCCTGCTAACTATGGCCATGCCGACTAAACAAACAATCTAATATTCTCTTGAGAATAACTTTAATGTCATTGAATTCTTCCAACTCTAATAATGTAATATGCTCTATATGATGTATATTTGCTACATTGAACAACGTCTTTCCCCAACATTTGAAGTCAATGACGAATACTAGTGGAATCATTTTAAGTGGGCCTAACATCATTATTTTTTTCATTGTTAAGGATTTTTCACATAAAAAAATATAGTGTATCTTATGATTTATGCACCCCTCTCTCTTTTATATATAGGTGTATTGAATTTTCGTTCAAAGCTAAGATGTTAAACTCTATATTTTTCTATCGCCGTGAATGTTTGGGCATGTAACAAAAGTATTATTTGATTTCTATAAATTTAACAATAATTATAAAGATAATTTGTTTTGAATTATAAAATCAAATTATAAATATTTATATATAATTGATAGAATATGTATTTTTTAAAAAAAATTGACATCCATCAAATTCTTAGAATCATTATTGAATTTTTTATTAGTTCAATTTAAAATGTAATTAATCTTATTTTTATTGTATTAAAATAATATAAAATATTATTTGATTTATGAATAAATTAACCAATAATCAAGATATTTACAATGAACTATAAAATAAAATTATAAAATATTAAAAATATTTATATATTAATTTATATATTATTAATAGAATAAATAGTGCTTATAGCTTATTGCAGTTTGCCTTTATTATGAAATTATTATGTTTCAGTTAAAAGTCATAGGCTATAATTACTCATTTTTGCAATTAATGCATTAAGCATTTAAGGATTTTTTTCCTCTTTTTCTTTTTCAGGAAATATTTTCTCTCATAAAATTTAGTATTGTATCGTGGCAGGTTTGGGATGCAGACAAAGAGTCGCATCATCACTAGCGCTTGCAGCGTAATTGGGCCCAGCGGGCTGGGTGGGCCCATGCCAGTGCCTATTAATATTCTGAAATAAAATATATTATGGTAAGTTTTAAAATTTTAAATTTATGATGAGATTAATATTAAATTATATTAATTTTACATAAATTTAAACTTTTTAATATTTTTTTTTTAACAAAAAGAAATATATTAAATAATGAAAGGGTTACAGCAGTCTGCGAAATAAAATAAAACGAGTTACAGAATAAAAGACTTGACAAAACACCCTCAAGAAACGAAAACGACGAACCAAACTATCCAAAGGAGGGCTCAGTAGAACACCGAGACTACCAGCACCTCGAGACCACTCAAGGACCCTCCAGAAGGCAACGGTTGCCACAAGAATGATGACGAAGGTGCGAGCCCCAGCACATCATAGCCCCGCAAAAAAATCTTCGATAAGCAAACCGATGACAGCACCAAAAGCAAGCAAAGAAAAAACAAATTATCTTTTTCTCCCACCTCGCTTCCAAAATTTCCCACGCGAGCCAGCCCTAAGAGGCCTATTAGGAACCATATCAAAATCAGAACCAGGATCTAACAAAGAAACAGATTCATATCCAATATCAGACGAGTCATTCAACCAATCACCATGTGACCTAACATCCATTCCAGAATTTGAACCCAACATAGTTTGGGATGCCAATAATTTAACAGGAACATTAATCAAACTGCCTTGCAAATTAGAAATATCCACCTGGTCCCCCTCTGATGATTGAACTTTCCTAACAGAAGACTGACATTTATCCGAACCTTCCACAATACTCAACACAGACGGATCACCATGCAACAACCCAACATCCACAACAGGGGATGATACAGCCACCGAGTTCACCGGCAAAACCTCAAGAGGAGTAAAAGGAATAGCATTAGAAGACAACACCTTAGCGACACCACCAGACCTTCTCCCACCCTCGGCAGAAGCAGGTCCCACCATCATATGAGAAGAGGCTAAAAATTCACTAACAGCCGGCACAGGTCCATCATTCACAGCAACATCAGGATTAACACCATCCAAATGAACAGCAACACCCTTAGCAACAGGGGAAACCGACAGCACCTCAACCAAAGGTAAAACATCGGTGTCTTTCGCAAGATCAGTATTTCCCCCAACATTCACACATGAATTAGGAAGAGGGCCAATTAGAGAAGCAACATTATTCTCAGTTAAAACCAGCGAAACAGAAGGGGCAACAACAACACCAACTTCATTACCGTGATCAACAACATTCCTACCAACGAAACTCCCTCCCTCCCCCAACGCAGAAGAAGAAACAAGATGGGGGTGAAGAATTTTGCAACCAGTTTTAGAATGTCCTAAAGAAGAACAGTGAACACAATATTCCGACAAATCTTCAAAAACAACCGACTGAACATAGCCTGAAATTTCCGGGCCAACCCAGATTTTCTTAGGAAATTTTTTAGACACATCAATTTCTACCAAAACTCTCGCTACTGAGGGACGCGAACCAGTAGAAGTCGCGTTATCAGTTTTTAATGGGTTTCCAAAAATCCTACCCAGACCATTAAGAATACGCGAAGTAAACAGATGCGGCCTAAGATTAGGAAACAAGATCCAAACTGGAACGACAGGAGATTCGAGTTCCACATCTAAAGTTTGAGACCACTTAATCATTTTCATGAAACAGTTGTTAACGAAATACGATCGATGGGCAAAAACCCGACAATAATCCAACTCATTGAAAAATTTAATCAAAACATTCCTCTTGTTAAGAACAGTGACAGACACTTCCCCTTTCAATTTAAGATTGAAAAAAAACTTCCTAATGGCATCCAGCGACGGACGACTCGCAGGGAACTTTCCGACCAGGGAAAACTCAAAAGAAGCAGCTAAAGATTCAATTTCCATCTCTGAAATCCACAAAGAAGGCATACCTCTAAAAGAAGAAACCTTAAGATCAGGAAAAGACGTAGAAACAGATGACGAACCAGAAAGCGCTTCTTTAAATGATAGAGGCGAAGCACCAGGTAAAAAACCAGGATCACGGAGACGAGAAGAAGCCATCTAAAAGCACAAACAAAAAGGAAGAAAATACTTTCCGGCCACCGGAGCCGAGAAGAAGCCACACCGGAGGTGCTGCCAGAACGTTTTAGGGCGAAGCCCTAAAACCCAGAGCTGAGGCGGAGAAAAAGTCTCTCATAAATAACCTTAACTTTTTAATATTTATTTTTTGATAATGATGTATTGACTTCGATAACAATGATGGCATGCAAGCATAAAAGAACGTATAAAATAAAGTATGTGTAAAGTATTCTAAATATGGGGATTTTGAGAATAATGATGTTTGGTTGGATAAAAAGAAATATAAAATAAAATAAAATAAATATAGTGTAAATTATTTAATTCATTTTTTAGGTAAACTAGACTTGCTTTGTTTTGAGCAAGAGTCGTTTACACGACAAACAAGCTTGCTTGATCGCAGTCACCACCTATTGCTTGTCGTCGTCACCCGTTCTGACCATCACCGCGTGCAGTCACAACCATTGGCCACCACAAGTGTAGCTGCCAGCCACCATCATATTTCGACTTTACACTAAGTTTACTCCAAATCAAATAAAAAATCATTCATCTATATTTATTTTACATTCAATCAAATAACTATAACATATTCATTTGATATTGCATTCATTTTCAGTCAACCAAATAGCCACAAAGTTTAGCTTCAAGGAAATGGCTGATTTATTTAATTATTTTTATGAGTTGTGAAAAATTAAAAAATCAAGGTGCTTCAACTGACTCAAAAATTTTATATTAATATTTTGATAAAAAAACTTGTAGATTTAAAGTATTTAAATTTTTAAGATAGTTATAAAATATGAAAAAAAAAAAATTATAAAAAAAAAAAAATGAAAAAAAGAATTTATGATCTCCTAATACTGGTAGTGGAGACAAGGGGAGCTGAGGAGGCACTTTAAACTATTAAAATAAATAGAATCATATATAATTAATCATTTTTACATTTTAAACTTATGAAAATAAATTCCTACTAAAAAAATTCTTAAAATTGTTAATATTGGTCCAAAATTTGGATTAAAAAATTGAGAGAATATTTGAAAAAAAAATAAATTTGTGCCCTCAATTAGAAAAAAATTCATGAAAGCCTATTTCATTTATATATATATATATATATATAAATTGGGTGCAATAAAAAAAAATCAGTGAGATTTTTTGAAATAAATTAAAGTTAATTTTTTGGGAATGAATATTAATTTATATAATTGCATGGGCCAACTATTTCCAAATATCTAGTAATGGAAGTTATTAATGCATACCAAATTTTGTTTGTATATTCCTCCTTCCATAGTTGTTCACATGAAGTTCAATCAAATTAGGTAGAGTGCTAGTTTTGAATTACAAGCAAGTACATTTATTATTCATTTGTCCCTTCATCATTTTTTTTTTCTACATGAAACAAATTAGATTTTCAGTTTGATATTTAGGTTTTATTTGAGATAATTTTTCGTCACAATTTTTTTTTTTACTATTTTTAAGATATTTATGTACTAAAAAATTGCTATTAAAAAAACTATTCCAGACGAAACATCAATATCACATCCTTCATGTTTATAGGTAGGTCATAATACATTATATTTTCATATATTTTAATATTTTTTTAATATTCAATATGAAGAAAAAGCGATACACAATAAAATTTTAAGGGATTTAAAATTGGCCAAATTATATATTTTTTTTTTGCATTTAATGCTTTGTTTGAGATAGTTTTATTATTGGTTTGTAAATCAATTTTTTAGTAAAAAAATTTCTTAAAAATAAAGAAAAAAATAGTAGTATAATGCTATCCCAAACGGAACCTAAAATTCACCCAAATTGGTGTTTGCTTTCATCGACGTCGTCAGCACATTTAAAATATAGCATAAAATATATAAGAATATGTTTTAATGCATTTATTTTTTATCCAACTAAATAAATTATGTATTTCTAAAATACATATATTACAATTATTCTGTAAATATATTTTAAAGAAATTGAATTAAACGGCTCCTAAATCTGTTATAACATCAAATATGTACCTTTGCCTAATTAATTAAATGAGAAATTTGGCAGCCAAAAGTTATAATATTTAAATGAGTTGATTGATAAATGGTTAGTAATGATGAAGAAGCTGTCCATCTTAATCTATTGATTAAGAGCTTAGACTTATAACTAAGAACTCTTTTAAGATAAAAGAGGAAGGAGGCAATAGGAGAATCGTAGGTTAAAAAACAATCTCTAAACAAACTTTTGCTTCGTTTGGGACGGCTTTCTTACTTCTTTTTAAAGCAGCTTTCTATTACAAAAATTTAAACTTTTGTACTAAAAAGCTGCTTTAAGAAGCAGTAAGAAAGCCACCCCAAACGAAGCCTCTGAGTAGAATTTGAATACATTTTTATTGGATTCAAATTCTCCCATATTTCAGTGTTTGAACTCCTTTTAGGAAATTAAGTTCAAACCAAACATAAAATAAAGGTTCAAACTATGCCAAATAAGATTAAAATAAGGTTCATATTTGAAATATGATTTTTGAAATTTGTTTAAACTTTCTTTGAATTTTATTCGAATCTCATTCATCAGACATAGTATTCAAATCATATATGAATTGAGTTGAAACTAATGTTTGCATATTTACTTCATAGTAGAAGCTCAAAATTGAGTCTGAATGAGGTTTTAAACTTATACAGTTATACTTCTTCATTATATTTGTTGACCTCGTTTTTCGTACTTAGGCCTTTGAGTGCGCATATGTCCCCTCGATTGATTTGATCAAATATCGTCAAGCTCAATTTGTGTCAATTCGACGTCAATTTATATTTAATTTTATCAAATTAATGCAATCGAATCAAATTGGACTTTAATTGACGTGAGTTAACTCGAATCTGGTTCAATTTGAACCTAATTGGAGCACAACAAGCCCAATTTAATTCCAATTAAAGTCCAACTAGCTTTCCAATCAAGTCAAACTCACTTCCAAATCAGGGATTTGATACGATGGTCACAGTGTTACAATTGCCTGATCGTTCGATTTCGAAGTCGATTCGAACAACTTTAGACAAGGATGGAATGGTACAGTTCCATTTTAGTGTATAGAGGAAACAGAGGTCCGGCTTGGGGAAGTGAACAATTAAAAATCTAATTGACTAAGTTAATTAACAAAACATAACCAACAAACCCATAACTAATCCTAAATTATTAATGAAACAACCATAATGATAATTATATACTAAAATTCATTAAATAACAAACAAAAAATTATAATAACAAGATGATTATCTAATAATTCAGGCCTATGAAGCTATTAAGTTAGTCATAATGAGGATGAAATTAACCTCATGGAACTAATTTAATAAAGATAATTATCACTTAACTTAAATAATCAATAATAAATTACCCACAAATTAAACATTTGTAATCTTTATTATACTCAATTTGGAGAGCAAACATATATTAAATCTTTAAAACTCTAGAACATTAATGTAATTAATAACAAACATAGAATCAACATATATGTCTTTAACATAACTAAATCCGTCAATAAAGTTTATAGAGTGTGATGATTTTGATTTTATTTCATTTTAACTGAAATGGGTGGTATAAATTCAATTATAAAGTAATAACAAATTGATGTACTACATTATCTATACATGAAATACCTGGTATGCACGTATTTACTGCTCATTAGCTAGAGTCAATATGTATTTTTGACATATTACATGCATACTAATGACTATATTGATAATTACATTAAATAAATAAATAAATATATATATATATATATATATATATATATATATATATATATATATATATATATATATATATATATATATATAATATGCTATTATACTTCATATGATTTGAAAAGTGTGTTTAAAGCAAGAAATGTTGATTAGAGATATGTTATCCTATATATGAGGGTGGGCCGATAGGCTTTTTTTTTTTTTTTTTTTAAATAAGGTTTGTGGTATAGCCTTACATAACATGAAAAAGTGAGGCATAAAGAGACTGACTGATGATATGGCACGCAAACAGGCAGGAAGTGAAGACTTCTTACATGAAAACCACTTGACTAGCTTGCAATATGTGATGCAAGACTGATTCCTGAAAATATGATTGATATGATTGAGACTTATTTTTATAATAGTGGCCTATAAGACATAATACAGGAAAAACACCACAGTTAGCTATGTGTCTTATCTTACATGTATTGATTACATTGTTTGAATATGCAAATGATATGATATGACAAGACATGTATATAATACAAATATAACATGATTTAGACATACATGTAATATAACTGATATGACTAATACAATAATACTGAATTCACATGAATCATATGATATATATGATACATATTTTATATTATATATTATACAAATCATTGATTATGAACTATATGACTTATCATAATGCATTAGTATAAGATACACATGAATTATATAATATATATGATATATTGTATTGGCACATGATACACTATATTTGATATAAGATATGAGATACATGCATAATATAGATATTGTATGACATACATATAAATATGATTGGTATGCATATTTTATGTAATGATATATAGATATAAACTATTTTATAAGAGAGGGGCATAGAAATATTAGAACCTAGAAACCTTTATATGGTTACTAATTATAGATTATTGCTCATAAGATATACAACTTACCCTAATTGTTATTGGTCATATGATATGATTCTATTTATATTGACTGCTGCATGCTTTTATAGTTTTATGATCATATCGACACTGATTGAATAATTATATATGTACTTTTTTATTGTCTTGTTAATGACAATGGAAAGTTCTGATAACTTGATTAGCTGTTAGCTCACTCCATGGTTTTACATATTTTTTATGAAGGAGACAAGATCCAATGGAGTGAGAAATATTAGAGTTTCGTGTTTTGATTTATTTATTGTATTTTAGTTTTATTCTTTTGAAGTCAGGAGTTGTAAATAAAGATAAAATTGATGTATTGATTGATCTCCTTATTTTTATACATGAATTTTAAGGAATGTATACAATTTTATATTTTGATGTGTACGATTTATAGCTGCTTCCGTTGGATTGATTTATATAAATGGATTAATAGTGGCTCTAGTAGATAAATTAGAGGTTAAAACTGATAATTCTTTGAAATTTAAATTCTAGGGCGTTACACGCGGCAAGTGTTGAGTTGCTAGTTTGATGAGAAAATCTTATATCCGCATCGTAAACGGGCGAGCTCTTTAGTAGGCATAGCAATGAGCATCTGTTGATCACCACGTGTGAGTTTTCCTGGGAGTTCCTATTGAGCATCGCCTCTAGGATCGTTACGCAAGTTCCACCATAAGCCCCACAAAATGCGAGCTCATTTATCATGAACAACCAACTATTTTTAAAAAAACCCAAAAATACATATGCAATTATATACTATATACTTCATTACCATTTGTTGGTTATGTACTTTAATGACAACACTTATCTCCAAAAAAAAAGAAAAAAAAAAGTGCATAGCTACGTACTGAATCATTCATAAAACAACAAAAGTACGTAGCTTATCTCTTCCAAAAATAGTAGTACTTTGTTATGTACTCAACTTATATAATGAGTTTAAAGGGGTGCAAAACTATTGTAGTAATATGAGAACGATTAATATCTCTCACTATAATAGAAATATATTACTTTGTACTCTGCCTATATCATGTTTATAATCTTAGACAACAATTTAATTGTAATATTATAGATTATTAATAGCTCCTATTAAAGGATTAGTTTGCAAAATTATATTTTCTTTAAAATATTGTAACAAACACAACTCATCTTAGTTTGTTGGTTGAGAGTTCATGTTACCAACTAGGAGGACTTGGATTCGAGCCTTTGTGTATGCGACGTGTGTATGAATTTATCTTAATTGACCTAAATGTCCCGATTTTTATTTTTTTTTAACAAAATTTTTGCCATTATATACTTGTAAATAATTAATAAATATTAAAGGAAAGTCATATTACATGAAAATTCTTTCATCAAAATATTTACATTTTGAAGAATTGACAAAAAATAATATAAATCAATTACAAAAGTCATGATTACGATAAAAATTCTGCCGAAAAAAGAAAAAAAGTATATGACGATAACATGATACAATTGCATTAGAGTGACATATATACTCATTGGATATTTGCATTGAGATTAATATAATTTTTTGATATTAATATATAATATAAATCGTAGCATAAATTCAATGAATAGGAAGAAAAATGGGGTATCCATTCGCTGTCACCCCCGAAAAGATGCTTGACAGTGTGACTAATCCTCGACTACCTTAAAAGAGACACCGACCCCCGAAATCTCCTTGTCTGGACTTGATTGAGCCATACTTAAGAGGCGCTGCCGCTCGAGAGGAATCAAATACGAATTGAGAGTTCCCAATTGTACTTGCCCACCTACCAAGCTAAGCAATGGTTGGTAAAAACCTAAATACAATTAACGTATATTCTACCCACTTTTTTTAAGAATAAGTCGGCCTAAAATTAGCTCGTTTTCGCCGCTATTGGACGAGTCCTTTCAGGTTATCCCATCGACCGGGACAGGGCCCTGCAGGTCACTTACCCCACCTTGGTGAGCCAATTAAACTGAAGCCAGGTCGGCCCTGCGGGCCCCACCCTTCCTGCCGTCGGGCATGCGTCCTTGGCCCCCCAAGATTTTTTAAAAAGGAGTTCGGCGCGCCGGAAATGAGAGAGAGAGAGAAAGAGTGGGGGAAAGGGGGAGAGAGAAAGAGAGAAGCGCCGGGAGGAGCGTTCTAGATTTTGATACTGCCTCCGGGTGAGGGCTTCTCTTCTATTTGATTCTTCTGAGTTGATTTCGAGCTGGTTTTGTTCTTGAATTGACTTTGTTATGCGATTAATCTGTTTGGTTCTGTTTTTTGATGCAGCTGAAGCTTCTGGACTCAAATATGAGATTGGATCCGGTGGATTGGTACAGCTTCGGGCCAGGATAGAGAGAGGGAGAGTGATGTCACATTGGAACGGATACGAGGTATTTTCTGGCTTTTTTCTTTTATTTTTTTCTCTTCTATTTGGGCTTCTTTGAATTGATTGATTCTTCTACCTTTGGTATTGATTGGATGCTCTGCATATGATGTGATTGCATAAATGATTGGTCGCCTTTATTTATAGTTTTGTGCCATTTTAATGATAGAGGAAAAGCTTTGTAGGTTAATCGGAGACTTCAATGTTAATTTTCTCAATTTCTTTCCATTACTTCGCTAATTTGTTTTGGAAATATTAGTGGCTCTTCTCCCAAATGATAAACTTCTTTGTGTGACTTGAAGGGAAGAAATATCATGCTGTGATTGTTTGATGCACTTTATGAATCAATTTCTCACAGTTTGAATTTGGGGTAAGATAGAGTGAACGCCTTGCTTGGATAGCAGGATAAACAAATTTTCTTCAATTTCTAAAGATATTTTGGCAGCTATTTAAAGAAATGACGAATACGTTACGATTTAGGTTGATATAAATCGGAGGTTTTAGTTTTTATGAGAGCCTAAGAGTTCTGATTGGATTGCTTCGATGTAAAAGTAAATATACAGTGAAAGATGAGATTAATCCAGTTCCATATATAACATTAATTGAAACACAGGTTTCAGTTTCTATTGAAGGTTAGTATCAGATATCATCATATCCCTTGTATCAATTTAATTGTTTTGAAGTCTTCCTTCTTTTCATATACCCAGACTGCCTATGGTGCCTGCCTTTAAACTAGGAGGTTGAAATGAATGACCAACATGAAATGCAATAGCAAATTAATTATTGATAATTTAAGGTTGGATAAAGCAATTTGAAGTTTCAAGGATAAGGCAATTTTATACTATGGTCCAAATTTAGACATCCGTGTTCGCTAGCTTTGAGAATGCTTAAATTAAGGCAATTTTGATTAGAATTTCAAGGCAGCTTCCCTTTGTAAATAAGCTAAAAAGCTACATAACGGGTCAAAATTATGAGCTTAGGACTATCTAAAGTGCAAGCTATAACGATTTCATCTTTTGTACAATCCAGAGACGCAATGGTTTAGGATCTACGAAATGGTACACGCTTGTATTGTACAGAATTAAATATGTGAATTTTTCAAGTTCTTATCTAATGTTACAGAATAACAAATTGATAAAGCAAGTGAGGGGTGTAAGCATAAAGCAAGCTAATGTAGGATGGACATGAAAGAATAAAAAGGTAACGAAGAAGATTGAAAAGGTGAAAGGATGGGTAAAACCAAAGATATATGATTAAATAAAAAATTAGAAACAAATAAGCAATCCCCATTCTTCAAAAAAGGAGCTTGTATCTCCCATAAATTTTTAGTTCATGCAGTTGAACATGGATTAAAATATCATAGCAGATGAAAAAGATATTTGGGTATTAAAAGAGGTATAGTGAGCTAAAACCAAATAATTTTATCATTACTGCCATGAAAATTTTTATATGACAATTTATTAATTTTGAAAAATAAAGTTCAAAATTGACAGATTTTATGGTTTAGAAGTCTCCCAAGGAAAAATGGTTATTACCTCTTGGATTGTCTGGTTTAAGTTTGCTGTTGCATTTGAAAGGGTATTGATGGAAATCTATGCATGTATCTGTTAGACCGGTCCAGCCGGTCCACACGGGACCGGCTCAGGCGGAGAATTCCGCCTGTTGCGTAGGCCGATCGGGCCGCCGAAGCTTAGGGGACCATTTTGAAAGGTTTTTTGAGGAAATTGGGAGGGAAATTTGAATGTAGGGATTGTTTAGGGATTTCCTTTTGATTTGTATGCATTAAATAGTTTGTTTTCCTAGGGTTTGGGTATCATGAATGGCTGAAATTTGAGATCTCTTAGATTTAGGTTTTCTTTTGGGCTCTAGCGGCGTCTAGAGATTTGGGAGAGATCGATCCTCTCGAATTGAGGATCAATTGTATCTTGTTTGTTTTTCTTCCGTTAGTTGATTTATTGTAATAAAATCTACTTTTTTCCTTGGATTTTGAAGAAATTCTCGCTGTTTTACGAAGATTGATAGGAAATACTTGAGATCTACAAGTGTTTCCTATCAAATTGGTATCAGAGAAAGTCTTGGGACAGTTCGTGGGCTGTTTTGGGCAAATTTCAACGGCTGATTTTTGGGCGAAAACGGACGAAGTGCTGTTTTTGTAATCCAAATCCGGAATTTTTGGATTTACAAAAGTTCGGATCGATATGGCAGTCAAGAAAGTTGATGCGCTAGAAGAAAGGCTTGAAGGGGAGATGAACCAAATCAAGACAACGGTGGAGGAAAGGATATCATCCATGGAAGAACAAGTAGTCGATCTCCGGGACATGATGAAAATGTTGGAAATTCAAAACCAAACGGCGGCTTCCGTGGCAAAAGAGGAGGAAAGAAAAAACACGAATTCAGAAATTCATAGGAAGGAAGACGAGGTGGAAATCATGGAGGGAAAAAGAAGAAAACCCTTTTTGGGCCTTTCCAAAGGGAGGATAGAGGAGGTAGGTATGGGGAAATGCATGGGTATGGAGGGACGGAGCAAAGGAGTGCTGATCGGGAACACCGGGAGGTACATTATGGTCGCCGAGGTGTTGATTTTGAAGGAAGAAGAGGGGAATTCGAATGGGGTTTAGGCTATGGCAGGGCAAGGGAAAATCGGGAGATGTGGGGCGGGCTGAGCACTTGGGAGAGGGGAAGCTATGGAGGAATAAGGGGGAATGGTGGAGATCAGAAGGTGAGGAAGTTGAAGATGCCTATCTTCAAGGGGGAGGATGCATATGGGTGGATATATAAGGTGGAGAGGTACTTTGCCGTTAATGAGCTAATGGTGGAGGAGAAGCTGACAGCAGTAGGCCTCTGTTTGGAGGGGAAGGCACTGTCATGGTACCAATGGAGAGACCAGATGAGACCTATCAGGGATTGGAGGGAATTCAAGGACTGAATAATAGAACGTTTCCAAACAGACTAGGGAGGAGATTTCTATGAGCAGTTCTTTGCTCTGGTATAGGAGTGATCAGTAGCAAACTACCTGGAGCAGTTTGAGCACCTAGCTAGTAGGGTGGAGTGATTATCAGATACGGTATTGGAGGGGAACTTCATGAAGGAGTTGAAGGTAGAGATCCGAGCGACAGTGAAAGTTCTGATGCCTAGTGACTTGGGGTAGGCCATGAAGTTGGCACAGCTGGTGGAAAATCAGAAGAATCTGGAGAAGGGAGCCAGGAACAGCGGCTCAAGAGGCTCTTACAGGACGATGACCACTCTTCTAGCACCTAATGGGCATGCATCATGCAACATTAATGAGACCACCAGGGAGAAGCTAGTAGGAGGAGGGAGTGGGGAAAATTTCAAGAGGCTGACAGAGAAGGAGATGCAGGAGAAGAGGACAAAGGGGTTGTGTTTCAGGTGCGAAGAGAAATATACGCCAGGGCATCGGTGCTAGGACCGAACTCTTCAGGTTCTCACCGTCTGTGATGACGAGGAAACTGATGAGGGAGGAGAGGGGGAATTGGAGGAAAAGATGGAGTAGAAGTTGCATTTGGATATGGCCGAGGTTTCCCTGAACTCAGTGGTAAGATTCTCTACGAATCATACCATGAAGGTGAAGAAGGAGATAGAGGGCAGGATGGTGGTGGTGCTATTTGATAGTGGGGCTACCCATAATTTTATTTCCACTCAGGTCGTCGATCAATTGGGAGTGAAATTGGTGGACACTGGTTGTTATGGGGTGATGATGGGTACAGGGAAGGTCGAGAAAGGCCAGGGGATCTGTAGAGGAGTGGTGTTGACCATCCAGGGGATTCAGGTAAGGGAGGACTTTCTTTCACTAGAGTTAGAAAGTACTAATATCATCATTGGGATGAAGTGATTGTAAACCTTGGGGGAGACCAAGGATAATTGGGGAGCACTAATGATGGAATTAATGTTGGATGGGAGAAAGGTGGTTATAAGGGGAGATGTAGAGCTATTAAAAGTCATGGTATCACTTAAGACCATAGTTAGGGACCTACAAAAGGTGGGGGAAAATTATCTGGTGGGACTACATAGGCTGGAGGTGATCAGACTGGAGGAGGGAGGGGATATTTCTATTTCAGTGCAGCCCTTGATTCAGCAATTTGATAAGGTTCTTCAGTCACCTCAAGGATGGCCACCTCCACGGGAGCACGAGCATATTTCCACTTTGAGGACAAGGTGGATCTTTGGGAGGGGAGTATTGTTAGACCGGTCCACACGGGATCGGCTTAGGTGGAGTATTCCTCCTGTTGCGTAGGCCGATCGGGCCGCCGAAGCTTAGGGGACCATTTTGCAAGGTTTTTTTAAGGAAATTGGGAGGGAAATTTGAATGTAGGGATTGTTTATGGATTTCCTTTTGATTTGTATGCATTAAATAATTTGTTTTCCTAGGGTTTGGGTATCTTGAATTTGGCTGAAATTTGAGATATCTTAGATTTAGGTTTTCTTTTGGGCTCTAGCGGCGTCTAGAGATTTGAGAGAGATCGATCCTCCTCTAGAATTGAGGATCAATTGTATCTTGTTTGTTTTTCTTCCGTTAGTTGATTTCTTGCAATTTTAGTAGTAATAAACCTAGTGAGGGGATTGTGACTTTGGGCGATCAAGTCATTAATAAGAGTACACGTTTTAGATATCTTGGATCTATTGTTCAGAGTGATGGTGAAATAGATGGGGATATTATCAGCATAATTCAAGTTGGATGGTTGAAGTGGAGGAATGCATCGGGCTTGTTATGTGATAGAAATGTACCCCTCAAACTTAAGGGAAAATTCTATAAGATGGTAGTGAGGCCTGTAATGCTTTATGGTGTCGAATGTTGGCCATTAAAAGAGAAGCATAATAATAAGTTAAGTGTGGCAGAGATGAGGATGCTTAGTGGATGAGTGGCTTTACCCTTAGAGATGGATACGAAATGAGCATATACGTGAAAATGTTGGAGTAGCTCCATTAGAAGATAAGATTTGAGAGAGTCGCCTTAGATGGTTTGGTCACATAAAAAGGCGGCCTTCCGATGACCCGGTTAGGAGAGTAGAGGTATTAGATTTGACTTGTGTTAAGAAAGGTAGGGGTAGACCTAAAAAGACTTGGTTAGAAAATATTAGGAACGACCTTTCTTTATTAGATTTAAACGAGAATTTGATTTTTAATAGGACACAATGAAGAAAAAGGATTCATGTTGCTGACCCCACATAGTGGGATAAAGGCTTGATGTTGTTGTTGTTTATTTCTTGCAATAAAATCTACCGTTTTCCTTGGATTTTGGAAGAAACTCTCGCTGTTTTATGAAGATTGATAGGAAATACTTGAGATCTACAAGTGTCTATTAGTATCTTATTTATTTACACAACAATTCTAACTTAAAAGTATATTAAAGAAAGAAAAAATATAGAGGCATCAGGTACTGCACAAAATTTCCTTTAACTATTCAAGCAATTGAATAATTAACAAGAAGTAAAATAGGCATGCCACTTAATTGTGTTAGGCAGCTTATTAACCCCTAAAAAAAATTATAACTTTTGCAGCTTCACTTATCTATAGAAAATAAGAATATTTCTTAACATTAGCGTAAAAAAGTAGCCAAACAATTTCTAGCAGCTAAAAATCACAACATATCTCTTGTAGTTTAGGAATTTTAAATGCAACCTACCATGAACTAAACAATAATCTTAGGTTGTATCTTTTACAACACCTATTGTATGCAACGTCAAAATTCAATGGCTGGATGGCCTTGCTTGTTGGCAACCTTGGTGGTTGATTCCTCTAATTGGTCTATGGTGGGTGTTTGGTACTTCTTGGTGCTTTTTCTCTGCCTCTAATGGATGGTCCAAGCATGGCAAATGGGTGGCTTTTTTGAGTCCGAAATTCTGAATGCCTTCAAGACCTTATTTTCTTTCTCTTTGTTTTTTGGATTTCTAAAATGTCACTATTTGTGGTTATTTTAGCTTTGTAATGTCGCGATGTGGCCTCTTTTGGCCTATATTTGTAGTTCCTTTTCATATATGTAATTTATTTGATCTAAAAAAAATGATATATCTATGACAAAACCGCTAACCTGGCTTGTCTCAAGGATCCAATTAAATTAAGACCTATCACCTTAATTTATTATTTTTTTATAATTAAGTTTTAAAATTAAGTTTTTGATAGATTTAAACTAATTTGAAAAAAAAAACATAAATATCTATAAAATATTTTACTGTGAAATGATATATTTGAAAAAAAGTGACTCTATAAATGATCTATATAATTCATTTTATTTGAAAATTGGTTAAGATGATATACTCTAGGTTATTTGTATCTTTAGAAATCATATGAGATCTAAATATGATAAATTATTTCTCATTATCAAATAAACTATTATTTAATGATAATGGTCAACTAAATATAGCCACATTCAAACCTAGATCTAAAACCTGATCAACGTAGCCAAATACATGATGACTGATGAGTGTAAGCTATATATGTGTCATAAAGGTACTTATCAAAATGTAAGTATAATGTGCTAGATGTGCAATGTGAGATTTGATCCATGTAAGTCAAGTCTCAGCAGGGCTACTAGGATGAGCTGGAAAACCTAAGTGCATTGTGTGTGTAACATATAATCCTATTGACCTCTAAAAAATAAAAAATAAAATAAAAGAAAAAATAAATAAATAAATAAATAATCCTATTGACCTCTAATGTAATGCATATGCAATGACCAATATACTTAAATGACAGTATGCAATTACAATCAAATTAGGTCAACCACTAGATTAACTAGATGCTCTGGCCAATGTGTTAATGTGAAGTCAAGTCAAGTAAGCCAATAGTGGCCTTTGATGCGGTCTACTACCCACCTAGCATATATCTGGATAGATCAACTATGAAACTCCTTAAGTAAAAGAAACTAAACTTTTAAACATTGAGACGCTTTTTGGTGTAATGGTTAAAATTTCATTTAAGAAACTCCGTAGTTAAGTGCGCTTATCTAGAAAAAATCCTGGGATAGGTGACCTTTTGGGATGTTACACCAACAGGATAAAACTATGAGGCCCTTAGACAAAAGCTGACAATATCTTGTTAGTTAAGAGTTTGAGCTGTTATAAATGATTTCATAATAATATACTAGCTGGAAGATGGGAATTAAGTTCCATACAAGACAAAGTGTTATGCCATGGGATCCATCTCTTGAATCTTGTATGGGACAAAGTGCTGCATGGTGAGAGTCATCACTTGAACTTGTATTGGCTACCTTTAAAATCTTATCTGCCTGATGGATGATTATGGGATAAGGATCTGACGAGAACGTCAATTACTTAAGTGAGAGAGATTGTGAAACCCCTTAAGTAAAAGAAGTTAAATTCTTAAACATCGAGGTGTGATCTTTTGCCGTAATGGTTAGAATTTCATTTAAAAAACTCCCGGAGAACTTTTGGGATGGGTGACCTCTTGGGAAGTTACATTAACAGGACAAATTATGGGACTCTTAGACTAAAACGGATAATATCTCGATAGTTAAGAGTTTGGATTGTTACATCAACACAGTACAACATATATAAATGCACTTTTAACGAGGAAAATTTCTCCCTTGTTTTTGAACAATTTGTCACATGTTTTGCCTCTTAGAATGTTGTCATGTGAATGTATACAAGGTCTACATGGGTTTAAAGTAAAATTAGGCCTATGCGATTTTGTGCATTTTAATGATAGAAATTGTGTCACCCCACGATGACCCATTTTGGCCGATCATAAGGCATACGTGTGGGTGCAACTCAATTGATTGATTCTACCTCTAATGCTTATTTTAGAATTTTACCCACCAAAATAGAGTGGGTATAAACTTAATCACTATATCAACACAAAACCTATACATCTAAAATAATCTTAAACTCACAAAAAATTAATAAGACAATATAAGTCAATTGTGTCGAAGCATTCCAAAATATTCCATTAATTTAACTACAGAGATTCTAATTAACATTAGTGTTTACATTCATAAAAATAAACTTTCATCATATATATTATGTTTGCATGCTACATATTTTATATCAAAACATTGGGTAATAAATTCAAATCTTGATTCTCACTTAAGCTCAACCTTGTCCTTCCCTTTGCCTATAATAATTGCCAAAATAATAATTTGGTGTGCATTAGCTCAAGATGATAAACATTTCTAATAGATAATTCACATACTCAAGAATAAGAAATAACATATTATGTTAATCATGACTTAGAAATAAGGATTAAAATCTAATCATAGACTAATCTAGTGTATTACATATAATTATTATATAGTAGAATTGCTTGATTACTAACATGACATAATAGTGAGGTAGTCTTACTAAATTAGTCTTTCAAATGTTAACTTTCCAATTATCATACTGTTAGGCCGCCAGTCCATGATGGATCGATTCAGCCGGCCCTAGGCAAGGGGCTGGCCCGAGTTTACTCAAGGCCACTAAGGGCCTGCCCAAGCTACAGCCGCCTCACTCTAGGGGGCCCACAATTTGAAATTTGAGGAAAAGGAGGGGGTGGCTAGGGAGGAATTAGGGTTTTGGGGGTTGTTTTGTCTTTTTGCTGTATTATTTGATGTTGCTTTAATTAGAAGGGGGAATTAGGGTAAGGTTTATCTTGTCTTTGCTGATTTTTGTTCGTGCTTGGGGTTTTTGGGCTCTACCAGCGTCTAGAGAGTTGGGAGAGATAGATCCTCCTCTCAAATTGAGGATAAACTGCATCTTGGTGTTTTTCTTTCATTTCTCGTCAATTCTCACATCATTTTGCTATTTTTCTCTTGAGTTTGTTGGAGTTTTATGATGAAATATAGTCGAAATAGTAAAATCAATAAGTTCCACTTGAGTTCTTTAAGTGTTTTCTATCAAATTGGTATCAGAGAGGTATTCGGGCTGTTTTTTGAGTTGTTTTTGGAATTCCTGCTACAATTGTTGCTATTTTGATCCGTAGTTTGCTGTTTTTTGCGGGACAAAATTAAGATTTTTGTGTCTAGCAAAGATCAGAGTTTCGATGGCGATCAAGAAGGTGGATGTTTTAGAAGAACGTTGATAGGAAGTATAAATATAAAATTTATATAAAAGGGTTAGGGGAGGCATTTTTGTGTTCCCTCCAACATCTCCACCTTCTGATCTTCCATTCGTCTGATTGTCTTAGGATTTTTCCCACTTCCCTGGTTGTCGACGACTTCCCTCACCTTCAACGGCGATGTTTTGATTTTGTAAAACCCCTTAAGTAAAAGAAAGCAAACTCTTAAACATCGAGGCGCCCTTTAGTGTAATGGTTGAAATTTCTAAAAGAAACTCTGCAGTTAAGCGTGCTCATCCCAGAGCAATTATGGGATGTGTGACCTACTGGGAAGTTACACCAACATGACAAAATCATAAGACTTTTAGGTCAAAGCGGAAAATATCTCGATAGTTAAGAGTTTGGGCTGTTACAAATGGTATCAGAGCAATACACCAGTCGGAAGATAGAGCTAAGTGTCATACAAGACAAAGTGTCATGCCATGGGAGCCACCTCTTTAACCTATATAAGACAAAGTGCTACATGACGAGAGCCGCCACTTGAACTTGTAGGGGCTACCTCTAGAGTCCTATCTTTCTTGTAGATGATTATGGGATACAGATGCTGACGAGGATGTCAGTTACTTAAGTGGGTGGGATTGTGAAACCCCTTAAGTAAAAGAAAGGTAACTCTTAAACATCGATGCATCTTTTGGTGTAATGGCTGAAATTTTCATAAGAAACTGTACAATTAAGCTTGCTCATCCCAGAGTAATTTTGGAATTGGTGACCTATTGGTAAGTTACACCAACATGACAAAATCATGAGGCTCTTAGGTCAAAACAGACAATATCTTGATAGTTAAGAGTTTGGACTGTTGCAGGTTTGACCCTTAAGCACTTTCTTCAACATCTCCTCCAGGATGAAAAATTTCAAATCAATCTTATCATGGATAACTGATTTTTTAAAAAAAAAACTTGAAACTTGAGTTTGGAGATCTGAAATTTCAAATTTCATTTCCTCGATTTCTCCTTCCAATACTTCGACCTTTCTGCCAACCATCAGTATCTGGATCGAACAGCTCTGATACTAATTTGATAGAAAGTACTAATATAAAACCAAAAAAACCCTTGTTGAAATCAAAGAAAATCAGCCACGTGCAAGCTATTTTTTGAGAAGGTAGATGAACCACAATTAAACAAACTTTTTATAATGAAAGAACAAAGCAAACAAGACAATATATTTTCAATTTGAGAGGAAGATCCGGTTCTCCCAATCCCTAGCCGGTGGATAGAGCCCAAGCATTGAAGAGATATCTCAAATTTCAGCCAAATTCAAGGAAAATAAATTATTTAATGCATACAATACAAAATAAAATCTCTAAATAGCCCCTATATTCAAATTTCCCTCCTAAATCCCTCTTAATCCTTCTTATTTGGAATTGTTTGATCTTACAGTTTGAGTGGCACGCGGGGAGGCGAGGCTCTGCTCCATCTCGTGAAAGCCCGGGCCGGTCTAACAAACATCTTGAGGGAGGGTGCGCCAGAATTTCCTCCATTAAAGGTAAATTCTTGAATCTTCAGAATATGGTAAAGAAGACATGGGATCATCAAAATCAAAACGACAACATCAGAGTGGTACCGAGCATTTACATAGCGGTACCGAGCGGTATCATGCATGTAACTAGCGGTACCGAGCATGTACTTAGCGGTACCGAACGGTATCCAGCATATACATAGCGGTACCGAGCATACCTGTTAAATTGTAAATTCTTATAAGAAATAGCCATGCAAAACAATAGAGCTGTGCGGAACAGACAGAGGTTGCAAATCAGAGTCAGCTAGTAAGATTTTTTATTGGAACAGACAAAGGAGGGGGGATTTGGTGGAAGCACTGCTCTGCGGGACGATTCAGGGGAAACGACTTCAACTTCGAGATAGATTCGGCTGGATTCGGCGGAAGCAGCGAATGCAGTAAACAGAAAACAGAAAACCTTTGACTTCGGGACAGATTCAACAACTTTGACTTAGGGACTGCAGGATGTGTTCGGCGGATGCAGCAAACAGAAAATCTTTCATGAAATTAGGGCAATGAATAGTTGTTTATCTTAAAATATAGATATATTTTTAAATATAAAAAATATTCATAAGTATACTGAAATTTAAAAATAATTTGGCGCGCTATTTTGCGCCGTGCGCAATGCGCCGTGGCTCACATGTGGCGCAAATAGCGCGTGCTATTTTAAACACATGCGCCTCGCCATGAACATGGCGCCGTAGGTGCGTCACACCGCGCCGTGCACCATGGCGCGTGCTATTTTGCGCCATGGACAGCTATGGCATTGACCATGGAGTTAGTGGTGGATGGGAGAAGTGAATGATCAGGGGAGATGCCAAGGATGGTAGTCCATATTCCGCACCTGCTTCAAGAGTTCCATGGGAGCACTATTGGGGATCACTTAGGAGTGCAGAAGACCTACAGAAAACTAACAGCAGAGTTGTACTGGAAATGGATGAATAAAGATGTGGAGGAAATAGTAGCTAGTTACGAGATATGTCAAATGAATAAGTATATGACCATGGCTCCAGGGGGATTACTTCAACCCCTGACTCTACCAGATAGGGTGTGGGAGGAGGTCTCCATAGATTTTATAGATTGGTTACCCCGATCTGAAGGGTTCACGGTGATTCTATTGGTGTTGGATAAATTAAGTAAGTATGCTCACTTCATTCTCCTAAGATACCTTTACATGGCAGCGACAGCTGCGGCATCATTCATCAGAGAGGTGATTAAATTTCATGGGGACACTAGAGTCTATAGTGTTCGATAGGGATAAGGTGTTCCTCAGCTACTTCTGGAGGGAGCCATTCAGGTTGCTGGGGACGGTACTAAAGAGTAGCACAACTTACCAGCCTCAGACAGATGGACAGACGTAAGTGGTAAACAGGAGCCTAGAGACATACCTACGATGTTGTGTTGGAGACACCTAGGCTTTGGGCCAAGTGGCTAGCATGGGCGGAGTATTGGTACAACACTTCATATCATTCAACCTCCTAGATGATCCCATTCAAAGTGATGTATGGTTGAGACCCATCGCACCTGATGCATTTTGGGCAGCATAAAACATCAGTTTATTCTGTGGAGTAGTACTTAGATGAAAGAGATAGGGTGTTGGAAGAACTAAAAAGAGATATGTTGAGGGCACAACCTATCATGAAGAAGCAAGAGGATGGGCATATGATTTACATTCAGTTCAACGTGGGGGAAAGGGTGTTCTTAAAGCTACGACCCTACAGATAAAGGACGGTCGCTAATAGGAGGAATGAAAAACTTGACCCAAGGTAGTTTGGGCCTTATGAGGTTTTGGAATGGATTGGAGTGGTAGCCTATCGTGTGAGACTACCCTCGACGGGGATCATACATCTAGTGTTCCATGTATCACAACTGAGGAGAGCAATTGGGGATTAAACAACTAGTTCAAAGCTACTGGAGATGCTGACAGAAGATTTGGAGGTGGTATTAGAACCACTGGAGTTGATGGGGGTTTTTCAGGAAGAAGAGGGGATTAAGGAGGTTCTGATTAAATGAATGGGGCTTCTAGACTATGAAGCCATATGGGAATCATATGAAAGAATGAAGCACCAGTTCTCGTCTTTTCACCTTGAGGATATGGTGATTTTTTTGGAGGGGGTTATTGTTAGACTGCCGATCCATAATGGACCAGTTCAGCAGGCTCTAGTCAAGGGGCCGGCCCAGGTTTGCTCAAGGCGGACCAATGGTCTGCCCAAGCTACAGTCAGCCCCCTCTAGGGGGCCCACTATTTGAAATTTGAGGAAAAGGAAGGGGCGGCTAGGGAGGAATTAGGGTTTCAGGGGTTGTTTTATCCTTTTGTTGTATTTATTTGATTTGCTTGAAGTAGATTGGGGGAATTAGAGTTAGGGTTATGTTGTCTTTGCTGATTTTGGTTCATGCTTGTTGTTGGGCTCTAGTGGTGTCTAGAGAGTTGGGAGAGATATATCCTCCTCTCGAATTGAGGATCAGCTGTATCTTGATGTTTTCCTTTCGTTTCTTATCAATTCTCACATCATTTTGCCTTTTTTTCCCCTTGAATTTGTTGGAGTTTTATGGTAAAATATTGTTGAAATACTAAAATTGTTAAGTTCCACTTGAGTTCTACAAGTGTTTCCTATCAAACGCACTATATTAGTCAACCGCACTTGTGTTAATATAATAGATTAATCATATCACATGCTCTTTTTTTAACATCTAAATTTTGTTGTTATCTTTTGCGATGTCTAGGATTTTCGCTCATGGCTATCATTTTGTTTGGGTATCTTTCTTTCCTTAATACTTTTTTTTCTTGCGATTTTCTTTCGTATGACTGCGGATCTTTTAAGAGATCCTGGGCTTTTGGATGGAAAGCCAAAATCTAGGTCGTTTAGAGAAGTTTTGTCGGGTGAATCAGTTTCACCTGACTTTCCTCTGCTCAAAGTCTCTTCCCATCATGCTTTGCTAATTTTGGAGGATAAAATGTTATCCCTTGCTGCGCCTTTTGAGTTTGCCTTAGTGGGGAAGTTCCCGGGCCGGCTCCCGCCTCTTGATACAATTCCCAAATTTTTCTTTAATCTAAACCTTTGTGGTGCATTTTCGGTTACAGTTTTGAACCCTAAAAATGTATTGATTAAACTTGTGAATGATTTAGATTATTGTAGGGTTTTTTCTCACTGTTCATATTTTGTTAGTAATTGCTTCATGAAACTTTTTAAGTGGACTCCCCATTTTGATATTAATGTGGAGTCTCCTATAGTTCCTATTTGGGTTTATTTTACCAGTTTACGCCCCCATCTTTTTCCCCTCCGCATACTTCATGGATTGGGGTCACTGTTTGGTAGACCTATGAGAACGGATAATGCAACTATTAATGGTTCTAGACCTTCTGTTGCTCGCATACTTGTTGAAGTAGATGTTACTAAAAGATATTTTTCTCAAGTCTGGCTAAGTTATGAGTCTATGGGGTACATTCAATCGGTTGAAATGAAAGAGTTTCCTTCGTATTGCTTTCATTGTAAAACCTTGGGTCATTTGAAGGATGGTTGTATGATTTTATTTCAAAAATTTAATGCTGCTCCTCTTGTTAAGGAGGGGGTTATGGCCGATACTCCTGCTTCGCATGACCTTCATGATATTATTCCAGTCGTTGATTCGGTTGAGGTGGTCCAAGGTGATTTGGTGGCGAATCAAGTTGTTAATTGTGATCATGATGATGGTGTTGTTTCTCCTGTGCATAATGTTGTGGAGCATGAGATTATGCCTATTTTAGCTAAGGATCCGGGTGATATTGTTTTTCAAAGTTTTGATGATTTTTTATCTCCTATTGTGATTAATTAAGAGGTGGCACGTGGGCTTTTGGTTGAATATGAGGATGTGGGGGTTGTGCTACGACTCTGTCTCATGTTAAGGTGGAGGATGAAAATGAGGGGGAATGGGCTCTAATCAAGCCGAAGTGTGTGTTGCCTCGTTTGAGAATGTGGTTACTCCTGGCCCTGCTACTGTGTCGGTTTCTCCTACTTTTGTGGGAACTGGTGCTGGTTCTTTTACAACCGCAACTGTTGGATCTTTGAGAACTAAGGATCTTGTTGAGGTGCATGTTGTTGTTATGTCCCGTAATGTTTTGAATGTTCGTTTCATTTCTAATTTGGGGGTTACTTGTACCGAGGATTCGGGTTGGCTTGAAGGGTCTCCCTCATCGCTTGGTGAGGTGAGTGATGATGTTGGTGATGTGCAGGATGATTCTTGTCAGGACTTGAAATCTTTCTTTTGAAAGATAGTAAAACGTTCTAAAAACTAGTCAAACTCCTGTTCCCGTTCGTGATCCCCGGAGATAGCCTGATCTCTTATCTTCAATTGAATCCGGAATCTCCTAAGGCTTAGTTCCTAGGGTTTTTCCTTCTAGGCAGGCTTCCAGGCCAAGTGAAAAAATGAAACAACAAAGAGCAATAACAGCTTCTTCACTTCAATTGTCTCGCTTATTCCTTCAACGGCTAATTCAATACCAGCTTCACCACGACCAGCGGAAAATCTCACAGTAGCTGAAACCAGAAGTTCCGAGTCGATTCAAGAAGACCGACCGAGGCGCTAGTGAAAAGGCAAGGCGCTAGTTTCACTTTCCATAAAAATATGCAGCGCATACAGGCCATCCGCACATTAAGAGTTACATAAAGAACTACTCTTTTCTTTCGAGGTGCACAAGGTGCTGTGCTCATATAAAAGAAAAGGGTTCGGGATTGAAGATGGGTCGACCGCAGAAACATGCGGGTTAGATGAGAGCAAGTTCCTCCCGGGATTAGGTTAGGAAAGGAACTATGAAAATACTCGAAGAGAAACAAAAGGACCTATCTTCATTTACATGCGGGTAGGACCAGTGCTTCAACCTGTCCCACTCGGACATACTTTGATGTGAATCCGCTCGCTCTAACTCTAATGAAGAAAAAGAACTTGGCTGCATGAAAAATTCCCATTCCGGTATGGGAATTTTGAAAAATGGGGGGCTCCTCTCCAGGCATGCTGATAGATCCTCCAAAAAACGAAACAATTCAACTAGACAAAACGAGAATTGCAAGGGTGATGGGAAGCAACCTTGCAACTACGAAAAAACGAAAACTACACTATTCGGAGAATAATCATTCCTACTTTCCAGGCTAACTAGTAGAACTAGAAACCCAAACCCAATTCTCATTATATTACTTCCTTCCGGGAAGCAGGTTTTTTTGGGCAAAGAGGTTCGCTTCATAACACATGTGAGAAACCTGGTCTCGAAGGCGTAAACTTCTTTCGTAAAGCACTTTTCAAGCTAAGGTGAGGAATCAGGTACAAAAAAAAAGAACCACTTCTTTGAAGAAAGGGCGGTAAGAATTGGCAAGCCAAAAGAATGATTGCAGCTCCTTTACCTTGGTCGGGGCCTGCCACTCAGTTATAGCACGGACCTTCTCCTTGTCCATGCGTATAGTGCCTCCCCCTATCCAGTGGCCGAGGAACAGAATTTTGTGCTGCGCGAATGAGCACTTCTCCAGTTTCACATAGAATGAATTCTCCCTCAATCTCTCTGCAATGCGAACTTGGTAGTACCCAGAACGCAAGTGACGCTTTGAAAAGTCACGGGCCCCCCCAATTACTTAAGGGGCGACTAGAAGTCGAGTCGAGAGCAGAGCATGGGATTGAGCAGGGCTTCATTAGTAGAGTTGGCTACCACGCATGGAATTCTTTCTTAGATGATAATACTTTCTAGTATCCGTACTAGTCTTTCCTGTCCGGTACCAAGGGTAGAGCCCTGGCTACTTCTTATCTGTATCCATTTCTCAAAGAAAGATTGGGTGGATGTGAAGTTCCTTCTTCCGCCCGCCCCAGGCTTTACTTCATTTCATTTCCTTGTTTGCCTTGCCTGCCCCCAGTGCAGTGCGCTCACCAAGCTTAGATACTATCATGTGAGTGGAAATCAGCTGCCTATCCCCTCCGTCAAGTACGTGAATTTAGAAGTGGAGCGGTTTCTTTCTTTTTGAATTATTGTGTAGAAGAATATGATCTCCCGAAGGCTTTCTTCCTAATTCATCGGAGACCAGTCTTCTTTTTCATTAAAGCACTCCTTGACAGAAACAGACAACAGACAACAGACTTTTTGATGTCTGTCAAGTTGTTGAGAAAGCTTTCTCGCGTGGCAGTAAACGTCGTCGAAGGAAATCTAGAAAGTAGCTTTGCTATTTTGTTGAGTGGGTTTATCTTTGCTTAATGGTTTTTTGCTATTTGTTGCTATTTGGCCAGTTATTTGTTGGGTTGGGTGTTGGGTGTGGGGTAGATGTTTCTCTCCTTCCTCTTCTCCTTTTTGCTTTGTATATTTTGCAGGTTATTCCCCTCCTTGCCAAGGCTGGTTCCGGGTCGTTTGATTGCTCATGGTAACCGTTTTTTGGGATGCTGACTTGGATCTTTTTGTTGTTGCTGCCTTTCATTTTTGGATTTTGTTGTATTTCTTAATTGCTTTGCTTTGCGTTTCTAATAGTTAGGATCTCAAGCTCTCAAGTTTTATTTCAAATGTTGTTCTTTTAGCGAGCTTTTGATCCTGTAAGGACGTGTAATTTTTATCATTATTAACGTGTAGGCCCCGCCATGAGTTTTATCAAGAAAAAAAAATAGTCATATCATAATAGTCATTTGATTATTTTAGGAGAAAAGAACCAAAATGATCCCACTCTTTATGAAAGATCGAAATAGTCCCCGACTATATTAAATAATCATTTTGATCTCTTAACTCCTTATTTTAATTATTTCTTAATATATAATATATTATCTTAACCTTCTGATATGTCATGATAGATGTTTTGGTTCATTGACCATCATAATGTATTGAGTTGTATCATACCCAAGGCACATGTTAGCAAATTTTGTAATTGATGATTTTTTATGGATCACTATTATGTTATTTCATATTTTCATTGGTGAGGCGTTTATCACGTGCTATGTTTGGCAGAGAAAAAAAAATAACTATAAGATTATGACTAAACGTTTTAAACAATATAACTATTAGCAAATTCAAAATAACTTGTGGTATTTAGTTGTCAAAATTTATTGTGGGATACCTATAAAATTGAATACAAGGTTTTTTTCCTTGTCAATCACATTGAAAAAAAAAACCAATTTCTCTGACTTCTATTTTAACTATAGGTAGCTTAGTTTTTCTTGAGAAGCTAAGAAAACATATTAATTTGGAGAGAGCTCAAAGTAATTCCCCGATTATTTGCATGCTGTTAATTTAGCTCCAATATATCACATTTCTCCAATTTAGTTCCTCAACTATACAAAATTGATCCCAAATAGTCCCTTTTATAGAAATTGATAAGAATTATGATTCAAAATTTGATTCTAATTTAATCCTTTGATTATACAAAATAGTCTCCAATTTAGTCCTTGAGACATCATCTTGAATTAATTTTATATATTCAAGAGACTAATTCGAGAAATGAGTACTATGAGACTAAATTGGCTACATAAGTATAATTAGAAACTATTTTTGACATTTTTCTGATAAATATGGTAAGCGTTCATTACAGTTTTTGTTGCGTCCTAGAGTATTCGCGGCGATAGACAAATATATAGTTTAACGTCTTAGCATTGTGCAAAAATCCAACACACAATCAGATAAGTGAGAGGGTGTAACGTTTATAAGAGACACCAGAGTTTTTTACGTGGAAACCCCTAAAAAGGGGGAAAACCCACGGAGCCTGGCCTAGTTTGAATGAATCCACTAGTATAGCAGTTGATTACAAATGAGGCCCTTCCTTGGGAGAAGGCCTTGGCTTGATGTCACAAAAATACATCATATAGAGTATATTACATGGTAGGAGTTACATAGACATGTTTGTTTGGTCGGCATGACCATAGTCGATAGGATGGACGTTGTCTAGTGATGGAGGTTGGAAGGACCTTAGTATACGACAGAGGTCGGAAGGACCGTAGTCGGCAGGAGACCGGGGTCAGAAAGACCGTTGTCTGTTGATGGAGGTCGGAAGGACCATAGCAAGTGACGGAGGTCAGAAGGATCGTAGTCGGCATGAGATTGGGGTCAGAAAGACCGTTGTCTGTTGATAGAGGTCAAAAGGACTATAGTAGACGACGAAGGTCAGAAGGACCGTAGTCGGCATGAGACCGGGGTCAGAAAGACCGTTGTCAGTTGATGGAGGTCGGAAGGACCATAGTAGGCGACGAAGGTCAGAAAGACTGTAGTCGGCATGAGACCGGGGTCAGAAAGACCATTGTCTATTGATGGAGGTCGGAATGACCATAGTAGGTGACGAAGGTCAAAAGGACCGTAGTTGGCAGTATTCTGGGAGAACTTTGGGCATCAGACGGTGGCCTGGTGGAGCTCAAGGCCTCAAGTAGTGGTTCGGCGGAAGTCTGGGCCTCAGGTGGTTGTCCGGCATAGCAACGGCGTCAGGCGGTGGTCCAGCGGAGCAACGACGTTAGGCGATGGTCCGACGGAGGTGAGGGCCTCAAGTGGTGGTCCGGCGGAAGTCCGGCGGTGGTCGAGGAGGAGCTTCTTCCTTCTCTTCTCCTCTTCTCTTCTTGCTTCGGTCCCTTTTCAAAAGAAATGAGAGGTCTATTTATAGATTTTCTGGAGTGGCATGATCCGTAAATAGGTGAGAGATCAAGGGTAAATGGGGAGTGGTTGGATGGACGGCCGATATTGAACCCCTTGATTATGGACCGTTCGTGAAGCATTTGGAGGCCTTAATGTTTTCGGAATTCAGTGATTTTGGGCTCATTGGATTCGTCTCGTCGAGCTGCTCGATTTGACTATAAGCTCGTCATATTTGGAAACCGTTTGGTAACTCAAACAGTGATACAAAGCTTCCAACAGCGCTTCGGGTCCTTGATTTGGGCTCGGATTGAGTAGAATTTGGTGTCATTGGGTTCGTATTCCCGAGACGCTCAGTTTGACTGTAAGTTTGCTAAAATCGGAGTTCAGGTGACCCCGAATTTAATTTTTGAAGTTTCCAGCTTGATTTTGCATTGAGATTTGTGCCCGATCAAAATGATTTTTTGAGTACGTATCAGTTGCCCCCCTATTTTCGAACGTCGAAGCTCCAAGAGTCCGAAAATATATATGTCGTAGTATTTTACATTGGTCGAATTGCAAAAAATTGTGTTCTAAAAATCATATACTTCCCTAGGGAATATGAAATTTTGCACATTCTCTACTCCCTCTATTCTTACAATTGAGGCTTTTCCTTGGTCTTCCAAGATCCCTCTCTTTGCAAGGAAGTCCGGAGATTTCCCCTTCTCCCTCTATTCTTACAATTGAGGCTTTTCTTTGGTCTTCCAAGGTCCCTCTCTTTGCAAGGAAGTTCGGAGGTTTCCCCTTCTCCCTCTATTCTTACAATTGAGGCTTTCCCTTAGTCCTCCAATGCCCTTCTTTTTGCAAGGAAGTCCGGAGGTCCCCCCTTCTCCCTTTATTCTTACAATTGAGGCTTTCCCTTGGTCTTCCAAGGTCCCTCTCTTTGCAAGGAAGTCCGGAGGTTTCCCCTTCTCCCTCTATTCTTACAATTGAGGCTTTCCCTTAGTCTTCAAAGACCCCTCTCTTTGCAAGGAAGTCCGGAGATCCCCCCTTTTTCTTCGAGAGATCCTACGTAGGTCTGATGTTAATCAGTTGGCGATGAAGGTCGGAGAGATCGTTATTAGGAGGGATGTTGAAAGGATGGGTGACAGGCAAAAATCTGGGGTCGGGCAAAAATACAGCGTCTGGTAGGAGTCTTACGACGGACAGAAGTCCGACGAAGGGTGGAAATTTGGCATCGAGTAGAAGTCTGACGATGTGTGTAAATTCAATGTCTGGTAGAATTCTAACGTCGGGGAGAAGTACGACAACGGATACAAATTCAACGTCGGGTAGAAGCCCGACGAATATCCGTCAATAGGCAGGAGTCTGACATCGGGTAGAAGACCGACGAAAGTCCATCGACGGACAGAAGTCCGACGATGGGTACAAGCCCGACGTCGAGTTGAAGTAAAGTATCGAGTAGAAGATCGAATAAAGTCCATCAACGGGCAGAAGTTCGACGATGGGTAGAAGTCCGACGTCCGGTAGAAGTACGACGAAATTCCATCGACGGGTAAAAGTTCGACGACGGGTAGAAGTATGACGACATCGGGTAGACGTACAGTGTCGAGTAGAAGACCGACGAAAGTCTATTGACTGGCAGAAGTCCAACGACGGGTAGAAGTCCGACGTCCGGTAGAATTCTGACGTCTGGGAGAAGTACGACAACGAATACAAATTCAACATCGGGTAGAAGCCCGATGAATATCCGTCGATAGGCAAGAGTCTGACATCGGGTAGAAGACCGACGAAAGTCCATCGACGGACAGAAGTCCGACGATGGGACCAAGTCCGACGTCGAGTAGAAGTAAAGCATCAGGTAGAAGACCGACTAAAGTCCATCGACGGGCAGAAGTCCGACGACGGGTAGAAGTCCGACGTCCGGGTAGAAGTCCGACGTCCGGTAGAAGTAAGGCGTCGGGTAGAAGTACGACATCGGGTAGAAGGTCAACGAAAGTCCATCGACGGGCAGAAGTCCGACTACGGGTAGAAGTACGACGACAGGCAAAAGTCCGACGTCGGGTAGACGTACAGCGTCGGGCAGAAGACCGACGAAAGTCTATTGACGGGCAGAAGTCCGACGACGGGTAGAATTTCGACGTCCGATACAAGTACGATGGCAGGCAGAAGTCCGATGTCGGGTAGACGTAAAGCGTCAGGCAGAAGACCGACGAAAGTCTATTGACTGGCAAAAGTCCGACGACGGGTATAAGTCCGACGACAGGTATAAGCCCAACGTCGAGTTGAAGTAAAGCCTCGGGTGGAAGAGCGACGAAAGTCCATCAACGGTCAGAAGTCCGACGACGGGTACAAGTCCGATGTCGAGTTGAAGTAGAGCATCTGATAGAAGACCGACAAAAGTCCATTGATGGGTAGAAGTCCGACGTCCGGTAGAAGTACGACGGCAGACAAAAGTCAGTGAAGGGAGGAAATTCAGTATCGGTTAGAAATTTAACTTTGTGGAGAAGTCCGATGAAAGTCCATCGACAGCATTCTGGCGATGTTAACCAAGGATGTAAGATCTATCCGAGGTTGTATGTCAGAGCTTTTGCTTAATGATGTTAACTTGTGTGGAAGAGGTCGAGAGAATCCACAAAGGAGGTAGGAACTATCTGAGGTTGTATGTCAGAGCCTTGCTCGATGACGTTAACCTGTGTGAAAGAGGTCGAGAGAATCCATCAATGATGTAAGACCTATCCGGGGTTATATGTCAGAGTCTTGTTTGATGACGTTAACCTATGTAAAAGAGGTCGAGAGAATCCATCAATGATGTAAGACCTATCCGAGGTTGTATGTCAGAGTCTTGCTCGATGACGTTAACTTGTATGGAAGAGGCCGAGAGAATCTACCAATAATGTAGGACCTATCCGAGGTTGTATGTTAGAGCCTTGCTCGATGACGTTAATCTATGTGGAAGAGGCCGAGAGAATTCACCAAGGATGTAGGGCATATCCGAGGTTGTATGTCAAGATCTTTGCTTGATGACGCTAACCTGTGTGGAAGAGGTCGAGAGAATCCACCAATGATGTATGACTTATCCGAGGTTGTATGTCAGAGCCTTTGCTGGATGATGTTGACCTGTGTGGAAGAGGCCGAGAGAATCCACCAATGATGTAGGACCTATCCGAGATTGTATGTCAGAGCCTTTACTTAATGACGTTAACCTGTGTGAAAGAGGCCAAGAGAATCCACCAAGGATGTAGGACCTATCTGAGGTTGTATGTCAGAGCCTTTGCTTGATGACTTTAACCTGTGTGGAATAGGCTGAGAGAATCCACTAAGGATGTAAAGACCTATCCGAGGTTGTATGTCAGAGCCTTTGCTCGATGACGTTAACCTCTATGGAAGAGGTCGAGAGAATCCACCAAGGATTTAAGACTTATCCGAGGTTATATGTCAGAGTCTTTGCTCGATGACGTTAACCTGTGTGGAAGAGGTCGAGAAAATCCATCAATGATGTAAGACCTATCCGGGGTTGTATGTCAGAGTCTTGCTCGATGACGTTAACTTGTGTGAAAGAGGTCGAGAGAATCCATCAATGATGTATGATCTATCCGAGGTTATATGTTAGAGTCTTGCTCGATGACGTTAACCTGTATGGAAGAGGCCGAGAGAATCCACCAAGGATGTAGGACCTATCCGAGGTTGTATGTCAGAGCCTTGCTCGATGACGTTAACCTATGTGAAAGAGGCCGAGAGAATTCACCAAGGATGTAGGACCTATCCGAGGTTGTATGTCAGAGCCTTTGCTCGATGATGTTAACCTGTGTGAAAGAGGTCGAGAGAATCCACCAAGGATGTATGTCCTATCCGATGTTGTATGTTAGAGCCTTTGCTCAATGACGTTAACCTGTCTGGAAGAGGCCGAGAAAATTCACCAATGATGTAGGACCTATCCGAGGTTGTATGTCAGAGCCTTTGCTCGATGACGTTAACCTGTGTGGAAGAGGCCGAGAGAATCCACCAAGGATGTAGGATCTATCCGAGGTTGTATGTCAGAACCTTTGCTTGATGACTAACCTGTGTGGAAGAGGCCGAGAGAATCCACCAAGGATGTAAAGACCTATCCAAGGTTGTATGCCAGAGTCTTTACTCGATGACGTTAACCTGTGTGGAAGAGGTCGAATCGGATCCCCCTGGGATCGATTTTGCCTTGATTGAAAGGGGGCGAACACCGCGTATATCCCGAATCAAAGGTGAAGAATGGTTTATTTTTAGACCATTACTGCCTTTTTTAGGTCGAGATCAAGACCTTGTCCAAGGAGTAGAAGTCCAGCATGGGACTGTATGAAGCTTATAATTGATTGAAAATATCCTTGTATTTGCTGGGATTTTCCTGAAATATCATCTTGATGTTAAAAGCATTAGAGGGATCTTCTTGACCACAGATGAAGTCAAAGTTGCCCCCCATTCTAGATCTAATTCCCATGAAATTGATGAAGTAATGACTGATGTCAGGAAGTTGACATGAATGTCCTTTTGAGGTTGGAGCAAAAATTTGTCCCCCAGTCGAGAACTAGGTTCCCACAGACGGCGCCAAATTATTGCGTCCTAAAGTATTCGCGGTGATAGAGAAATATATAGTTTAACATCTTAGCATTGTACGAATATCCAGCACACAATCAGATAAGTGAGAGGGTGTAACGTTTATAAGAGACACCAGAGTTTTTTACGTGGAAACCCCTAAAAAGGGGAAAAAACCACGGGGCCTGGCCCAATTTGAATGAATCCACTAGTATAGCAGTTGATTACAAATGAGGCCCTTCCTTGGGAGAAGGCCTTGGCTTGATGTCACAAATATACATCATATAGAGTACATTACATGGTAGGAGTTACATAGACATGTTTGTTTGGTCGGCATGACCATAGTCGATAAGATGGACGTTGTCTAGTGATGGAGGTCGGAAGGACCTTAGTAGGCGATAGAGGTCGGAAGGACTGTAGTCGGCAAGAGACCGGGGTCAGAAAGACCGTTGTCTGTTGATGGAGGTCGGAAGGACCATAGTAGGTAGCAGAGGTCAGAAGGACCGTAGTCGGCATGAGACCGGGGTCAGAAAGATCGTTGTCTGTTGATGGAGGTCGGAAGGACCATAGTAGACGACGAAGGTCAGAAGGACTGTAGTCGGCATGAGACCGGGGTCAGAAAGATCGTTGTCAGTTGATGAAGGTCGGAAGGACCGTAGTAGGCGATGAAGGTCAGAAGGACAGTAGTCGGCATGAGACCGGGGTCAAAAAGACCGTTGTCTGGTGATGGAGGTCGGAAGGACCATAGTAGGCGACGAAGGTCAGAAGGACCGTAGCCGGCAGTATTCTGGGAGAACTCTGGGCATCAGGCGGTGGCCTGGTGGAGCTCAAGGCCTCAAGTAGTGGTTCGGCGGAAGTCTGTGCTTCAGATGGTTGTCCAGCATAGCAACAGTGTCAGGCGTTGGTCCGGCGGATCAACGGCGTCAGGCGGTGGTCCGACGGAGGTGAGGGCCTCAAGTGGTGGTTCGACGGAAGTCTGGCGGTGGTCGAGGAGGAGCTTCTTCCTTCTCTTCTCCTCTTCTCTTCTTGCTCCGGTCCCTTTTCAAAAGAAATAAGAGGTCTATTTATAGATTTTCTGGAGTGGCATGATCCGTAAATAGGTGAGAGATCAAGGGTAAATGGGGAGTGGTTGGATGGACGGCCGATATTGAACCCCTTGATTATGGACCGTTCGTGAAGCATTTGGAGGCCTTAATGATTTCAGAATTCAGTGATATTGGGCTCGTTGGATTCGTCTTGTCGAGCCGCTCGATTTGACTATAAGCTCGTCATATTTGGAAACCATTTGGTAACTCAAACAGTGATACGAAGCTTCCAACAGCGCTTCGGGTCCTTGATTTGGGCTCATTTGGACTCGGATTGAGTTGAATTTGGTGTCGTTGGGTTCGTATTTCCGAGACGCTCAGTTTGACTGTAAGTTGCTGAAATCGGAGTTCAGGTGACCCCGAATTTAATTTTTGAAGTTTCCAACTTGATTTTGCATTGAGATTCGTGCCCGATCAAGATGATTTTTTGAGTACGTATCAGTTTTATATTGCGAAATTCCCATCACAGGTTAAACTTCTGTTTATCCAACGTTTCCATGTCTTACCATAATCGATGGTTAAACCATCTTTCAGTACCTTCGCCTTTGCTAAGTGGAAAATTGAACCGCTTGACATTTGAAATCTGCTTTCCATAATCAAAGACCTAGTGCTCGTGTAGCTAAATTAACTGTGCTTCTCTTATAGATATGCATATTTTTTTGCACACAAAAAAAAAATAACGACATTAAGTTAACCTTCACTTTCCCTTTAATTTAAGTTATTTATGTTTTCTTTCGTAGCTATTGTGGTCCTCATGAGATTTTTTTTTTAGTTTATTTTATTTTATTTTATTTTCATTTTTTTTATGGTCATCATGAGATATGGTAGCTACTTTTCCCACCACCTTATATAATCTATATAAAACTTGAACATTCTTTTCTATTTTCTGGTTTTCAAACATGT
Organism: Dendrobium nobile; assembly: GCA_022539455.1. Lineage (NCBI taxonomy): Eukaryota > Viridiplantae > Streptophyta > Magnoliopsida > Asparagales > Orchidaceae > Dendrobium > Dendrobium nobile. Next base: position 37,645,228 of record CM039731.1, on the reverse strand, counting down.
TTTAAACTAAAGGATGCATGCAGGAACCATTCTTTGATTTAGACTTAATGCAAAAAGTACGTGTACTGCAATCCTTGAAACTTATCTCATGCAGTATCAGATATTTTAGCCAGTTTTGCTAGTTTACTTTTTGCTGAAAATTCATAAATGTTGTTGGCCTAATGAAATTCCGTGTTAAATTACTTAATGCTTCAGGTGCGGGATATTTTCGGCGATGTAGATGGTGGTGTTAATCATTTTCTTCCTTTTCAAGATGAACATGCTCTTGAATCTGTAACTTTAAGTGATTCACGCAAGAAGCCACGATATGAGGCAGTAAGTGATGTCAAAACAAGTATAGATCGTGAAGGTACAGCAAATGTGCCTTCTCTTCCAGGACAAGATGGAAGACTTCTTCCGTCTGCTTTGAAAGAGGGAAGTTCCAATATACCAGAACTTTCACGGTCTCTTATATCTGAAAAAAAGGCTCAAGCATTAGGCTTTACAAAGTGCAGTACAGGCAACAACCTTTTAGATTGCCAATGGGCTGAAATCTCCGTTAGTTCTTTTGGAGAGGGTGAAAACTGCACAGGAAACAACACATTATGCTCAGATTGTCCTTTTCCTTGGAAAAATGGTTCTATAAATCACAAAAAAGCTGGTGATATTTCCTCGGCCAACGTTAATGTACCAACAATAGAACGAAGGGAAGGAGAGAATGATCCTCAGTTTTATGGTTGTCCTAATGTTGAAGATTTTGAGGATTTTGATAAAATGTTCAGGTAACTTTGCAACGACTTATAATTTACAATGCCATTAGCTTTATTAGATTGCATGATCTCTACTTTAACTTAATATTTGTTTTTGGAGAAACCTCGGTTCCACATTTGTACAAGGGAGCACTGTCAGCGAAGATGATATCTCATGGTTCTCATCTAGTTCACAAGGCTTTCATGGTATGGAAGATACTTTACAATCAGTCGTACTATCTTCAGTTTCAGAGTTTAGTGCTTTTAAAAATACATCTTCTCATGGTTTGTGCGACGATATTTTGCCTGGAATTGAACCATCGGCCATTAACACTGAGGCTCCCTCTGATACCCGCTGTAGTTCTTTTCCAATGTATTCTGATGCTGAAAGGAAGGGTAAATCGGCACTATCTGAACTGGTCAGTTGAAATGTGTATTGTTTGACTTGCATTGACATCATAAATTTCCTTGACCTTTTTTGACACCGCATTTCTCAGGCGTATCTTCATGCTGGGATTGGTGAAAAAGGTTCGACACTTGAACAAGTTGGCTATAGGAATGCATGCAGATATCCTGACATGGTAAGAAATTATGTTTCGATACTGATAAAACATAGAAAAGTTGCTGATTTACTGCTTTTAATACGTAAAAAGACTTCAAAGCTTAGAGAAAGTGTCCAAAATAGTTTCAAGATTTCTTGGGGGTTTTAGTTTAGTCTTAGACTATTGAATGTGCCCGATTTGAACCCTTAACTATTCAAAATTAATTTGAATTAGCCTCACTGTTAGAATTATCTTGTAAATTGAGTGTGAAATGCCTCCATGGTAATTAAAAATACTCTCTGTCACCCGTTCATAAAATGAACAAGACCAATGTGCTGGAAACATCCAAATTACGTAAAAATGAATAAATAAATCAATTTTGTATCCACATATCCATGCCAATTCTCTAAGGGCATCTCCAACCTAATATCGTTTGCTTATTTGTTGCTCCAATGAACGCCCACCTGAATGACAAATAAAAATATATTTTTATGTTTTATCTTGACTTGGAATAGTACAATGTCAATATTGAGGTTACATTATTTATGAAAAAAAAAAAAAACATACACAATATATATGCAGAATTTGATAGAAGATAAATTATTAATTGATATGACTGTTACTTTATTTTGAATAGTAAAATAGGTTTCTCGGTTGCTTCATTCCCCTACCTTTGACTTCTGCCTAAGAGCATCTCCAATCGAAAATCTCATTTTTCACTCCAAAATGCCGTGAAACTACAAAATGCCGTGATTCATCTCCAATCGAACTCCACTTTTCACACTTTTGCAGGTAACGGTCCTCTCTTCTTTCCTGCGCCAAGTTAGGTAGAGAGGTAAAAATGACGGAGATGAACAGTGCAACTGATGCGGAGCATCCTGTCCATTAGATGATGCAGCCTACTATCTAATTATCCTTTTATCTTTTATATGCTTTATTTGCTTTTTATACTTTCCGTTAGCACTAGTGTCTGCTCCACCTGCTTAGTTGCCTTATTTAGTTACTAATACAAGCATTACTTTTAGTCAGTATCCGATTATAGCAGCTGGGTTTACTGTATATCTTCTCCCGGAGAAGATGAGCAAGGTAGTTGATGAAATACATTCTCAAGCTTTAGCCTTGATAGTTTTACTACCTTCGTTTTTCTATCTTGCAAACCTGCTTCTTCCATTGCATACCACATCATCTTGGTATCAGAGCCAGAGGCTCGGAAAGATGGCAGAGTGCAAGCGTGCGACGAGCGAGGAGAACCGAAGTCTGGAGGCACTTTGGGCTGCGCACGCTGGAGTTGAGAAGCGGCTGGACGAGATGGCGGCTGCTGTGGATCGTCTCGTTACTGTCTTATGCCGAGAACCACCTTTCGCTAGAACAGGAGAAATTTCGCTCCGGGCGGGAAGACCGGCGCCGCTTGTTGTCACGCCGGCTGAAGGAAATAGGGGATATCAGAATCGAGGACGTCGACGACCGGCATTGCTTCCGGAGCTATCAGACTCCGATGATGATCGTGGCAGTTTTAACCCAGATGGATTTTTCGACTCTGAGGCTGAACTGGGAGAACGTCGTCCTCGTCGTTACGTCGGGCGAGATCGTCACCAAGGTGAGTTCCGAGTAAAGCTAGATATACCGTTCTTTGACAGAAGACTGCACATCGAGGACTATCTAGACTGGGAACGGTCCGTGGAGAACTTCTTCAATTACATGGAGATTGAGGCAGAAAAATAGGTCAAGTATGTTGCCTGTAGGCTCAAAGGAGGAGCGAGCGCCTGGTGGTCACAATTGCTACAGTCTCGTCGAAGGGAGGGACGCGGAGCTGTGCGCAGTTGGCTGCGAATGAAACAGTTATTGCAGGGACATTTTCTCCCCACTGATTATGAACAGATGTTGTACCTGAAGTACCAACATTGCGCACAAGGCAATCGTTCCGTAAGTGATTATACGGAGGAGTTTTATCGCTTTTCCGCAAGGAACGATTTAAATGAGACGACCAACCAGTTGGTAGCTCGATATATAGGTGGGCTGAAAGACAGCATTCAAGACAAACTGGAGTTGAACTCGGTGTGGTCGTTATCACAGGCGGTGAATTTCACACTCAAAGCCGAAATTCAGCTGGGGTGGCATTTTTGAAGTAATTCTCACAGAAGACAGTTTGTGGAGGCTGGGACAGGTGTCTCTAAGCAACCAGGAACAGCCATGCGTAAAACGCCTTTGTTTCCTTATAGCAGTGGTCCTTCAAATCCGGCCAAACCGAGCTCCGACCCCAAGGCACCTGTGAAGTCGAAAGTCTCTTTTAGGGAGAAACCCATACCCGCAGCCTCAAGGACTCAAGTGTTTCAGGTGTTTTCAGCCGGGACACAAGTCAAATGAATGTCCTAATCGGCAACAGTTATAACTACTAGATGGTGAAGCAGAGGATGATACCGAACAGGCCGAAGAAGAGCTCAATACTGATGTGGAAGATGTAATCGGTGATGAAGGGGAGCCACTAGTATGTGTCCTCGAAAAACTGTTGCTAGCTCCAAGGAAACAAGTGCACTCACAGCGGCCTTCTATATTCAAGACCAAATGTACCATAGCCGGCAAGGTATGTGATCTTCTCATCAATAGCGGATGTACTGAGAATGTGGTGTCGTGCGCCGTGATGCAAGCTTTGCAGCTTAAGACCACGAAACACCCTCAGCCCTATAAAATTAGTTGGGTTAAAAAAGGAATGGAGATCGCGGTGACGGAAACGTTCCGAGTTCAGTTCTCAATTGGGAAGCACTATACGTGCGAGGTGTTGTGTGGCGTCGTGGAAATGGATGTATGCCATATGATCCTCGGTCGTCCCTGGCAATTCGACGTAGGTGCCATTTATGATGGGAGAGCCACTACCTATACGATGGAATGGAAAGGCAAACGACTTCGTTTATTATCACACTCAACCAGAGTGGGAGACAAAGCAGAGACGGTGCGACCTGCTCTGCATCTGGTCACTGGCAATGGGTTATTAGCATCATGGAAAGAGAATGCATTATTATTTGCTTTGGTCATCAGGGAGGCAGTGCCAAGTAGCGAACCTAGAGATCGGGCGCCAATTGAGTGTCTGTTAGAACAATTTCAAGATGTTTTAACGGGTGCCGTAACTTCCTTGCTCCTTTAAGATTGTTGCAACACCAGATAGACCTTGTGCCAGGTTCAACACTTCCAAACTTACCCCATCACCGACTGAGCCCGAAGGAGCATCAGGTACTACAGCAGTTAGTGGACGACTTATTGAAGAACAATTTAATTCAACCAAGCCTTAGCCCTTGTGCTGTTCTGGCCCTCCTGGTTCCAAAGAAAGATGGCAGTTGGCGGATGTGTATGGACAGTCGCGTCATCAACAAAATTACTGTTAAATTCCAGTTTCAAGTTCCACGGGTGGAGGAGCTTTTGGATAGGCTGTCCGGAGCCACCATATTTTCAAAACTTGATCTCCGAAGCGGCTATCACCAAATTCGGATCCGACCTGGCGATGAGTGGAAGACGGCATTCAAGACTCGCCATGGGCTATACGAGTGGAAAGTCATGTCGTTCGAGTTGTGCAACGCCCCCTCCACTTTCATGCGATTGATGACCGATGTACTCAAGCCGTTCCTCAACGTCAGTTGCGTAGCATACTTCGACGACATTCTCGTCTTTAGCGCGTCACTGACCGATCACTTGGCGCATCTGACAGATATTCTCACTGTCCTACGGGAAAATCAATTATACTTAAATCCAAGTAAGTGTGAATTTGTTGCGTCTGCTGTATATTTTCTTGGCTTTGTTGTTTCGGCCGCAGGTGTACAAGTAGACAGGCGCAAGGTGGAGGCTATTGCAAACTGGCCGACCCCCAAGTCGTTCACAGATGTACGCAGCTTTCATGGTCTTGCCAACTTTTATCGCCGGTTCATCAAGGACTTCAGCTCTGTCATGGCACCTATCACTAACTGTCCGAAGCTAAAGCAATTCCAGTGGGGTGACGACCAGGCGGACAACTTTGAAGAAATTAAAAAGGCCTTGTCATCTGCTCCCGTTCTTGCATTACCCAACTTTGACAACCATTTCACGTCGACACCGACGCCTCCGGCATCGGCATTGGGGCTGTCCTAAGTCAGGAGAATCGTCCCGTGGAGTTCTTCAGCGAGAAGTTGTGCCCTTCTTGGGAAAAATGGAGTGTGTACGAGCAAGAACTTTATGCAGTGGTGCGAGCACTCAAGCAATGGGAACCATATCTACTTCACCAAGAGTTCGTCCTCTGCAGCGACCATCGAGCACTTCAATTCATCAACAAACAGAAGCACATTAATCGAATGCATGCTAGGTGGGTCTTATTTTTGCAACAGTTCTCTTTTGTTTTGAAGCACAAGTCTGGAAAGCAGAATATTGTGGCGGATGCTCTCAGCTGTCGCAGCATTATCCTTACCCAGTTGCAGACGGAAATCACGGGACTAGAGTGCTTGAAGGAACTATATGCCGCAGATCCTGAGTTTGCAAAAATCTGGGAAGAATGCCTAAATGATAATTCTAATTTGGAATTCTCGATTTGACATGGCTTTCTATTTAAATGGAACCAGCTCTGTATTCCCGACTCATTATGGAGACCACAGCTCATTAAGGAAGTCCACTGGGGAGGGCTTGCAGCACATGTGGGGAGAACAAACACGTACTTGCAACTTTAGTCCAGGTTCTTTTGGCCACATTTGCATCGGGATGTTATGAGATTTGTAGAAAGATGCTCAATTTGTCAAAGCTATATTTGCCATTGCCAACGCCGGAGACCATTTGGGAAGATCTAAGCCTCGATTTCGTGATGGGATTACCCCGTACTAGGCGCGGTCATGATTCGATTATGGTGGTGGTGGATCGATTTTCAAAGATGGCTCATTTTGTGCCATGCAAAAAGACGTTCGACGCTTTGAATGTGGCCTGTATTTTCTTCGTCGAAATCGTCAGGCTACATGGATTGCCCCGGAGTTTAACATCCGATCGTGATGTTAAATTCATTAGCCACTTCTGGAAGGAGTTATGGAAACAACTGCACACCGATATCAAGCTGAGTTCTGCATATCATCCGCAAACGAACGGCTATACTGAAGTTATAAATCGAACATTAGGGAATATGCTTCGCTGCGTAGTTCAGGAGCATCCAAAGCTGTGGGATGAACTGTTGGGGCAAGCTGAATTTGCCTATAATAGTATGACCAATCGGTCCACTGGAAAAAGTCCATTCAGCATAGTTTACACCAAGAACCCGAATCATACAGTTGATCTGGCCGTGCTTCCCAAATGCAACAGCAAGCCCACCGCTGATTTTGTGGTCCAATTCTCCAATATGCTTCAAGAGGTACGTGAAAAACTGTAGGAGTCCAACGCCAAATACAAGGAGCAAGCCGATAAGAAAAGAAGAGATCAGTCCTTTAAACCAGGGGACTTAGTGATGATTCGGGTAAAGCGAGAACGGTTTCCTCTGGGAACTTATTCCAAACTAAGCCCACGAAAAATTGGACCGTTTGCGGTGCTCAAACATATCAATCTGAATGCTTAGGTGGTGGATTTACCAGGGCACTACAATACTTCAACAACTTTGAATATTGGAGATCTCGCTGCTTACCATCCACCTGATGCGGCTGACACCAATCTTTCATCGTCCGATTCAGATTCTTCCGTTGGTGAGGGAGAATGATGCGGAGCATCATGTCTGTTAGATGATGCAGCCTATTATCCAATTATCCTTTTATCTTTTATATGCTTTATTTGCTTTTTATACTTTCCGTTAGCACTGGTGTCTGCTCCACTTGCTTAGTTGCCTTATTTAGTTACTAGTACAAGCATTACTTTTAGTCAGTATCCGATTATAGCAGCTGGGTTTACTGTATATCTTCTCCCGGAGAAGATGAGCAAGGTAGTTGATGAAATACATTCTCAAGCTTTAGCCTTGATAGTTTTATTGCCTTCGTTTTTCTATCTTGCAAACCTGCTTCTTCCATTGCATACCACATCAGCAACATCAATATTGGCGTCCCACTGTTCACCCGCAACCAAATAGCGGGAAATTTGCGGTTCGGCTGGAGCTGGTCAGGGACGCCATTCAAGCGGTTGCAGTTTGGTTGGAGATGCCCTAATATCACGAAATCCTACTGCATCCCTTTCCTTCACTTCATTCTTTCTCCTTCTGCGCTCTTATGTGTAGCCCACGACGATAGAGAAGCACGAGCTCTTCTCTTCCGATCACTTGCGCACCCCACAACATTTCCCCTCCGCCTCTATGCGAGTTCAGTCTGTGTGGCCTTCTCTACCTCCGGCATCGCACTCCTCTCCCGCTCACGCCATTGGCGGTTCCAAGTTCTATTGAGGGTGGGCATACCACCCTAAAAAAATAATAATGAGGGCACTTTTTAAAGTTTGCTTCTTGCCCATCCTAAAAAAGCAATTATAATGAGGGCATTTTTGAAAATTTTCTTCCTAAAGAAATAACTTTACCCTAATTTACCATCATATTTACGATTCCTCCCTTTCACGCTGTCTGCAACTTGCATGCCGCAGCTGCACAAGCCACGGGTCATGACACAGTTGTCTCCTCCTTGCACGAAGCTGCTGCCTTCTCTTGCATGCTACCTGGCCCGCTTTTTCCTTTAACGAAACCATGGTGCCGCCGTGCGTCCCGCATGGACGTGTGAAGAACGAAAGAAGGGAAAAACCTACGGCCAATAGTTGTTATTGATATATCATCAAACAATCATCTTGATTGGGCACGAATCTCGAGGCAAAAATCAAGTTAGAAACTTCAAAAATTAAATATGGGATCATATGAACTCCGATTTAAGCAAACTTATAGTCGAACTGATCGTCTCGGGAATACGAACCCAACGATACCAAATTCAACTCAATTCGAGCCAAAATGAGTCCAAATCAAGGACACGAAGCACTTTTGGAAGGTTTGAAACACAATTTGGATTACCAAACGATTTCCAAACATGACATGCTTATAGTAGAATCGAGTGGCTCGACGAGACGAATCCAACGAGCCCAAGATCGCCGAATTCCGACATCATTAAGACCTTCAAATGTCTGACGAACAGTCCATGATCAAAAGATTCAATATCGGTCGTTCATTCGAACCACTCCACCTTTGCCCTTGATCCACCTCCTATTTACGGGTCATGCCATCCTAAAAAAACTATAAATAGCCCCTCATTTCTCTTGAGAGGGGGTCCAAGCAAGAAGAAGAGAAGAATAAGAGAACAATAGGAGGGAAGAAACTCCTCGACCACCGCTGGAATTCTGACCGACGCCCAAGTGACGTCAAAATTCTGCTCAAGCGACATCGACATTCCGCCCGACTTCCACGGGACACCGGAACTCCGCCCGATCTCCAAGTGACTTTGGAGTTTTGTCTGAATGTCATCTAACGTCGGAGTTCTCCCCGGCCGTCGACTGACGTCGGACTTCTACCTGACGACGAACCTCAACTCGTCATCAGATTTCTACCCGACACCGGACTTATGCCCGTTGTTGGACTTTCGACGGACATCTATCTGGTGCTAGATTTCTACCCATTGCTGGACTACTACCTGACGCCGTCCTTCTGACCTCTGTCATCAGATAACGGTCCTTCCGACCTCCGTCGCCCATCGACTACGGTCCTTCTAACTTATGTCGCCCTCCGACTACAGTCCTTCCGACCTCCGTTACCTGCAGACTACGGTCCTTCTAACTTACGTCGTCCACCGACTACAGTCCTTCTGACCTCCGTCGCCACCGACTACAGTCCTTCTGACCTCCGTCGCCCGCCGATTATGGTCCTTCCGACTTACGTCGCCCACCGACAATGGTCCTTCCAACCTCCGTCACCCGCCGATTACTATCCTTCTGACTTACGTCGCCCACAGACTATAGTACTTCCAACCAAACAAACACATCAACAATGATTCTTTGTATTCACATTAACGTCGCCAACCGACTACAGTCCTTCCAACCTCCGTCGCCCTCCGGCTACGGTCCTTCTAACTTACGTCGTCCACCGACTACAGTCCTTCTGACCTCCGTCGCCCGCCGACTATGGTCATTCCGACTTACGTCGCCCGCCGACTACGGTCCTTCTGACTTACGTCGCCCACCAACTACAATCCGCCCGACCAAACAAACACATCAATAATGATTCTTTGTATTTACATTATGTAATGTACTCTATAAGATGTACATCACGCTAAGGCCTTCCCCCAAGGAAGGGACTCATTTGTAATCGACTGCAAATAATAGTGGATTCATTCAAACTGGGCTAGACCCCATGGTTTTTACCCCTTTTCAAGGGTTTTTCACATAAAAATATTGGTCTCTCATAAACGCTACACCCTCTCTCTAATCTGATTGTGTGCCGGATTTTCGTACAAAGTTAAGACGTTAAATTTTATATTTCTCTACTGCCGTGAATACTCCTGGATGCAACATTTATAGTTTAATTAAAATTCCCTGTGTCTTACTTCTTCTTCTTGTTCGGTTATTCCTCCATTCTCTCTTTTCTTTTCCTATTTATGGAGTTCAGGCAACTTGATCTATCAAGATATCAAGTTGGAGAAATTATTTCGTGCGGAGTTCGGATGGTAACAACCTTTCGGTTATATAAGTGTGTATAAAAATTTGATACACACTGTATATAAATTTGTACATAATGTGTATACTTATATGCCCGGACGGTTGTTCCCTTCTGGACTACACAATGAATAATTTGTCATACCGTGGAAAAAAAATTTTCATGAATGCCTTGAGGGAAACATAGCTAGGAATAAATGTAACTTAGAAATTATGCTAAAAAAGTAGTTAAAAGTTTAATAAATATCATTAAAATATGAAGAAAAGAAAGACAGATATAACTAGAGTAATATGACTTAATTTTACACATAAGTCAAGATTTAAGTAGAAGCCTTCCTCATCATAATTTTTGTTAACAATATAAGAAAACTATAAACTGAGAAAATTTTCCTAAGCACAATCATTGTCACAACTCAGGATCTATATTAAAAGAATTGCATATGTCTTTCATTTTATTATTTAACTAGAGCTTATTAATTTCTTGTGAACAACGGAGAGAATTATGTATACTATATGGAGCCTCACTGGAATTATGTAAAATCATGTAATCAACATATAACTCAACTAGGTGTGTCAAAAGTTGAGACGACTCTAAACCCGACCCATACCCGACTAGGGAAAACTCGGGTTTGGGTCAATCTATTTGTAAAATTAGTAGGGTCTGGTTTGGATTTTTCAGCCATTTGAAAATGGGTCGAGTTCAAGTTGACCTGAAAACCTGAATTTACCTGGTTAACCCGGATCCCACGTGATGACTCCATCCCAGATCCTAAGCACGGTCGATGGTCGACCCTGCCTCCTCCCGCTTATCACATGACCCACAACCACAACGAACGCGACCTAGCCTAGTCGTCAGTCGCCTGCCACACGCGATTGTGCCCCAACTCCTGAGAAGCGGAACTTGCCCACGCTGCCAGTCGGCCCCAACCACCAACCCCAGCTCTTGCGGGCTCCGGACCGGGCAACGAACCGGTAGAGAGAGCGGTTCATGGTTCGATCGGTTCAACCGGTCGAACCAGGGTTGAACCGGATGACGTAATAAATACAATTTAGATGATATAAAAATCATATAATAATATAACTTTTTTATTAAAAAATAGATTGAATTCAAATATTACTAATATCTTATATAATTTTAAATTTAAATATATTCAATTTTTAAATTTATATTAACTTACAAATGAATTAATAAGTTTATTATAAATAATCCTTAATCTATGTTATATATTTATAATTTCTATATTAGATTCATATTATTATTTTACATTTATAAATTATTGAGGTTAAATTAAATCATTTATTATAAATAATAAATAAATTAATTAATATTTATGGTACATAAAAAAATAAATGATGAATATAATTTATTTTATATTATTAATTAAAAATAAATATTAATTCATCATAAAAATATTATTTAAAAAATTTATTTTAAAATGAATAGTGTATGTTGTAAACTTAAAAGTTAAGAAGAAAGATATAGGAGCTTTAGATTTTTTAGTCCTATATCACTTGGGAGACTTTCCCTTGGTGAAGCTTTTACTATATATTGGCTTTTGAGCTAAAAAGTAGTACTAGACTTTCCCTTCATGAAATGCTTGTTTGGAATTTTTTAATTTAAAATTAAGCATTTCAAATTTGAAATTTAATTATAAATATTTTTAATATTTAAAAATAAGTTATTTAAAATTTAAATATTAAAAAATATAAAACTTGAACCGGCCGGTTCAAGAGAACCGTGACCGGTTCGCCGGTTCACCGGTTGAACCGGTGATTTTGGACAAAACTGGCCGGTTTGAAGATAAGCCGGTTTTCAGGTTGAACCGAACCGGCCTTTGGACCGGTTCACGGTTGAACCGGTCGGACTGGCCAGTCCGGTCCGGTTTTTAAAGCATTGGTCATTACCACCTTTTTACAGTAAATCCCAGATTTACAAAATCCGAGAGTTCGGCGGATTTATAGGATTTGGCCGAAGAAGCACGCGAAAGGGAGAAAATGGTTACTGTCGCAACGAGCGAGCAAGGTCCGTCGTCGTTTTACTTCTGGTCCAACAGAAGAATGATGAGCTATTGTGACTTTTGATCCGACAGGAAGGAATGTTGTTGAAGGAGGTGAAGAAGTTTTTTAGCGGCTTGTTCAAAAACTACTGGAGCAGAGGAAAACAAACCCTAAGCCTAGGGCTAATGGGAAGAAAACAGAGAAATCCTCAAAACTGGCATGCGTTAGCCATAGGAATTAATTAAATTAAGTCAACTAGTTTAATTAAAATTAATCAAGAAATATAATGTAATTAATAAATAAGTAGTAGTTGAAAATTAATATACTTAATTAATAATTTGAAATAGAAATTATTAATTATATAACTAACAATGTAAATAATAATTAAATAATTAATGAATAATAGAATACTTAAGTGATTAATGAGATAATTAATAATTAAAATTAATTAAATAACACTTAAATAACTAATTAAATTATTAATAGGAGTATTAGTTTAATAATTACTCATTTTAAAAAATAATGAACTAGTCGTAGTGATCATAGTCAGTGGGTGACGATGGTTAGAGGGACCGTAGTATGCGAGCGACGATGGTCGGAGGGATCGTAGTCGCCTGACGATGGTGGTCGGAGAGACCGTGGTCGGAGGGATCATAGTCGACTGGCGATGGTGTTCGGACGGATAGAGTTGGCAAGAGCGAAGGTTGGAGGGATCGAAGTCAGTGGATGATGATGGTCGAAGGGACCATAGTCGAGCGACTGAGGTCAAGGGGACGAGAGTCGGGCGATAGAGGTTTGAGGGACCTAGTCTTAGGGCGATGGAGGTTGAGCAGAGACTCGGCGGCAATGGCCTGGTGGAGGTCAAACGGTGATGATTAGGCAACTGTTAGACAATGATGGTCCAGTGGGGGCTCGGCAGTGGCGGTCTGGTTGATGTCCGACGATAATCGGTAGGTTAAAGTTCAGCGGCAATGGCTGGGCGACAAGTGTTACCCGGTAATGGTGCTTCTGGATTCTACAAGCTTTAAAGTTCTTTTGAATTTCTAGCCCAAGGTCCAAGCTTCTGAAAGTCTAAGCTCCCCTTCATGTGGGAATTGAGGATCTATTTATAGAAATTTTAAACTGGCATGCTCCGTAAATATGGAGAAGATCCGAAGCAAATTTGGAAATTATTCCATCGGATGGCTCATATTGATTCCCTCGATCATAGAGTGTTTGTTCAGCATTTAAATGTCTTAATGATGGCATAATTAAGGGAACTTAGGCTTGTTGGATTCGTCTAATCGAGCTGCTCGTTTCAACTATAAGCATGTCATATTTTACTATCATTTGGTCACCCAATTAATATTCTTAAGCTTACAAATATGCTTCAAGCTAATGATTTGGGTCCATTTGGGCTCGGATTGGACCAACTTTGATATTGTTGGGTTCGTCTCGCCAAAATATTCAGTTTGAGTATAAGTTTACTGAAATTATGGTTTACATGATCCCAAATTTAATTTTGGAAGTTTCCAAGTGATACATGTCTCGAGATTCATGCCTAATCAAGATGATTTTTTGTGACATATCCCCAACTATTTAGGATGGCCAAATGTGAAGATTAAATGTAGGACACGGTTATATTAGAAAGAGGAATTTACAATATATATGCATCAACTATAAGCTCCTATACCAATATTCATTAACCATGAACTTAAACTTCAGGAGCTGACAAGGTAATTTGCGCAAAAATCAATATGTTAGTTAAAGGCATGAAAAAGAACTAGCTTAGCTGGACGCATGATTTTGTTATTAAAGGTGCGGTATGGTGGATTTAGCTTTGCTCGGCCATTTTGAATATGCCATCTGGTTATGTCGGCGTAGTAATAGATTAAATTCATTCACATATAATGTTTAGTACTAGTATTTGTTTATAGTCATTTATATATTTTAAGCCTTGTATTTCTTTTTTAGATATTTAATTTGTCATTTGTTATGAAAATCTAACTAAATGTTTCCTCATGACTATTCGAAAACCTTATTTTAATATGTTTTTTAACTATGCAGATTAATATGACTCTTAAGGACCTTTGTGCAACCACAACGAAGAAAATCAATCCAACTTTAGGATCCGTGCAAAGCTCATTAAGTGGTTGTAGCTTGATACAGAATGTCCAAGTTCAGGAACTTCTTTCTTCTGTGGTGTCAGCTCCGCAGCCTTGTTCTCTTCAAGTTATTTCAAAGCAAAACCTTTTCTCAGAATCTTATTCTTCCAAGTGCTTACATTCCTACAATCCTCAAGCACAGATGAGCGACATCCTTAAACTTCAACACGTTGTACCAGGACAGACAACACTTACATCCAGTGTTTTACCTGGTTATGTATCCTCAAACGATCCGTCAAGACACGCCACGCAGTCCATAGGAATTCTACCTGGGACCTTTTCCATGCCGTCAATGCCAATAGAGAAAAACGAAAAAATATATGCATGTCAGAAGTTTGCTTCTCCATTGGTAATGAATAGACCTTCAGAACAACATGCTGCAGCAAGTGAATCTTCAGTTCAAAGAAAATATAAATTTAACGTTGAAGTTGACGGTGATAAAAAACCAGCCTATTTAAGGCAAAATCTACAAGCGGTTGATATAGACTCTTCAACTTTTCAAAACAATTCTTGCATGACGAGTACTTTTCCTGATGATGTGTCTCTAAAAGCAGCCAATCTTCAGCAGCTTCAGATGATTACAGATCGGGTATTTCTAATTCTTCTTGGCTGCTTACGGTTTCAATATGAAATGTTTTTTTTCTTCGTATTTTTGGTAGTTGATCATCTTTTATGCGTTATGCGTATATCGACTCGTATTCTCATTTGTTTGCACCTGTGTATCTTATATCATCCAATTGACTCACGCTTTCAATTAAGTTCGTTATCTTAGAACCTCTGGTTAATGCACACTAAATATGTGGCGTAGCTTACGTATTTCATGGATTAACTATTCCAAATTGTGCATATCATATGCCCAGAGAAAGAAGCAGCTCATTTTATATTTTAGAACTTCAAAAGCACCATTTCATGCAATCTTACTCAGATGATATGTACTGACTGTTTAATTTGTTGTATATTAATATGTCTCAGTTCCTGGTGGACTGTCTCCATACATCTATTGGTTGTTCTAAAGTTGTCTTTCTCGTCTTTTAATCAGCTAGGTGTTAGAACTAAGCTGTGCATAAGGGACAGTTTGTATCGTTTGGCAAGAAGTGCTGAAAAAAGCCATTACTATGGCACTGCAAAAGATGTCAGCATTGGAAGTAGCTCTATGATAGGACTTCAGGGTGCCAAAGATTCAAAGAGGTATGCTGACCCAGCGTTTTGAGATTACACTGAAATTTTGTTTACTAATTATTTGTCTTGGCTGGCTACATTCTACATAACAAGCTTATATACTTAGAAGGTCAAATGCCTCATCTCATTTATATAATTAACATCTTTTTATAATCATCATAAGATTCTGATACGCCAACGGGAAATGTTTAGGAAAATTTTCTAATTCCGGTTTATGTTGTTTAGGAAAATTTCCTAATTGTGTTACATTAGGGTTTATTTGTTTAGTGAAGGTTTCTTAATTGTGTTTATTATGTTTAATAAGATTTCCTAAATCATGTTTAATTGTTTAGGAAGATTTCCTAAATCATGTGTAATTGTTTAGAAAAGTTTCCTAAATTATGTTAATTATTTAGGAAGTTTTTTCTAAATTATGTTTAATTGTTTAAAAAGGTTTTCTAAATTATGTTTAATTATTTAGGAAGATTCTGTTTGTGTTAGTATGGCTAGGGCTATTTAAAGGGAGTTGTCTAGGGCTTAGATTAAGCAATTGATGAGTTTTATGCTTGTTGTAGTTCTTTTCTTTGAGGGCTTTCTAGCAGCGTCTAGGTTAAATAAGAGAGCCGATCTACCTCTTTAATCGTAGATAACATCTTGTATTTTCCTTCATATATAATCTAATAAAAAGTGTTCTTGAGTGTTCTTCTTCATCGGTTACTTGTTACCAATTTCTATTTTGCTAAAATTAAATATTCAACCAAGGTTTTCTTCAAGTTCTACATCTACTTCGTATCAAATTGGTATTAGAGCGAAGTTTTGGAGAGATGGAAGGAAAGAAGATGGATGCGTTGGAAGCAAAAGTTGAGCAAATCAAATCCCAGATGGATGAAAAGTTCTCAACCATCGAAGGGAAGTTTTAAACCATGGAAGAAAGGCTCTCATCCATAGAGAATTGCTTTGAAAACTTGGAAGATGTGATGAAAAAAATGATCGAGACACAATCAAAAGCTTCACCGATGATTCCTAGGGCTGAACCAAGGGTAAAGGAAATTCTGGAGGAGATGATGATGAAAAAGCTTATGGAGATGTGATCCAAAACTCCACTGACTGTACCAATTGTTAACCCTAATCAAGATTTGATCGGGATTCCATTGGCCAAATCTGAAAGGATATAGATCGAACGGGAAGAGTTCGACGAAGAGAGCTTCTTTCATCAAGAGACACCTCCTAGGGCTTTGATGAGGTACGAATCAAGGTTTTTGGATGGGAGAACAACAAGGAAGAAAGTTTGTGGTGGAGGTGGTACATTTCAGGCAAGGGGAGTGAATGACTAGAGATGGAAGGGGTCGAGCTGAGTCATGGGGATAAGGTCATGTAAGGATGGTGTAAGAAAGGTGGGATTCCCAACCTCGATACACAGGGGAAACATAGAGGGATCACAATAACCGCTACATTGGAGGAGGAAGAAGCTATTGTGGCGGTGACCATCCTAGAGTGTGAAAGTTGAAGATGTGAATGATGGAGGAGAAGAAGAGTGAGATTTCAATAAGTGATATATAAGCTCCTTCCGAGGATAAACTAATCGATAAAAATAAAGTTGTAAATGAAACAAAAGAGGTAATAGGAGGAGATCATCTTGATTCATTGTCGTCTAATGGTAATGGTTCCTCACAAATGGATTCTAGAGTGGATAAGGATTTAAAAGTGGAGTCTGTTTCAGGTTTTTGACCCCTATACCTCAAACCACGTGAGAAAGGACCCCAATTGGTGAATAAAACATTACGCACCTTGGCGCCATGCATCACTTAAAAGGTCAAACGACCTTCGATTGTCAAACAGACGGCATCATTGCGATCAGGACACTGAATTGTGTTGGGTAGAGGACCCTCGCAATTGAATCGGATAAGATCGGTCAAAAGGGAGGACCGACACCCGAAATTAAAGCGCGAGGCTGATCAAATGACGTCGGATTGACGAACGGACTGCGTCGTTGTGTTTGGAATGCCAAAAATACCCTAAATGCACTATCAATTTGTTTAATTAAGGTTGTGCACGCAAATTGAGGTGGGCCCTTATAAAAATTACTCTCGGCGTCACCCAAACGACGTCGGATTGACGAACAGACTGTGTCGTTGTGTTCGGAACACCGAAAATACCCTAAATGCACTATCAATTTGTTCTATTGAGGCTGTGCACACAAATCGAGGCGGCCCCATGTAAAAATTACACTCGGTGTCACCCAAACGACGTCCGATCACAAAACGGTATGTGTCGTTGCGACCGGGATATCAGCAATACCTTTAATGTGCTATCAATTTGTCTAATTTTGATGTTTGGCGAATTTGGCATGTTAAACGAGACAAAATACATGCAAATTGAGAAAATAGCACGTAAATTGGTGCGGTTTTGATTTGATTAATGATGTCTGGTCATATTAAATTAATGCATGAAATGATATTTCACTCATATGGCAATTAACCCATAAAGGTTTTGACAATATCAGATGCCCAGTTATGGAAGTCAAATCTAGTTAATGCTGTTAACATGATACCTTGTTCAGTCTGAATCAGGCTGTCTTCTATCAAATTTATGGTTTCTGCAATTGGCTTCAACTCCCAGCTCTGGCCACATTGTTAAGTCCAAAAAGAACACCAGAACAGGGAGCTATCTATCCTTCACGTGTTAATACCTCCAAGACCCGTTTTCCTTCCAGCTGAAGCTGCCACAATCACAAAAATCAACTTCATCAAGCAACCACCTCTCCTCTGTATTCCACCCCTCAAATCTCTTGCTCCCTCCAGTTCTTCATTCGGCTAATCCATCCCTCCAACAACAGCTGCTCTTGGTGATCTGATAGAAGAGGGAGTTGTTTTAACAGAAGTTTTGAACAACAACAAATTTGATATAGCTTTGAACCAACCAGAAAACTGTCGTTCCTTCCCTTCTTATAACAGCCTTCTACCCGAGCTTTTCCTGCCTCCCTCTTCTATTCCTGCTGAAGAAGTCGAATCCACTAAGCTCCGGTAATAACCTTCCGTCTCCTTTTTGTTTTCCCTAGTATCCATCCTCAACTTCAAGCTTCCTGTTCGTTCGACCTCTCTCAGCCAAGCTCCTTCACCTAAACCAACACCCGCTCCATTCCTCATCCCACTACAACAGCTCTTTCTCCTCATTGCCAACACAACTTTCCCATTTCACTCCGTCTTCTCCATCAACCTCAACTTCACGATAGTCTCTTCTTCTAATCTCAGCCTCAAGCCACTACAGGCCCTTTTTAAATGAATGTGGAGGCCATTTGCTTGTGTATTCACTGGATTCTGTTAGCTCTTTGTGATAATACTTCGATAGCCCTCCCTGTTTAGGCAGAAGCGTCGAAAGAGTGATACTGAGAATAGACTCGAGGATGACTTAATGGAGTCTCCTTCCACATCTCGAAATCTGGAGGAAACGGAGAAAGGTGAGTGTCATCAGATTGATATGAAGAAAAAGAAGCTGCCTGATACTAAGGGCCGAGGTTCTTTGAAGCAAGAGATTATGCAGTTTAAGAAACTGCTCAAGGATCAGTTGGCAGTTCGGCATGCCCTTAGAAAAAGCTGATTCAACTCAACAATGGGTCAATGTCGATGCTTCTCTCAAAGTCCAAATCCAGGAATCTCTACTACTAACTCTAAGGTCACTTGTATCTGAGGTAAGTCAAACTACATCTCAAGTGATTGCTAAGGTTGCATCCATTGAAATACCTTGAAGAGAATGGCAGGATCTCATTAAGCGACTGCTAACCAACATGACCAACCGGGTACACCAGCTACTCCGAGACAGGTAATATTAGAGACACTGCTACATGTTTGTGAAGAGATTTATTATCAAGATTGGGAGCAACAAGAAGTAAATGATTTCCTTACTGCTATCGTACAAAGAATGAGTGGGCTGCAGGAGAGCTATAAAGTTGGTCTGGCTGCTCTGTGTCAAAGGAGTCGGTCACATACAAGCAGCTACAGAATGCCTCGTTTCTATGGCTTCCATGTAACATGAAATTCTAGGGCCTTACAAGGAAGCACTTTTCAGTTTGATTGCAAATGCTGTGAAAAGGGATGAGGAGTTAGTTTAACTTCAAGCTGTGTTGAGTTTTGGAGCTCAATATGTGACATGGAGATTCAAATACAAGATGAATAAGATGGAGCTGATGTTAGAAACTTTGAGGGTTATCATAATTTCAAACGGAGAGCTCTTTCTATGCTTATTCCTATGTTGCTGGAGACATTACTTGAGTAAGAAGTGGATAAAGATCAAAACACAAGCAGAATTCTACAGCACCATCACTTGCAATACCAAAAGCCATTTCAAATGCTAGTTTGGAGAATTCTCGAGTCGATTTTTTTATGAAATAAATGAAATTTTTGTTGTGGTTGTTGTTGTTGTTGTGACAAATCAAAAGCTTCTTGATCTCCCTTTTCACTTTGTATAAAAAAAAAGGGGAAGAAGATTAAAAAAAGAGGGGAAAAAAAGAAAGAAAAGAAAAAAAAAAGTGTTGTCTTGATTTTTATCATCTCTTACCATGACATGTGTGTTGGGCCGGCAAACCACCCATACACGCTTTTCTCTAATGTGGTGAGAAGGGAACTCGGCGCGACACCTACGATGAGGTAAGTGAGCGACCCTTTGGTTCCAAAATCCTGTTCTCGACGTTCGTGTCGAACCGGCAAACCGCTCATACACGCTTTTCTCTAGCGTGGTGAGATGGGAATCCGGTGCGACGCCTACGGCGAGACGGGGATATTCATAAGTACCCGCTTGCGGGAAAACAACTGCTTGTCTTTTGCAACAGGGTACCGAAGACCCATACACGCCTTTCTCTGGCGTGGTGGGGACAAAGATTTCACAGCAGCGGTGTCCTCGTATGAGGGCACCTACCGTACACTCTTTTCTCTAGCATGGCAAGAGGTCCATTTTTTCGTAGTTTCCCCTAAACAGGGTAGACGCCGAGAGGCTGCCGAAATTTTGGGTGAATATGACTGCACCTAGGCTTGACTAAACTCAATTTGGACAACATGAGGACTAAATTAAACTTGATTTTGAACACTAAATGAACTAAGTGATCAAACAAAAGACTTCAAATTATTTGACTAAGGAGAACTGAATTTGAATGATCATAAAGATGTGAACAATAACTCAAGACAACTGCAAGGAGCATTAACTCAATTTGAACAATGAAGTGGACTTGAATTTTGAACTTGAACAAGCAAAGGTGAACTTGAATGTGAACCATAAGACATGACTTGAACCCCACTTGAATATTAAGAAGAAATAATTTGAACAATTTGATTGCAAAGGACTTGGTCTTTAACTTGGATATAAACTACAATGACTTGTGGTTGATAATATTCCAAAAGAATTATTCACATGCAAACGAGGGACTCGTAGCAAGAGTTCTTCATATGAATTCAACTGTCATTTGATTGTAAACAATCGTCAACAAGGAACTTTGGATGACATTCAAATGAATAATCAAAATATAGAAGCTCAATAAACAAATCTTGATCATTCAAGCGGATACAGATGAGCAGATAAAGATGCATAGTGAACAAGGGAGTTCCCTACTACATCTCATTCACAAGTAAAAAGCAAAGGGGAGATACATATGCACACATCAGTGAACAATAATGCCAAGCACATTATGCATATTACAAATCATCATCGAAGACAAAGAATTTATCAGTGTAATCTGTTTGCAAGCAACAAGAAGGTTGTAACAGAGGGTAATAATCAACTACAAATAATGATTCTAATCATTCAAGTGTATCCAAATAAACACCATACAAGCAAATGTCAACCATGCAAACAAAGGTACAAGGGCTTGTGGGCTTTAATGTAATTTACTTGAAGTGATTGCATTCAAATGAACTTCATGCAAGCAATATAACTCAAAGTGAGCATAAGGATTTGTGATAGAAGGATCTATTTGATTAAATAGACAGCTAAAGTAGGTGAACAGGGATGAAGAAATACGATGACATCTCCACCACCAATAATGATTCAACTTCAAGAAAGTACATCAACAAATGAGTCCAATACGTAGTGAATATGATAGATTAATGATCAAGATTTGTTGAACAAGTTTTAAACAAATACAGTTTGCAAGTGGCTAACATCATTTGACCTCAGAAAAATATGCCAACTTGTTTGTAAACAACAAGGTTGACAAGCATTCTATGAATTCATTCAAGGAGGATTCAATGAATGAATTCAAGAAGACTATGATGGATGCATAAGCAAGTGCAAGCTAGAATATGACCCTTCCACGATCAATGCAAGTTGGCATGCAATATATCTGCTACACATACAAGATACCCACGCCCCAACAAGTCATCGTGGTAGAAGGTGATGAATGTTACAACACCTCTACAATCAATCATTGTCTAATGTTGAGCAAATACATTGATTTGTTACAAGCAAAGATTGATGACTACAACAAATGCAAACCTCTACGAGATGTTATAGAAGGTTTACTGTACACCTAGTATATCAACCAAAAACAAAAATGCAAAATAACTACAGCAAATTCAAACGCCTGTAGTCAGATCTAGAAGACTCGTATGCAAAGTAAAGACCACGAACAAAAACATCATGTAAAGGCAATTGTCTACTAACGAAAGCAGGAGACTCGTTAGTGCACTACGATCCACCTGCAGAAAGCAATCATAGTGCACGACAGTCTGCCTGTATAAAGCAACGAACAACTCAATTCAGAAGCTGCTACGATACGCCACCGGATCTGCAACCTCCATACAAGCAGACAGAAGGCGTCTACAAATGATTTCAAAGTACCCCCGCACGTGCACAGTAATTTGTATACACATAGGTACACTAAAAGGGGTAAAAAAAATTATAAAACCCGCATGGGCCCCGGCGAGCGTGTTATTGGTACACATGTGATGTCTAGGGATGCTGCGCGGGTCATTAAATTTGAACTCGATCCTCCTAAGCAGGTAAAAAGGAGTAGACATGGTATAATTATAAAATGCCCCCAAACACCCGCATGGACCCCGACGAGCGTGTTATTGGTACACACGTGACGTCAAAGGATGCTATGCGGGTCAAACAAATTCGAACCCGATCCTCCTAAATAGGTAGATAGGAGTCGACAAGGTTCAACAAAATAATTCCAAGAATACCCCCGCACGTGCACCGTAGTTTGTATACACATAGGTACACTAAAAGGGGTAAAACCAATCATAAAACCCGCATGGGCCCCAGCGAGCGTGTTATTGGTACACACGTGACGTCTAGGGATGCTGCGCGGGTCAATAAATGAATTCAAGTTCGAACCCGATCCTTCTATACGAATCCATAGGAGTCGACAGGGTTCGAACCGTCAAACAAATATACGTTTGTAGCGATCAGTGTATTTGTTTTAATACATTCATATTAGGCTTTCAAGGCCTATAATCAAGAGAATTCATTAACAAAGGCATGAAGCCTACGAAACTCGGTCTTCCTAAAAAGGTAAATAAGAGTAGACAGGGTTCAAATCATTGGATAAATATGCGATCACGAAGTTGACCGGAATATTTATTTTATACATTCATGTTAGGCCTTCAAGGCCTATAATAAAGAAAATTCATAAACAAAGGTACGAAGCATACGAGAAACCCGATCCTCGGCCAACAGCTTGGCCGAGTTGACAATGTTCAATCAACAAATGGAAATGATTCCAAACACCCCGATGATGGCCGTGTTGAATGTTTATCTCAACCGGAGGGGTTCACTAATATTTTCAAATGTCTCCCAAATATCCATCAAAATCCAAAACACTACAAAGTCTAAGAATTCCAAAATATTTAAAATATGAAATTATCCATTCATACTTAAAGCAAAATTCATCCACTCTTCGCAACAGTTTGTCGGGGTGGACAAATTAAAATACTACTTCAGCTCATAAAGAGCCAAATGCCTAGTCGAAAATATCACTAGGATCCATTCTCAAACAATCTCCTGCCAGTAAGGACGTGGTACGTGTCCTCTAACCAGCGGTTTTGCCGCCAAATGGCACCGCAGGATAAACGGTTATGACCCGGGGCCCTCTGAACTAAGTGATTTTGCCGCCAAATGGCATCACATATACCGGTTATGGCCAGAGCCAATATGTTCCTTAATGGTATCAAATCCTTGAGATATGAGTCAATAGGATATGATCGATAGAGCACAAAGCCATCTGTTAGCTAAGGTGGATTCAAATTTGTCCTCTTAGGCGAATATTCACCCTCGGTCTATAAGGTCCCCTTAGACGAAGCAACCCATGGCTGCCGACAAGGATCCTTCTGTCAGGTTGGGTTGACTACCTCCTCTAACTAAGTAGACCAGGGACCACGATGACCCGGGATGACGGAACCATGGGATCTTGATCGGGTCCATCATCCATTCCCCCACCATCCGCTTTAAGTGCAAGATGGTGAAATTTCCATTTTAAATATCAAATCTCCCAATTTTTCAAATTTCCAAGCTTCCAAACATTTCAAATACCTAAATCCATGCTGCTACTATATGCCAAATAACACGTATTCTTTACGTATCTGATTGACGACTAGCCTTAATCGAAAGTTCTCTCCCGTGAGCGGGAGAGGTAATTAACTATAGGGGCTTGCGCCTATAGGAAACCAGAACTCAGATCATAAAGTCCCTGCAAAATGAGGGCGAAATCTCTGGGTAGTGTGTTATCTACAAACTCATCTGCCTTCCAAAATTACCTCGAAACTTATCAGTTAAAACTCCCTCGCCGAATAAAAAGAAAAGCAAGCGGAGGCCGGGGCCGAATTTTCGGAGCCCACACGGGTGAAAGGGATTTATATGATGATTCCAAGTCTACTAAAGTAAATAGTTCTACAAGGTTGCAAAAGCGGCAGTTGCAGAAGCATGCTTGTCAAACAACAATGGAAGTTCTCTTAGCGCTGGTCTACCCTCAATTTGCACTGGGGTGGCTTCTGACGATGATGAGCGACTCAACTGATGTCCCTTGGCCTGGAAGAAATTTAAGTGAGGCTATTGTTGCAGAATCATTGTTAAGGCATATATCATCTACTAAAGGACGTTTTATAAGTACACTGTTTGCTTCTAACATACATCGTATCGGTGTGAAAACTGCTGCTGATTTAACTGGAAGAAAATTGGTATTTGTAGGCATGTCCTTGAGGACTTACTTAGATTCTGCTCTCAGAGATGGGAAGGTTCGAATGGATCCTTCAGCTTTAGTAAAATTGGAGAAGACTGATACATATCTACCTAATGGTTTATTAATTGTTAAAACTGGTTCTCAAGCAGAACCGCAAGCTGCTCCTAATCTAGCATCCTTTGTAGGCAGCCCTTCTCTTAAACTGACCAAGGATGATGTGATCTTATATTCAGCTAAGGTTATCCCTGGAAATGAAACTTGGGTGATAAAGGCGTTCAACCATATATCAGATCTTGGCTCCACTGTTGTAAGGGGTAAAAATTTGGGGTGTCAATATTTAACACGACCCAAAAATCCAACCCAGAAATTTGGGTTTGGGTTGACCCAAACCCTAACCGGGTCGGGTTCGGATTAGGGTTTTCGACCTGTTTTAAAAATCGGTTCCGATTAGGGTTGACATAGAAACTTGGGAATAACCCGAAATGGCCTGTGCTGACCGAGCCTGACCAGAGCTACTCGCGTCACGTCTCGAAATTCATTGGAACTATGAATTTCGACAACATCCCGACGTCTCCCCTGTTTAGAAAATCGAACTTGCAGTTACAGGGAACAGAACTTAAATTAACAAGCAGGGAACCGAACTTACAATTACAAGGAGCAGAACTTGAATGATTACAGGGAACTGAACTTTGAATCTACAAATGCACAATCAAACTGAAAATTCAATACTAAATAGACAAGTTCTGGTCATTAAAATGAGCATAAATGAACAAGCAAGGAACTTATGACTGACAAAAAAGCGAACACTGCTTGCTTGCAAACAAAGATCAATGTGCAACACTCACATTAGTAATTCCCTACAAGCAGGAGGGATAGATATGCGTTGACTAGCAACCTAACAGCTAACATGGATAGGGAAACCAATAATGAATGTAGCTCACATCAACAAGCAAACTCGTTGTACAAAGCACAAGCTAACTTCAAGGGGCAGCGAGGGACTTGTGATTTTCGACACGGTTCAACTACAAGCAATGACCAACATAAATTTTAGGTAATATGACGACCTACTTACAAGAAACAACATGAAACCTCCGGTTGATATTACAGCTCATTTATAATAAGCATATCAGTTGGAATGCAAACACCAATGATAACAATGTTACTATGCATATCATAAAAGCATCTTACAAATACATACAAAAGGCAGCACACAAAAAATGCCAGGCTATTCATACAGTTTACAACAATCAAGATTCTTTAATAAACATATTAATCTGGTGACAAGTAATGACAGTGGACGTGCAAGTAAATGCAACAACTTGCTAGCCAACGTTCATGGAGAAAGTGGTGGTGATTGTAGCTTACTCAACAGTCAGCACTAGTTTGCAAATGAACACACTAAGTCGCCTACCAACAATAACAATATGAATGATGTAAGTGTAATGATTTTCCTACAAGCATATCCAAGAAGATCGTGGTGAATGCACAAACAAGACATAAAACTTGCCTATAAGTAGCATTAATGAAATCAACAATTGTGCAATAGCCATTCTATGGACAATAACAAGCAACATGCAACCAACATGATAGAGCTTTTGCAAACATGAATAAGAAGATTGCAGTGAGCGTGGAATACTACCTACCGTCAGAAGCAACAAATTCATGATGAATATGAGCTCCTGCGAGTCATCGTAGGAAGCTCGTCATGCGCATAACAGCTCACTTATAGGTAGCAACTAGAGACCTGTCATGTTCACGTACACTACATGCCACCCACTAGAAAATACATAAGACCTTGATGAAATGCAAACAACTATGAGTTGTTCTAGGAGACCCGCCATGTATACGATATTCTATCCACCAACAAATATAAAAGGGTCATGATAAATGCAAATATCTATAACTCACAACAAGAGATTTGTTAGTCTACGATAGTCTACCTGCATAAAGTAACAAATGTCTAGAACACAACGCTATGATTCACCTATAAGCAAAAGCAAAAATCTATCGTAAAAACTACGGTTATGATAAATTGAGACAACAAATTTGTGGCTCCAGACTGTCACATTAGATAAATCAGCTCACCTACAAGTGACGGGTGGAAGACTCTTGATGTGTCGTACAACATATTTGCAAGCTGAAGTATACTCCTGCAAAATAAATATTGAAGAAAACATCACCTTGCAGAAGATGAAATGAGACCCAACGTGCTACTAAACAACGTCACCTGATCTGCAACATTCGTTTAAGCAGACAGAAGACGTTCATAGGCCCGTCAAGAAAACTCATATTTCTTGCAAAAGCTTGGAAGATATATAAAATCATAATATATAGAATGCATTGTATCGTAGTAGTGCTACGCTAATATGCAAACACATCATACGTTATACAAGAGCATCGAGTCATCACGCAAATACATTATGCAAACATATGGGTAATATATGAATGCGTTATATATACATATCCTACGATATTGTATTAAGTCATTGCACAACATGCAAAATATCATGCAAGCATTACTTAGAAATATGTAAATACAAATTACATTCATAACATATATATATATATATATATATATATATATATATATATATATATATATATAAGATGCATCACGTAAAGCAAGCACACTACATAACATACAAAATGCATTGTGCAAGTACACTATCCAACGTGCAAAATAGACTATGTATTAGCAGCGCATTACACTAGCATACAAATACATCATGTAAGTATTGAATTATCATGTAAATGTATTATGATAACAAATTAACAAATCCAAAATGCCACATGCATGTATATCATGCAAATTCACTATAAACTATGTGAATGCATCAAGTCATTATGTTGAATATCAACATATCATACAAACACTATTAAGCAATACGCAAAATGCAAAATGCAAAATGCCAACATATATGCATACATACAAATACAAAAGTGCATATGTGATCATATTAACATATAGACAAAAGTATAAGTAGTATGCAAGCATGCAAATATGACATATGAAAAAATATATAATTAAATACCCGCATGGGCCCTGGAAAGTATGTAGTATGCACACATGTGATGTCTGAGGATGCTGCGCGGGTCAAACAATAAACTTAAGCTCGAGCCTGATCCTTCTATGTGAATAGATAGGAGTAGATACGGCTCAAACTATCAAATAAATGTACAGTCGCGACGATGATCGGGATATTTATTGTATACGTTAATATTAGGCCTTTAAGGTCTATTATAAAAAAGATTCACTAATAAAAGCATAAAGCTGATGATGAACCTGATTCTTTGTCGACAACTAGACAGAGTCTACAAGGTTCAACCAACAAAATAAAATTGCCTATAAGAACCCCGATGATGGCCGTGTTGACAGAAAATCTCAATTGGAGGGGACCCCTTAAACATTCAAAATACCTTTCAAATTCTTGGAAATTTTTGAAACTCAAAAGTCATCAAAGCCTAAATATTTAAAATTGAATTAAAAAATATCAAAATACTTAAAGCAGAACCCATCCACTCTCTGCAACAGTTGCTGAGGTGGATAAATCTAAAAATCACTTCAGCTCACAAAGAGCAAATGTCTGATCGAGAATATCACTAAGATTCATTCTCAATCCATCTCTTGCCAGTAAGGAAGTGGGACTTTCTAACCGGGTGGTTTTGCCACCAAATGACACCATTAAATTATGGTCAAGATCATAGCTCGTATGATTCCCAACTGCTTCAAATCTTTGAGTAATGAATTAAATATGATATGATCAATAGGGCACAAAGCCCTCTATTAGTTAAGGTGGATTCAAATTTGTTCCCTTAGACAAACATTCACCTCAGGTTTACAAGGTACTCTTGAACGAAGCAACCCATGGCTGCTAGTAAGAATCTTTCTGTTAGGTTGAGTCGAGTACCTCCTTTGACTAAGAAGATCAGGGATCATGATGACCTGGGATGACAGAACCATGGGATCTTGATCGGGTCTATCATCATTTCCCCCATCATCCTCTTTAAGTGCAGGTGGTGAATTTTTAATTTTAAATATTAAATTTCAAATATCAAAAGTATGATGCTACTATACGCCGGATACTACGTATCTGCTTGACAACTAGCCTTAATCGAAATTTCTCTCTCCCTATGGGGGGGGGGGGGGTTATTTAACTATAGGGGCTTGCGCCTGTAGGAAACTTGAACTCATATCATAAAGTCCTAGCAAAATGAGGGTGAAATATTTGAGTAGTGTCTTATTCAAAAAACAATCTGCCTTCTGAAAGATTTCCTCAGAACTTAAACGTTAAAACTCTGATAAAAGGGCTGCGAAGAGGCTGGAGCGCAAATCTTTGGAGCCCACAAAGACTTATGACCACTTTATCCCGCCTGCAATTAATCAACTCTCACATATTCATATGAGGAAGTTTTCAAGCAGCAGGTTTAATGAAAGATGCATCAGACTCTCAATTATATGCGACCACAGGATTGTCACCTTTATCTCTCACCTCTTTTGGGCTTTGCTTGTTAAAAAGAAATTACAGTGTTCAGTTTCACTTTGCTGAGATAATAATCAATTATTATAATGCATATTTCAGTCCTGGAAGATGGATATTTGGTGTTTACATACAAGGGAAGCTTGTCGTAAAGAATTTCAATATTAGAGATAATGTTAATGGTTCAAACAAAACCATTCATGCAGTTGTTACTAGGAAGAGATTGGAGATCCGATTCCATTGGGCTAGGAAAGGAAAAACAATTGTTCTTGTAGCTGGAACATATGGTCCTCTTATATCAACTATATCAGTTGAGCCCAATTTCAATTCTCCAAGTAAAAGCAATTATTCTACTCGTTTAGAGATCACTTGTGCTATAATTTTTTTCTATCATCCTTGTGTTTGTTGCTTGGAAGATATACCTTAATCAATCAAAGACTATTATACCAGGGGAGAAGGGTGATACCATGGACGTCACCCTATATACCCCACTAGCTGCGGGAGTTCCACAATAGTGCCATCGGAGGACATTCGAGGGTAACTGAAGACCTATCGTATGATTGTGGAAAAATTGTATCGGAGATGGTGGCCAACTGTGATATCTGTCAGAAGCACAAATACATGGTGATGGCTCCAGGTAGACTTATAGGTGGACAATATCTTTCGTTCCACCTTGAGGATAAGGTGGCTCTTTAGGAGGGGAGTATTAATACGCTAAGCGAGAGATGTTTAAGAAAGTTTTCTAATTGTGTTTATGCTGTTTATGAAGGGTTTAATTAATTAGGAAGGTTTCCTAATTGTGTTATGCTAGGGTTTATTTATTTAGGAAAGGTTTTCTAATTGTGTTTATTATGTTTAGAAAAGTTTCCTAAATCATGTTTCATTATTTAGGAAGTTTTCCTAAATCATGTTTAATTGTTTAGATTTTAGAAAAGTTTTCTAAATTATTATTTAGGAAGATTTCCTAAATAATGTTTAATTATTTAGGAAGATTTCCTAAATTATGTTTAATTGTTTAAAAAGATTTCCTAAATTATATTTAATTGTTTAGGATGACTCTATTTGTGTTAGTATAGCTAGGGTTATTTAAGGGGGAGTTTATAGGGTTTAGATTAGGCTATTGTTGAGTCATGGTTTAAAATTGCGCAATATGAGGCTCGCCTTGAGGCCCGCCTTTGCGTAATTCCAGTAAAAAATGCCTCGATGCTTACGCTTCGAGTTTTTTTTATGAGGCTTGCGCCTCAACTTGGTTGAGGCCCACCTCGCCTCGCTGGCATGAGGCTTACGCCTCATGCTATATATATATTAAAACTTACACAAATCTTGAAGTAAATGCCCGACATTGGACTCTATAGAAGAGGAGGAAGGGAAGAGAGCAGTTCATCATAATGATGATTCAAATGAAGAACCCCTTAGTGATGACAGTGCTCATGACTTATGAGTTCTTATGTGATATGTCATTGCTTTTTATTTTTGGAAATTCAAATTATAGGTTAATGAAAAGAATATTAGGATTGAGAAAGATAGAATTTTGAGTTGAACTATATTTCATGTTGTTTTATTATTGGGATATTTTGATTTCACTTCATATCTTATGCTTTTTTATGTTTTATATTATTCACTCATTAGTATATAAAAAATTTATCATTTTATGTTTACGCAATCTTTTGATTTTGAGGCTTACGCCTCAAATCACCATGAGGCTTACGCCTCTCCTCACGAATGAAAAACGCCTCAATACCTGAATACGCAATTTTAAACATTGTGTTGAGTTATATGTTTTGTTGTAATTCTTTTCTTTGAGGGCTTCCTAGAGGCGTCTAGGTTGATTGGGAGAACCAATCCACCTCTCTAATCGTAAATCAAAACAAATTTTATTTTGTTGAAATTGAATATTCAACCAAGGTTTTTTTCGAGTTTTGCAACTACTTCGTATCAGATTTCTGCTATCACACCCCGGGTCCGGAAGGGATTATGTTTATAAAAAACAATATTGTGTGATTGGAGTATTATGTTTTACTTTTTATAGTTGTCATTACACTATGTCATAGTCATGTCATATTTGTATTCGTGTCAATGCCTATGCTTTAGAGGCTATTTAATTGTTCTTTGATGGATTATATGTGTTAGTTTGTATATAATTCAAATAATCAATAAATTCAACCCAATAGATTTGGATGTTTGAGAAGAATTGTATGTGTATTAGTTGTTATCATGGTTTGTGTCTAATCTAAAGTAAAAGTTCTCTGTTTATGATTTAGTCAGATGTGGTATGTTATTTGTCAAAGTCACATTGGATCAGATCATCATAAGAAATACTAGTGGTTGACCTTCTCTCAAACACAAATCTCTTAAGGAAGTCTTTATGCCATTTCACCATGAATTCCCTTTGCAATTTGTGAAATTTTTGGAATTTGTATTTCATCAATCAAGTTATGAATTTCACTAATCCAAAGAAAAAGCCATAGCAATTTTAAATTCATAGTAGGATCTCTCGGCTCCACCCCCCATACCCCCCCCCCCCCCCCCCCCCCCCGTGCGATTCTCTCCTTAGGTTCAAGTTTTTGAGTTGTAAAAAATTTGATTATGGTATATGAAGGCAACGTTTTCTCCCCCTTTTGATCCATACTCCTTAAAAAGCTGATTGAGCTTCAAGTATTTGTTTAGCTTGTAATACCTGAACAACCAAAATCCATTTAGTTTTGGCATATCAAACAACCAAATACACACCTTCGTAAATAGTTTCCCTTTTAGTTTATTATACTAAATAAATGGAAACAACAGTTTATTGCTGGTCATGTTCATTAACTTATGACAAAGGGACTCGCCTTTGGGGATAATGGATACATTATTAAAAGAATATAAGGATGCAACGGCCAACAATTCTTGTGCAAACAAAAAACAAGCATAAGCAGCAGTTGAATCAACTCACCTATGCTGCTTACCGTTAAAAGTAAATCATAGTCCTACAACATACATGCATAAATAGCAAGCAAATTTGCACATGTAACTTACAAAATTATAAATATAGAATTTTTTAAAAAAATTTGAGTGGGAGTACCATAAGAAAAATTAAGTTTACAGTCATACCTTCAATCACATAAAATATAAAACTATCATACCTTGTGCAACACCGATGACAAATTGGTGATGCTTCATCAAATAATCTTGAAGAATTTCTGACATCTTGTACATTCATAAATATTTTCTTTAAGCAACAATTCTTTGTGCTTTATTTTTTGCAAGTTCTTTTTATAAATGAAATAAAGAGTGGCGTAGTGATGGCCGTGTCTCACCTAATTAAGACTTCGTTTGGGATGACTTTCTTTCTGCTTCTTAAAACATCTTTTTAGTACATAAATAATAATTTTTGCACTAAAAAGCTGCTTTAAGAAGCAGAAAGAAAGCCGTCTCAAACAAAACCTAAGTAATTAAATGGGGTGAATCTACACTAGTGTGACACCCTATGTTGGATCTACCCATCTCCATCCAGCAAGATTTTTTGTTTTGAACACTAGAATCTCGTACTAAAAATGTATAATCAAGTAACTTGCAATGTTTTACCATTTGATGTTTATATCTGCCCTTTTGCAGGCCTCCTGAACTCTTCGGTGTATCGATTAGCACAAATGCAATAGAACGTTCTGTAGCCTACCTACTTTTTCACAAGTCATTGGAGTCTGGTGCAGGCATTGCAGATAATAACATATGCTTCAAACCACCGATTCATGTATTTAGCTCTTCCAGCCCTACAAAACTAATAATTCTACCTTATTTATGCACATAGTCTTACTTTCTAATACTCTTTCATCAAAATGAACAGATCCATGGCCCTGTTGGCAATTGTAAAGAACCCAATCTACCTGCTTCATGAAGATCATTTAATGGTACTGGAAATACAAACAAGTTAATAACCTACTGCAGTAAGGAACTTATTCAAACAACATTTGTATGACTTATGATAATATCAACATTATTTTCGCCACCTGTTGTATCTAAATTCTTAAATATTTATTTACATGTCAGGACTAATTTACATGTATGGCACGGATTGAGGCCAAGTGCACAAATATCTTATGCATCACTTGACATTTATAAATAAAATGTTCTGATACTGCATAGCCATATGTAACTTTTTATATCTTTCACATCCCATCAAATTGTTGTCAACGCACATAGCCTAAGACGGTAGTTTTGGACTAATGGCTAATTCTTCTCTTATAACCTTAAAGGGAAAGATGATTTCGGCTAGCCCATCCAGGCTGGTGAAGCAGCCAAGCATAGCCTAACAATGCCCTAGCAGGTACCTGTCTTATTTATGCACTCATGTTTTCTTTTTTATGGATGCCAACCTTCTTAAGCTTCTGAAACACTATTGTTTGCTTCCTGGATTACTTTTCGCGTCAGGTTTCCTCAAAATATTTTGAACTTCAGAAATTAGAAAACTTCCTTGAAAATTTTACGTTTTTGTCGTCTTGGTCGATTAAGCCAAATATGTATATGATTAATTGTCGTGTAGGGTAGGGTGCGTCCTTATGATTATAGTAGATAGATGAATCGTTGAGGTTTTCAGCCATAAATAATAACAAATTGAACACTAAGGCTTCGTTTGGGACGGTTTTCTTTTTGCTCTTAAAGCAGCTTTCTAGTACAAAAAAAAAATCATCCCAAACAAAGCCTAAATTTCAATGATGAACTTGAAAATAGCATGAGATCTCCCCTAATCTTATAGCATTTACGAGAACTTGATTATAGGAGTATACATACACTAGGGATTTCTTCTATGTTTAAAAGGATTGGTTGATCTTAAGCATTAATCACTCCACTTCAGACTAGTGAAGAAGACAAACTTTTGGTATTGAGACAAGAGAATAATGTTCATTTTCCAAAAACCAACATTCTTAATGATTCAACAAGATGTCCCTAACCAACTCTCAATCTTGAATATAATTAGAAGTGTTATGAAAGGTTTGTGAGTTCATAAAACTGAATTAATATTTACAGGTTTTACATGAGCTGCTAGAGAGACCTTTATGGCTAGTTCCGTTAATACCCAAGTAGTAGTAGAACAAAAAATATTATAATTTAGAAAGTTAAGACATTTGCTTGGAACTATGAAACAAACTGGCTAAAGTTTGCATGGTAGCAAGTCAATTCATTCCTCTTGTCGTAACGTAAACCACATGGAAACAGTAGTGGTCTTTAATCTATTTGGTCATCATAGAATACCTGCAAGAGAACGCAAAAAACAGTTCAGTTCTTTGATTCTTTTTATTTTTTTTTTCCTTTTCAGGTATAAGTAATTTGTGTAGCTCTGTTTTGAAGTATTGTAGGTTAATGAACTGTAAGCTTAATCAGCCATAATCTGCCTTTCAGAAGATGGCAAGGGCTCAAATCCCTTAAAAAAAATTAAGGGACTCTGGGATCCAAGCTCATGATGATATTCTGCTCTTATTTTCGTTAGAATAAGCTAGAAATATGGCCCTTAGTATTTTTATTTTATTAAAATAATAAGAAATCACATAAGTTATTCTTATGAAAAAAACTAAAAAATAGACATGATATAAACAAAATATTAATAAATTTAACTCTGATTAAAAAAGTAATTGCCATAAAAATTGAAATACACACTCCTAATACAGATAATAATTTTGTAGATAAAATATAAATTGATGAAATTATTTATCATAAGATTTATAACATAATAATAAAATATATGCCGCATGCCAATTTGTGGAACTCATGATATCTTCAACTTATACTTTTACCAAAGCTTATATTTATAATGCTATTTAAAAAATAATTTTATAACTCTCCATTTGAAACAATTTTATAGCTATAAATCTTCATTAAACTTATATATACCCGTATGCTTAATTTAAAATGAAAATCTTAAAGCTACTCAAGTATCATAACTGCTATAAATATGGAATTTTCTAATTTTTTGTCATTCTATAATAACTTATATAACTATTTAAAATCCATATATATTATGAATAAATTGTTTAATATAAATTTGACTATCAATATAATATCCAACTCCCGAATAAAATCAAAATTTTACACATCTCTAATTATTTATTTCATTTTGAAAGTATTTAAACACCACATATTTCATTTTGAAAGTATTTAAGCACCACACAATTTCAAATATTTGTACTTCATTTTGAAAGCATTTAAACACCTTACAATAACAAATGTTTAAAATCAATGTGTGAATATATTACATTCAAGATTCATTAATATTATTTATTTCTTTAATAAATATCCAATAAATTTAACCTTTTTCTTTGTAATCTTTTTTTTTTTTCAAAAAATTCAAATATCACTCTTATTTTTAAAGACACAACATAATATAACATTTAATTAAAAATACAATTTAAATTTTTAATAAAATATTGATATAGTGCCCTTGAAGACCATGCTTTCTTACTGATGGTATTTAAATGCCACGAGTAAGCCTAAATTAGTAATCACATGAGACTCGTAAATCCCCAAACCCATCAGTATATCCCATCGCGACTTGAAGCAATATCAAAAGTTCTATTAAACCAATAAGATTATTTTATTTAACTAATAAGTTTTGAAAACCAAAACGTGGCCTTCCCACAAATTAAGGAAAACAAGCACCTATTCTCATTCTCTCCTATCTTTCCACATGAAAACCATTCATACCGTTTCTAAATGCCTTGAGTCTCTTGGGATGAAGCAATATTGACTTCAATGTATGTTCCCAACTGCTCGTCAAATGAGTACCTGAATTAAGTAAAATGAAACCCATCAGTCTTTTTGTATATTTAGGGCTCCAGAAATTTCTGTATCAAAATAAAGAATTACTCAATATAAGTTTTAAAACTATTATATTTATATTGAAATGAATACAATGCATATAAAATCAATCAAAAGTTACATTACAGTAATTTCAAAACCATTTGAAACCTTCTACTTAAGGTTTTATTTGGGACGATTTTTTTACTGTTTTTTAAGTATATTTTAAATATAATTTTTTTTAAAATGGAGTATCCACCCGCTGCCACCTGCCACCCCCGAAAGGGCGCTTGGTGGCATAACTAATACTCGGCTGACCTAAAAGAGGTACTCATCCCAGAAACCTCCTGGCCTGCACTTCATTGAGCCCCACTTAAGAGGCGCTGTCACTCGAGGGAAATCGAGCACGGGACGGGGGAATCCCAACCGCGCTCGCCCACCAACCAAGCTAAGCAACAGTGGGTAAAAATTTTATATTAAAAAGTTGTTTTAAAAAGCAGCAAGAAAACCATCCCAAACTAAACCTAAAACACGAGTTAGGATATCCTAACCCAATTTTCTTTCCTAAAGTATAAAAGTGGGACAAAATGAGCACAAAAGCCCTGGGAAGAAAATGTGCAATTAAAATTACCATATTCCTGATGCGGCACAGCAATAAAGCTTCGACATAGGGTCGTAATAATAGCCCAAGGTGCCACTGTAATAGTAACTGTAAGGAAATGAAATGCGAGTTAACTCATTGCTATCAAGTAGTCAATCTCTAAGTGGATGAATGACAGTGTCTTCTATTATAGAAATGAAGACAAATCATATAATACATAAATAAACAAATAAACGCAGACAGGTATCTTACATGGCAGAAACTAAACTACTTTCAAATCACCAGAAGAAGGTTATGCAACGAAGATTAGAAGAAATCACAATGAGTAAGTGCAACAAATTTTGGGCCGTTTAAAGTAATTTCAAATCAAATACTCAGCGAAAACAACTCATGATAGCAGTAAAAAAATGAACTGTCAGTAAATGTTTAAGCTGTTGCTTGCAACCACACGAATATGCAGACAGTTTAAGTGTGCTCCTCGAGTTCTGGAAGCATGAAACACTTACACATGCGGTGTCATCACTTTCGAGATCGCCTTTTGAGCTCGACTCGAGCTTTCTTTCCAACTAACGAGTTGAGTTCGATAGTGTCAAAACTCGACTCAACTCGTTTACACCCCTACTTCCCACAGTAATCAAATGGTGATATGCAATGTACAAAATGCAGAGCAAAGTGAAAGCACTATCAAACAAAGGCAAGCATGAAACTTACAAAAGAAGCCAAAAATATCGAACATAAACTGTTCAGCAGTCAAAAATATCTTAAAATTACATTGGTTGCGGAACTCTGTGCAATTTGAAACCAGAATACACAAAATCCTCCCTAAAACAATCACCAAAAAATAAAATGGCCATGGAAAAGTGCTTTGCGTCACTGATAACCAAATTTATTGTGGTAGAAATCATAATTCAATCTATTCTGTTAGAAATTATAGTTCTAATATGGATGTGAGTGATTAAATTAATGGGAAGATGTGCGTAACATTCATTGAAAATGAGATAGTAGAACACAAACTTAAGTAGCTTGAGCATATGTAATGAAGATGAACCAATAAGACAAGTTGTTATAAAAATAAGAAAGGAAAAGGGTAGACCTAACATAAAATGATTAAAAGCAATAAATTTGCATAAAATAGATTCAAAACCATACGCAGCACTTAACTAGAATGAATGTATAAAGAGCCGCAACTATTAGGATAAAACTAATGATGATAATAATGAAAAAAAGGTAAGATTGTTGGATTGAGTTTCATAATGACACGTGAGAAACAATAAAGATTAATTTCATGATATGTAGATTTAATAGAAATAAATTAATAATGCTCTTAAAAAATGGAACCAACACATACAGAATTTAGGTTTAAATAACTTGGATATATTATTAAAAATAATAAGGACGCATTGATTTTACAATTAAAATTAGGTGATTAAAATAAAAAGTGCAATTATGTGATGATAAGATATGATGGAAAAAAATAAAGTTTATAAAAGTGCAATAATAACATATGCAAAGTGTTGTGCAAATTTTGTTATGAATGAACTTTGAATTAAGTACCGCCTTATTCCTCCCTTACATGAAGGGAATATGATTTTCAATGCACCCAAGCACGCATCTTAAATTTCAAAATAATCCTTCTATCATGATTACCAACATCGGTAGCCCTTTCGTCTTGACTTCTCTTAATTTCTCTTCCTAGTAGATATCCTCTTACCATCTTGACTTCTATTAATTTCTCTTCCTAGTAGATATCCTCCCACCTTTCTATCTTTTTCTCTATAAAATCTCTTTCTGAAGGCCTAATTCATGCCTCCAATGAATAGATTGAGTCCATGAACACAAAATTCTAGAGGTAAATTTGAGAAGAGGAAAGAAAAATCAAGATAATCACCATCATCAATTTGATATTAAAGCGATCTTACTTATCAATCTGGTGTTAGATAAATTATATCAATTTGGCATCAGAGAAGAATTTTCTAAAGTTAATTGAATAAAAATCCCCATTTCCCTTCCCCTTGTCTCAAAATTAGTGGAACAAAGACAGCAAATGATACGGATTTTTAATGGGTGTGATATTAACAATTATTAATAAACATTATTAAAAGATAAAGCAAAAAAATCCCAAAAAAGTCCTCAATCTATGTGTATATAATCCCAGAGTATCATGTTGCCCCAAATTAATCCCTTGACTATATAAAATTGATCTAAAATAGTTTGTCATGTCATAATTGTGATATTAAATTCATCTCAATTTTATCCCTCGGCTTTACAAAATTGATTTCAATTTAGTTCCAAAGGATCATTTTGGATCAATTTTATATAATTGATAAACGACATTGTAGCAATGTTATACTCTGGGACTAAAATGATCATATACGAATAATTAATGAATTATTTTGAAAATTAACCCAAAGATAAAGTGATATCTAAATATAACATATTTAAGTATTTGACTTATTATATAAAAAATTGAGATATAGAAGATAATATAGTTTCTAGAATTAGAGATAGATGATTAAAATGAAAAATTCCTTGGAATATTATGTCATAAGAAGATATCATAGATACTATATATATCCTTAAGAGTAAATTTTATTAAGTTACAATCAAGTCGACAATACTATATGTATTTGAGTGTTAAGAAATAAAATTTTGATGAAATTTAAG
Organism: Dendrobium nobile; assembly: GCA_022539455.1. Lineage (NCBI taxonomy): Eukaryota > Viridiplantae > Streptophyta > Magnoliopsida > Asparagales > Orchidaceae > Dendrobium > Dendrobium nobile. The sequence continues at coordinate 37,606,389 of CM039731.1, read as the reverse complement.
GGACGGTGTGTTTGGAAGGGCTGTAAATTTATGAGAAGGTAATAGTAGAACTAATAGGGAAAAAGTAACTTTTTTTAAAAGTTGTGAGTATTATATTTTCTTCTGAAAAGGTTGGTCAACAACTTTCTTATGGCTACTAAGCTAATCTAGGTGCTCCGAGCACAAATTTTTGAAAAGCAACAAGAAAACAATGGCTAACAGATATGTGGCAATAATCTGAAAAGCAAAGTAGTGAGAAACCTACTCCAAACAAACTCTAACTTGAGCGAGCTAAAAATGAGAAAGCTAAGATGAATACATAAAAAAACAAGTACTAGAAAGGATAAAAATAGGAATTGTTATATTAAAAGAACGGTTGGAGTGACATCTATTAAAGATGAGTTGGTTATAAAAATATATACGTTGTTTAGAAATATAAAATGAATGGTAGAAAATACATCCATTAAAGAAATAGAAGAAGGGCCAAAACTAAGATAATATGAATTGAAGTTATTCAAAATGATTTATAAATAATGGGTTTAATAAATCATGCAAAACTCACTAAGAACAAATAAAAAAATGATATCCCTAGCCCCATTGTTTAAAATTGTGCAATATGAGGCTCGCCTTGAGGCCAGCCTCAACGCAATTTTAGTGAAAAACGACTCAAGGCTTACGACTCTAATTTTTTTATGAGGCTTGTGCCACAGCTTGGTTGAGACTCACCTTAAGGCGTGCCTCGTCTCACCCAATTTATATATATTGTTTACTTAAAATTTACATAAATCCTAAAGTAAAGCCCCGAACAAATCACAAATACAAGCACCCCCGAGTCACAGCAACTTCATCTCGACTGCCTCAACCTCCAGCCCGCCGCCTTCGCCACAACCACCACCGTTGCAACCGCCATCAATGATCACTTGAAAGCAGCACACCACCACCACCTCTAAAAATTTTGGAGTATTAATCTTATCTTTATGTTGATGAAAAAACATTTATGGAGGAAGATGGCTGAAATAAATGAAGAAGCATATTGAGAGGTATTGAACTCCACAGGATGAGTCAGGTGAGAGACTAATTTGTTATAATGACGACTCAAATAAAGACCCAGTCAATCATGACAATACATATGATTTTTTAGTTGTTACCAACTATTTCAATCTTTTTTAGAAATTAAATATGGATGAGTACGGAACTGACAAAGAAAGAATTTGTAGTTGAACTTAATATTATATGATACTTTTATGCAATTTTTAAATTTAATATTTTTTTGCTCATGTAATATTTGAATTTCAATTATATTTCATACAATTTATCACTGTCACTTTACGTCTTGTGCAATTTTTTTGTTTCATATGTATATCAATTTGCTACTTCATCGTTCAATAAAAAGACAATATGCCATCTTTTAACATATTATTTAGGTATTATATTAAAAACCACTTTTAACATTTATTTGCACTTTACACAATTTTTTGATTTTGAGGCTCACGCCTCAAAATACCTTGAGGCGTAAACCCTCACCTCACGAAAAAAATGTCTCAATGCCCAATTGCGCAATTTTAAACATTGCATAGTCCTAAATAGTTGAAATAAGGCAAATGATTAAGATGATGTGCTGCTCTACTCATCAATATGATAATAATAAGAAGTAATCATAGCAAGTGAATATAATGAGCCATATTATAATCACAACTAGGCCAATCATTAGTTTAATAGATATCATACATCAACTTCAAAATATATCAATGGTGATACACATGATCGTTAAAAATATTCCTATGACAGCAGAGTGACTCATGAAGCATACAAGCTTCATCATCATCAATATATCATCAAAGATTGTCCCATCCCTTCACATCCAAAACCACATAAACCAATTTCTTAAACACCAAAGTTTTACAACTATTAATTCATAATTTAATGCACATGTGTCAACTTCATAAATTAAAAAAACATGAAAATATCTTTTAGATCCATATAATAATTGGGTCATTGAAGATTGATTAATATTGCGATGGACACTAGAGAAGAGCTTGACAATGATGATAATCAACTATTAATAATCGATACTCTTGTTCAACCTGAACGTGAAGTACCTGAAACTATTGCAAATCCAAAATTTAAGATCATGTCTAACTCTATTTCTGAGAGCATGCTCGAGCCTAATGGTGAGCCTAAAATTAAAATGCCTCATCACTATTATTACTCAAAAAAAACTTGAGATGATGCAATATTTTGATCTACATATTCGTGTATTCTTGCAAGATTATTTACCAAATACAGATTGCTCCACAAGTTCAAAAATAGTTGATTGCTTCCTCAACAACAATATATGTCGAGTTTGTGTTACCACTACTACCACCATTTGACTATCGCATCCTCACATATAACATTAATTTAGCATTACAACAACAACATCATCATCAAATCTTTATCCCACTATGTATAGTCAACTACATGAATCGTTTTTCTCTATCGTGTCCTGTTAAAAAATCAAATTCTCATTTACATACAATAAAAAAAGTCATTTTTTATATTTTTTAACCAAATCTTTTTAGGTCTACCTCTACCTCTGTTAACATAGGTCAAATCTAATACATCTACTCTCCTAACTGGGTCATCAGAAGGCCGACATTTGAAGAAAATTGTATAATGCATAGTGATGTGGTTCAAAGCCTCTAGATTTTAGATATTGTTTTTAGAATACATATGCAAAATATTCAAGAGATGCTCATGACTAGTGTTACCACCCCTTCCATGGAAATTAGACTTCTAATAAAAGGTTTTTAGTTGAATGTTCATGAGAAGAGTTCTATTGATCTCACGAAAGTTGATGCAAGACAAAACATTGTAACAATATCATTTTGATATTTATTAGAGTATTTCTATTATTTAATTTTAAGATTATCTTTTTAAATTAGATATGATTTTTAAGTACTTGTCAAGATTTAAATTTTAATAACTTTGGATTTATCATGTAACCTTATTTCTATAAATAAGGTTTTGAGGTCTTGCAATTTTTATAATCAATCATGTAATAAATTTGAATCAGGATTCCCCATTTTTTTCTTTCTCCGCCAACAAATACCTTTTCCTGGTGGGAACATGATTCATAAGGCAGAAACACATATCCAAAGGCTACGTTCATAAGAATTCTTCTGTAGCATAATTTCCAAGCTCAAAGAAACTCAAGGAGAACACAAATGATTCAAAAGAAAAAAACAAGAGAAAAAGGACTAGAAAATCAAGATGGGCACTATCATCACGGGCCATCATCAATTTACTTTAGTACAATCTTACCGACATCAATTTGGGGTTAGAGAGACCTTATTTGCATAATTTTCATCTCAAAACGATCCTCTTAACATGAACTTACATTAGATTAAACTTCTTTACATCAAACCTACACCCCCCTCGCTTGCTCTCTTCAATCTATCTTTTTATAGCTCCTCATCTCCTCTCTCTCTCCTCCAAAAAAAAAGATCTTCTATCAACCATGATTGTAGTCAAACAACAGAAGAAAATGGACTAGCAAATCTTGCACACCCCATGCCTTTTCTCATTCTCCCTTCCTCACACGCCCTCCGCTTCCCAATCTCTTCCTTTTCTCCCTATTCATCTTTTCATTTTTGCTATTGCAAACAAATAGAGATAAGCAATGGCCTTAAAAGCCTTGCAGACCCCCCTTCTCTCCCCAACCCTCTTCTTCCCTGATTGCAACCAAATAGGGGTGAGAAACGACCATCCCTCCCTCTCAATACCTCTTCTTCCTCGATTGCAGCCAAATAGAGACTGAGAAATGAGCTAGTGAGTCTTGCACACCCCACTTCTCAGCCCAAACTTTCCTCTATATTCCTACCACTTTAAGTTCTCTAAACTTACACTAAATGCCTTAACCGCACCTCCCCTTCCCCAAACAAAAACTAGTTTCAAATATTTAGTTTGGACCTTTAAAGTCATAATTTGTAACAAAAAACTTGTTCCTTAGGTTCACTATAAGCAAAATTTAGCACTCTACAAATTGTTTACCCTGATGATGGATCATATACATAATCAGATTCTGATCCTCCAGTCACAGCTTCTGCAAATTGACAAGCAAAAGAGGGTTACCAACAAAAAAAAAAAAAACAACAAAATTGCATTTATGATCATTCATAAGTACACCAAGAACTCTTCATCAGTAAAAATTCTATCTTTTCAAAGAAGGAAATTACGTGTAGAAGCAAAATTTTCTGATTCCTCCTGCCTCTCGGTTGCAGAATGAGTTGTTTGACCAGAAGTAAAGCCCAAAGTAGCTTCATCTGACTGCAGATTTTCATTACCATCATTGTCATCATCATCCCCAAACATGTCAAATTTATCTGCCTCCTTGCTAGCTTCAACATTGTCACATACCAACGTGTTAAAGTCATTGTTTACCACATTAGGACCTTATAAAAACATAACAAGAAGAGAAAAAACGATAATAACAGCAACTATTGTGCTGGTGGTAGAAATAGCTACGGCAACCTATGGGAGTCCAAATCCATCTCTGATACGTATTGGGATCTAAATGCCTAAAAAGATCGTAGCAATGAGTTTAAAATAGTCATACTTAGAAACCATTGAAAAAACAGTGATGGCAGAACAGAACCAAACCACAAGACACAAGAAATAATAGTGATGGTAAAAATAGTAGCCAGCAACCTATGGGAGGAGAAGTCCATATATGATACGTGTTGGGCTCTACAATCTCTAAAGATAGCAGTAAGCAATGTCAAAAAGTTCATAAGATAGTAAAATTAAAAACCATTTACTCAGAAAGATGCCTATAGATAGGAAAATTCAGAGATGCAATTAAGTACTCCCGGGAAGGAAACAATTACGAGACACGTTGAATTAGTATATTTGAATTATATGGTATATCAGTTCTCCTATTACATCTGTGCATGGAAGGTAGCAACAGCAAGAGTTTGAAAGTGTTAAAAAGAGTAGCATCAGTAACAGCAGTATTATAAGCAATGTTAACAACACCAATATTAACAGCAGCAGTAAAAAGGCTATCAAGTATTAGAACTGAAACAAACAAATGAATAAAACCAATAATATCCGACCACCCACAAGGCATCAATGACCATAAAGAATGCAGTAAAGAATGCAGAAGTCAAGATTTTATCATAGAAGTAAGCTACCTAATGCCATTAGTAGCAGTTAAGTTATTTAAGCAGTAGATTATGCACACAAAACACGAAATGACGAAATAAAAAATCAACAATTCAAAAACAAAGGAAATATTGGTATTAGTGTATAGAAATGCTAGTACATAGTATAGAACTAATAAGAATAATTATAACATAGTACATATCTGACATTCCTTATTTGGACTTGATATTGGACATATCAGCACAAAAAAATATTAGAATTGTTTATGAAAAAAAGATGTAATCAAGTGCTCTAGAGGACCCTTTCAAAAAAGACCTATCAATTATTAAAGATTCTTAATTTGATATTTTAATTACACTTACATTGTTGTGACTCGTGGATTCATGACCAGGAGGAAAATTAGGATTGCTAGAAAAGGAAATTAAGAACCACTTACTAGTTCAAAGACTTAAATTCATAAATCAGCGCATACTGAGATTAAATAGGATCATACCGAGAAAGTTAAACTGCATGAATATTTCAATGAATTTGTTGATGAAGATTGAAACGGAAAAAACTCAGGAAGTTAAAATTCCATTTATTTGGCCAAACTTAAAGTGCACAATTTACAAACAAAACTTTAAGCCATTTGGGCTAGCTTTCCTTAAAGAGATTTTCCATCCAAGCTTGCATGTCATATTTTCATGATTTGAATAATTTCAATTTTCTTTATCAGCTGATCTTTTTGGAATTAATTATTAGACATTGTTAATATCCCTTTTTATGCATGTTAACATTTTTTTATTGCTTGTTTCATACTATTGGCATGATTTTTCTTAATTTCAGGAAGAGAGAAAAAATAGATTGTCGATGATATTAATTATCAGTTTATTGCCAACATGAAAAAGGGAGATGTGAAACTCAGTCAAAGTGATAAGCCACCAATGCCTAGCATTCTTCATTATTTTCATCTCTTCTATATGAATTCACATTCAACACTTATCGAAATAATTCTATACCGCTTGTTTAGAAGCGCTATCTTACATGTAGAGATTATGTTCACTATAGTGGTTGATATCATGAGTATCTGAGGCCTCAATGTGACAAATCCAATAATGATTTTTTTCATTACTTTGCCGTAAATATAACAATTATGCCTAGATTAGCATGAAAAGATCAAATTCTTAATTCTTGAAACCAAATTTTTCCAAGCCAAATAAAATGATGCAAATCTTAAATTCAAAGATCATCAATCTAAGAGCGTGAGTCATTATTATTTTGAACTTTGAGTTGCATTAGTTAAATTCTGATGAAGATGAACCTGTGATGATGGTGCCTACAAAAATGGAACTTGATCTCTGATACTTTTTTTAGAGTTTCATAGTCAATTTCGATTTATTGAATAGATTGCAAGATGCTTTTTAATCAGCTATCATTGGATTTCCAAGTTCAGTTGTTTTTTTATTCCTAGTTCAGTAATGCGGTTCTCTCTAGTTCTGCATCACAACTCAATTTGTTACCGATTTGGTATTTTCCACTGACTCCAATAAAGGTGTTCTTTTATGGATATAGTGAATCGAAAGTTGCTTTACTAAGTTTCCTAACATGTTCATGTATCTTGCAAGTGTAGGGATATCCCTACCTTCAATTTTCACACAGTAGCTAATATCAGAAGTTGCTTGCTCTAGGGCATAGCACCTAGAATTAGGAAGCAGTTTAGTTGAAATTAAGATTGAAAACTTATTGTTATTGTTGGAATCCAAAATTAATAAGGTTTGAGACTTGCAATTTTAGGTTAGATTATGAAGATTTTGAGAAAAAAAAAACTTATTTCTTATCTTAATTTTAGGAGTTATTTGGTCGGCTGCATTAGTAGGGTATTGCATTCAACTTTCTTGCATTTCATTATTCCTAGTATTTGGTATATGAGGCAAAGATGCTAGTCCATTAAATTAGAATTAGGGTAGGAACTTGAAATATAGATATTCTTATAGACAAATTAATGAAATTAATAGATATTATGATTCATAAGAAAATAAATATTTTATGTATTAAAAAATACTAAATGGGTTGAGGAAAAGACTAAGGAGATTGATAATTTAGTATTTAAACTATGATATTCAAGTAGGCGTCATATTAGAAATAGTATATGTGTGATTATAAATAAGAGTTTAAAGGATAATGTCATTAAAACTAATAGAATTTGAGATATATTTATAATTTTAAAGATTATTATTGATGCAAAGATTATTAATATTATAAATGCTTATGCTCCTCAACTAGATTTGAATGTGTATTCAAAATAAAATTTTAAAATGAATTAGAAAAATTAATACAAAGGATACCTTTTACAGAATTTTTATTGGAGTATATTTAAATGAACATGTTGGTAAAATAATAGAACACTTTACAAGTATTAATGATAGCTATAGGTACTGAGCAACTAATGAAGAAGGTACAACTATACTAGATTTTACTCTAGCTTATGATTTTGTAATTGCTAAAACTTTATTTAAGAAAATAGAAGAGCACCTCATTACTTATAAGAATGGATATAGTAAAACTCTGATTATTTTTTTAAAAAAGAGATCGCTTAAATTGCAAAGATTGTAAAATCATTTCGAATGAAAATTTATGTACAAAGCATTGCTTATTAATTTTAGACTTTAAGATGAAGGGATGAAATATTAAAATTAAAGTAAAATATTATCCTATGATTAAATGGACATTTAAAGAACACTAATAAAAATATTTTTAAGAGTAAGATTCATGATCTTAAAATTTAAGTTGTTCATAAGGAAGCGAATACTATGTATGATAAAAATAGCTAGTGATATTAAAAATATTGCAAAGTATGTGCTTGAAGTAAAAGAAAATTTTTCTAATAGTAAAGTAGTTGGTGATAGAATCAAAATGTTCAAGAAAAGATAAATAAATAAATAAACTTTGTTATAAAAATTAGTTTAAATATAAAAGCTCAAAAAATTGGAAAATATATAGGACCTCTAGGGAATCTAAAAAAGCAATATGTTATGCTAAGAATGCAGCTTTTAGTGATTTATATAATAGAATAGGAACTAAAGAGTGTACAAGCTATATATATAAGTTAGACATGCGAAAAGATAGGAGATATAAAATATTAGTTCAAGTAAAATACATTAAGGATAAAGATCAAAAAATATTTTTCATAGAAGAGGATATTCAACATAGGTTGATGAGATCTTCTGATAAATTTTCAATAAACGTTGTGAGAATATGATTGACTTTATTGACCTTAGCACCTTAAAAGAAAATAGAGATATTTATTTTTGTCGTTGTAATAATAAAATCAAAATTAGAAAGGTTTTAAAGAAAATGAAGTGTGAAAAAGTAGTAAAACCTAATGATATTGCAATAAAATTGTGAAAATGCTTAAGAGATCGAAGAATTTCTTAGCAGACTAAACTTTTTAATATTATTTTGAAAACTAAAAAAAATTGTTAGATGAGTGGAAAAGAAGTGTGTTAGTTCTTATTTTTTAAAATAAAGGTGATGTACAAAATATTACAAATTATAAAGGAATTAAATTAATTGGTTATACGTTAAAATCATGGGAGATAGTAATTGAGCACAGGTTACGACATAATACTAATGTTTCTCTAAATCAATTTGAATTTATGCTGGGTCGGTCTACTAGTGGAGATAGACCTAAAAAAACTTAAAAAGTATTAGAAATGACATTTTTATTAGATTTAAATGATAATTTGACTATTAATAGACATAATGAAAAAAAAATTATTCATGTAGCTAACCCCACATAATGGTATAAGGCTGGTTGTTGTTGTGTTTGGTATGAAGCAAAAAAGAAATGTAAAATAAAATTTTGAGGGAATTGAAATACCACAAAGCTTTTATTTTTCTAACAACCAGTGCTCATTGTCATTGCTCTTTGTTGGCACTCTCATTTCAATGCATTTTAAATATATCATAAAAAATATTTCAATGCATTTGATTTGCAACTAACCAATCATCCCCTTATTATAAATAGGTCACCTTAGAAACATAAAATTAAATTATTGCATATAAAATGTCAATTTCCTGCCGCACTTGTGAGTGTGCGGATTCTTTAAGCATTTTACAAGCCTTGAAGTCAACATTTGAGGGAAAGCTTTCTCCTTGTATCAACATGAGGCCTGAATCTTCAAATTATAAACTTCTATCCTTACTTTTTCATCTAAATTATTTTATAATAGATTAATGTGAGTGATTGAGATTTAATTAAGTAGTTTACATGTTGCTTTCTATTTTTTCTATGTGGATCTTCTTTATGGAATTTTTATTTGTTCTCAGATTTTTTTGGAATTTCAAATTATGTTTACTTTTATATTACATTTGGAACAAATTCAATATGTTCTCTAATTTTGCATTTTAAAAAAAAACTTTGCCTCAACTAAAATTAAGTAAAATTATCATTTATGATCTTTTGTGTGCTTCTTTGTCATCTAATCCTACATTTGCATTGGTGAAACCTATACCCTAAGACATACGGCATTACAGAGCATCTTAGAATTGGTCAATTTCTCACGTGAAAAGCAAGCAATCATCAATCATCAGCAGAAAGGATGAATTCTTTTACCTGCTTTAGATAAACCAATATTCCTTCTAGGACTCATGAGAGATGAAAAAGGAGATTAAAAAGTAGAGTAGCAAGGAACAGCATTGAACATTGATCATGACAGCGATGATGATGAAACAGTATTGATGGCTAAAGACATTCCTCCAAGAATTAAAACAGAAAGAAAATAAAACAAACAAACTGACCTATTTCACGTTCAAAGGTCTCCCTCTCTTGATGGTAAACATCTAAAAAAAGAAAAAATAAGTCAATGCTTGAAAGCCACTGGCATTGGTGCAAGTACATTGGTGATCAAGTACAGAATATTCTGGAAACAAACAGAAACTATAATAATAATAAATTGATGCACACCATTCAACAACTTATCAGTCACCCTCTGCAATAGAAATAAACCAGGTGGTTCTATATAAGTAAAATGTAAATAATCAGAGATTGGATAATGAAATGGGAACACCATTAGATTTCTTGGAAAAAAGATCGATACAAAAAATATCATAGATGAATTTCATTTGACAGAGAACTAAAGCCTCAATGTAGAAACACTCGTATCCAAAATTCCAACATGAACAGATCCAAAAAGAAAATTAATAAACAGAACACAATATTAATTTTTCTAAAATTTTAAGGTTTTATTATAGGGAACCCTGAAATATTGTCTGCCAAACTTTTATGTCTTAGTCATCACAACGAACAGGTATGAAATCTATATTGCATGTAGATTACATGAAGCATACTTAACTGTACTCGCCATTCTCCATGAGCTTCATAGCAGCCTCAGTAAGTTGATCAAACATGAGCTTGGTACTCTCAGACATCTTTGCTCGCTTGTCACTTGAAGAACCTTTTAAGCGTTTTAATGCATGTATAATCTGCAAGAAAAATTCAGAAACCTCCATAAGACCACCAAAACAAAGTTTTATACAATTCTTATCGAGTAAAAGCCCAAAATAGTTCCCCGACTATTAGTAAATGTCTAATTTAATCCCAGACTTTTATGATGACCCAATTTAATCCCACGAGTATTAAAAAATGTTCCAATTTAATCCCAAGGCTAAAAGTAACAATTAAAATCAATCCCAATAGTTAAATGTGAGGGTATTTTAAGTATGGTATATATGAAATTATATTTTTTTTTACATATTTTTTGTTAGTTATCATATTAAAATAAATACAAAACTCATAATGAAAGTTAACCAATTAAATAACCATGAGTGAATAATTAATAAATATAGTTAACTTTAAATGTTACTTTTGGTCTTAACCAAATTGAGACAGTTTCTAATAGTCGGAGGACTAAATTAAGATTTTATGAAAGTCTGAGATTAAATTGGGCATTTACTAATAGTCGGGATATTATTTTGAGCTTTTACTCAATTCTTATCAAATTGATAGAATAAAAATAAGTTGACATCACATACATCGATAAAACAAAACAAAATAAATGAGCAAGATTAACTGGACCTATTCCTTAATTTATAATTTATGATTATTTATGATGCACAAACACGGACGCGGCAACACGGATACGCGACATAGACATATCAATTATTAAAAATATAGGACACGGACACGTTATTATAAGTATATCTTAAAAAATAGTGCATAGAAATTGAATATGCTGAATATTAAGAATAATTGTGAAATAATAAATCATTTAAATAGAATTTGTATTTAAAATGATTAATATTACGATATCAAGAGTTGGGTGTCAATGCCATGTTTCAAGCATCGAGAGGGGAGATGACAATGCTAAAAAAAGTCGGGCATTGAGCGTCGATGTCGAGACAGTGTAAGTTGTCTATGTTGAGATGATCTTCATCAAAGATAAGATGCCGAGACGAAGCAGGGCGTGATTATGGAGGTAATAACTACAAGCATCAAACTTTGATTTTCAGAGGGTTTTGAAACATTGGTATTGTGACAGCATCGAACATCAATGTTGTGAAACCCTAACTGCGATTTGCTTAATAGAAATGAAAATGGTATGTTCGGGGAATCGGATATTGAGTGCAGGCTATTGATTTGGGGTCGTTAAGAGGAAATAAAAAATTTATTTTTTTATTTTTTAATAAATAATTTGAAATATAAAATTTTATATTAAAAAATTTCATAAAATATTTAAGACACGAGTGCCAATTTATATTTTTAATCAAACACGTCTTCAATGTGTATGATATGTACCGAAAGCATGTCGGACGCGAGTCGCGTCCGATGTGTTAGACACTACATATCTCATTGAGTAGAAGTGTCGGTGCATCATAGATGATTATCATTCAATATTATTAGAAGATAAGATAATATCTAAATGTAATAGATTACGTATCTTGAGTCTATCATTTAAAAGAATGAAAACCACTTGAGGATATAACATCTAGTTTTATGGATTGATGGTTAAAATGGAGAACTGGCTCATGTCATAGGTGAAGGAAAATCTTTGATTAGAGGCTTGGCTTTCAAAATTGAGAGGTGAGAAATCTAAACTGGTGGATCAAAATTCAGATTATAGCAAGGCAAGCAATACAAGCTAGTTAAGTTAGAATTATCTAGCTAGCCATCCCAGGATTGGCTATAGTTTAAGTTTTGTTTTGGATGAATTTGTAGTTTGAATTTTAAATTAAATGTAGAGTTATTAAAATTATGGAGTTAACTTGGGGATTAGTTTCCTTGGATTGTGGAGTCAAATTAGGGAGGATAAAATCTTATTTTAAATTACTTCCAATTGCAATTTTGCCTATAAACAAGCTTAGAAATCTTTCAATAAAACTCAATCAAGTTCTCCCAATTTTATTAGCCTCTCCTCTCTGGTTGTTGGTTGGTTGAAATTAATTACCTTGAAACTTATTGACTCTTTTTTTAGCCTGTAGAGGATAGAGATCATGATTTGTGTGTCAACTAACTTTATTTGGATATTAATATCATTATAGATGTTGTCGACTCTACCCTCATTTGTAGAGCACCGGGTCTAAAAAATTACACTGATAGCCTATTTTGCAAGTAAGATTGCCCTGAAGGATCGCATTTTGCAAATGAATTATCTTTATAAGAGGCATTGAAGACAGCATGCTATCTTTGTTATGTCGATTTCTCCAGTGTTGTCGCATTTGCTATGAATAGTTATGAAGGCCAACAAATAATTTTTTTCATATATGCGCACATGCGAGTAGGACATAACTTCGTCAAGCAAAATGAAAAATGAACATGTAATAGTTCAGGTTCATAGCATATGCAGCTCCAAATAACAGAGCTTACAGTTTCTCCAGGTTGAAGAATGTCCGTGATCCTCCTCTTCAGTGTCCTTATCTCCTCTAAGGAAAGGTCTTCATATTCTCCCTCTGGAATTTGTCTAGCTGGTATCTTTTCTGCAATCCTCAAGTCAGCGGAAATACTATCCAGCCAAGCATCCTGAATCAATCATTAGGAACACATCAACCAAACATTTCCTAATTTGGAAGGATGGAAACAAATTTGAAGAGAGAATAACCTTTATTTCCTGCTCACGTCTATACTCAACATAGTTTCCATTGTCATCAAAATATCCCTCCTCTCTCTCTTGCTGCAAATTAAATGGTTCTATTTCAACCCCATCGGCCTCAAAGTTAGAATCATCCTGCCAAAACATGCTCATTTTCCTTTATGCAGTAATTGGATCTGAAAGCTCATTCTTATTTGCTGATAACAAAAACAAACGATCAAATATATTCTTAATCAGTGAAAACGTTTGAGGGAAAAAACAAAAAAACCTGAAGTTATATTGTATGCAGCCAGAATTTTCAATAAAATTATCATAATATATTTTCAAAATTCTGGATGGTTTTAAAAACAAATTAATTGGAACATAAATTCTATCAGAATTTACACGGAAAAGAATGCAAGCATTTCTAACACGCCTTCACTTTTGAAGCTGTTGTTGGGAACATGTCAACAAATATTCAGATTTTTTTCTACTTCAAACCCTACTGATGAAACAAAAGGGGAGAGAGAGAGAGAGAGAGAGAAATTAAGGGGCTGCTTGGTTGCCTGAAAAAGAAATGCAGTGCAAAAAAAAAATAATTTGGAGTTTTTTTTATGAGTGTAAAAGGTGAGTATGAGATTACTTTTTTGAGAAAAAGACCAAAATGGTCCCTCAACTCTATGTGAGGGATCAAAATAGTCACCAACTCTTTTGAGGGACCAATCCCCAAATGGGACCTTTTTTGTCCCGTTATATAATGGTAAAGTTGATGGTGTTAAGTATGAGGATAATTTAGTTATTTCTAATTAAAATATTTAATAAATGAGATTGAGATTGAATAGGCATTTAATAAATTGGACCTTTTGAGTAGGTAATTTAGTTATTTCTAAACATTTTTGCTTATCTGAAATGAAGGTATAGTGTTTCTGATTCTACAAAATATGTAGATCTTTGCCTAACAAACTCTGAAACTATTTCCAACTGCATCTATTTTCTGTCTCAACTACTACCCATGCAATATGAAATATGCTATTATTAGCATCAAGCCCTACAGCCGTTAACACTTGACCACCTTGTTGCCCTTGGCTTATATCCCGATAGAAAGCCTTTCTTGCATGCGTCAAAGCAAATATAAAGTCGCATAAATCTTTTTCTCCCACACAAATTTTGGTCTTTAGTAGTAAGCATAGAAATTGTAGATTCTGGATTACTCCTTGATACTTCAAACAATGGTCACAATTTTTATTAAACTGATCTTTCTCCTTCATGTAAATGAATTGATGTGCCTTCTTAAATGTCTTCTTGGCTTGAGGTTTTGATACATGCAATTTCAAGTCTATTGACTAATATTAAACAAAAAAGGGGAAGAACTTCAGGAAACGAGACTTAAATGAACAGAGTCGATGCTTCATGAAACAATGCATCCATTCGTTATAATACAGTTATGCGATCAAACTAACTGAACAAAAAAAAATCGAAGAGGTGCATCTCTCCAATCTGGCCCCACCACATGCAGTTGACGCTCAAATGAGGCAACACTTCACTCTCGCAAGTCCCCTTCAATTGCCTTACCTGTGCATCTTTATCTCATATATGATTATTTTTTTTTTCTTTTTTTTTCTTTTTTTTTAATATATGATTATTAATATTTAAGAAGTTAGTTGATGACATACGAAAAAAAACTATGACAAGTTTCAGAAAACCAAAAAATTATTTATATTTTGCATTTGCATGATTGCGTTTCACTCAATAAAAAAATAAGAGAACAAAAAAATTAAAAATATATATAGGTGACCTGTATAATTACAAACCTGAAAGTACTTTATCAAAAATGTCTACAATGCCTAATGAAAACTTAGGATGTAAGTGGCCCTTGCGCTTCTCTCCTCGCCTAAAAATTTATTTTGGACAAGCATAAATTAATTGCACTAGTATATTTTTATCTTGTTTCTTTTTTTTCATTCTTCACCAAAAAAAGGTTCTTTTCAAAAGGACCATTGCAACTACATTCTCATTGATTTTAGCTCAGCATCATACATCCTAATTCTTGAATATTAGCTCAATATAAAAGGTGAAATAGGTTGCCAAATGGTATACAAGTTAGGAATGAGGACCAAGGATATGAAAATTTTGGGGGGAAAAAAAGGATGATGATTGATTAAAAAATCAAGAAAACATGTTACAAAAAAATTCATGTGCAATATTACAATCAATGAACTAAACTCCGTTGCACGATTGGTGCAATCAACTCTCTCACCAAGCATGGATTACTTCTCTAATTATAATAATTTTAGAAACAATGAAACTTTTCATGTATTAACAAATATGTAAGGAAAAACATATACATGTAGGGGTGTCAATTTTTGACACGACCCGAAACCCGACCCGAGCCCGACCCGGAAAAATCCGGGTTAGGGTCAACTCGGACCAGAAACGGGTCGGGTTCGGGTTCAACAAATCAACCCGTTTTAAAAATCAGGTCGGGTTCGAGTTGACTTGGCAACCCGAAAATGACCCGAAATTAACACAAAAACTCCTATTTGACTCGGAAACCCAAGATTGACCCATTTTTTACCCGATTTTGTCTCGAAAATCGAAGATTAACCTGATTTTTGACCTGAAAACTAGCAATTTTAGGTCAACTTCGGGTCATTCATGTCGGGTCGAGTTGACCCGGACCCGAATCGGGTCGAGTTCGGGTCCAGAAACATGACCCGTTTTTAAAAACGGGTCGGGTTCGAGTTGACCCGAACAGTGTCAGGTCAGTTCCGAGTTCGACCCGAACCTGACCCATTGACCCGAATTAACACCCCTATATACATGAAAATCTATAATAGGAATAACACATTAAATTTTGTATCAAGTTAAACATTAATAAATGTCAACCTAAAACATGAACCCCATCCTCATCATCATTTCCATATTATCTGGGATATTAACAGATCATTGTGTTTAACCACCGGTATCTAATCCCTTAAATTAGCTAGATATAAAGATAAAATTTTGTGTATTCTCCTTTCTTTAGCACTGCGCATTATTTTAGGCAAACCATGAATTGATGATATGAATGTGCTAGGAAACACTTGAAGATTTCAAGAAAATCCTATCAATTTCAGAAAAACAGCGAGAAAACTCTTCCAAACTCCAATAAAAACCAGAAAAAAAATAGTAATTTTATTGCAAGAAAATAAACTACGGAAGAAAATAATAATATACAGTCGAGAGGAGGATCAATCTCTCCCAAATCTCTAAATGCCGCTAGAACCCAAAGAAATCCGATGAGATCTCAAATTTCAGCCAAATTCAAGATGTCCTAACCCTAGGAAAACAAATTATTTAATACATACAATTCAAAAGAAAATCTCTAAACAGTCCCTACATTCAATTTCCCTCCTAAACTCCCTTCAAAATCCTTCCTAAACAGTCATTTTTTGCTCCTATCGGGCTGCGCGATATGTAGTAGGCGGAACCCTCCACTTTCGTTCGCTGGCTGGTCCCGTGTAGACCGGCTGAACTGGTCCAGTGGACCGATCTAACAATACTCCCCTCCCAAAGTGCCACCTTATCCTCAAGGTGGAATGGATGAAACTGTTGTTAAAGCACTTGATCAATGACACTTGACTAAAAAATGGACTGATATTGGGTTGAATGATCCCTACCTCTAGCATCTCCCCAATCAATCTTTCGCTCTCATCCTTTTGAATTTGGGGATAGCGGTATGACTGAACACTGATCGATGACACCCCTTCCTTCAATATAAATGGTATGCTCCAGCTCTCTCTGTGGAGATAGGCCCTGGGGAGATTGAAAAAACTCACTAAACTTCTGTATGAGTGACTGAACTGAAGTAGGAATGTCTCCCTCATCCTCTAGTCTAACTCCTTCCAAGCGTTGCAACTCAACCAAAAATCCTCCTCCCACCTCTTGTATGGTCCAGATCATAGATTTGAGAGATACCCCAGCCTTGGACAACTCAGCGTCGCCCTGAATCATCATTCTCCTTCCCCCTGCCACCAGCTCCATTCTCAGTGCTCCCCAATTGACCTTGGTATTCCCCAAGGTCTATAGCCACTTCATCCCCAGGATGACAACAATGCTCCCCAACTCCAATGGGAGAAAGTCCTCCCTCATCTGGATCCCCTAGATAGTCAGCACTACTCCCCTACATACTCCTCTACCCATCTCCACATTTCCCATATCCATCATCACCCCGTAGCACCGTATATCCACCAATGTCACCCCCAATTGGTCCAGGATCTGGTTGGAGATGAAATTATGTGTAGCTCCACTGTCAATCAACACCGCCACCTCCCTATCTATTATTTCTCCCTTCAGCTTTATGGTATGATTTGGAGTGAATCCCACCATTGAATTTATAGAGACCTCCATCACGTCCAAATGCAGCCTATCCTCCATCTCTCTCTCTCTCTCTCCCATACTCTCACCTTCCTCCTCAACTTCCTTATCATCACAGACAGTGAGAACTTAAAGAGTTCGAACCCTACGCTTATGCCCTGGAGTATACTTCTCATCACATCTGAAGCATAGTCCTTTCACTCTCTTCTCCTGCATCTCCCTCTCCATCAATCTTTTAAAGTTCCCCACACTTCCTCCTCCTGCTGGATTCCTCCTAGGAGTCTCATTAATGTTGCTTGATGCATGCCCCTTAGATGCTAGAAGGGTGGTCGTCATCCTGTAAAGAGACTCCTTAATTGATGCTCCTAGCTCCCCTCTTTTGATTCCTCTGATTCTCCACTAATTATGCCAACTTTATAGCCTCTCCCAAGTCATGAGGCCTCATGACCTTCACAGCAACTTTGATCTCTGATTTGATCCCCTTCATGAAGTTCTCCTCCAATGTAGTCTCTGAGAATCGCTCCACCCTACTGGCCAAATGCTCAAACCACTCACGGTAGTCTGCCACTGATCCGTCTTGCACCAGTGCAAAGAACTGCTCATAAAAATCTCCTCCCCTGTCGGTTTGAAAATGTTCTAATAAACAATCCTTAAACTCTCTCCAGCTCCATATGTGTCTCATATGTTCATTCCACTAGTACCATGACAACGCCTTCCCCTCCAGACATAAGTCTGCTATTGTCAACTTCTCCTCCTTCATCAACCCATTGACGGCAAAATACCTCTCCACCTTGTATATACACCCATGTGCGTCCACCCCTTCAAAAATGGGCATCTTCAGCTTCCTCACCTTCTGATCTCTCTCATTTCCACTTATTCCTTCATAATTTCGCCTTTCCCAAGTGCTTGGCCCTCCCCAAGTCTCCCGATCTTCCACAAACCCCTCTTTTCTTCAAAATCAGCACCCTTTCTTCCATATTCTTCTTCTTTTCTTCCCCAACCAGCACTCCATGATTCATGCCCCTCATACCCATGCCTCCCTCCATACCTTCCACCTCTTTCCTCCATGATTTCCACCTCATCATCCCTCCTACAAAAATTAGAATTCGTAGTTCTTCCCATGGGTCCTTTGACCTCTGATGTCGCCGTTTGAAATTGATTTTCCAATGACTTCTTCACCATCGCATGAAGATCGAAAACTTTGTCTTCCACGGACGAAATCTTGTCTTCTACATAGGAGATTCAATCTTCCACCGTGGCTTTTATTTGACTCATCTCCCCTTCAAAGCGTTCCTCCAAAGTGTCTACCTTCTAGGCCGCTATTAAAAAATTCTAGATCTTGATTCAGAATTCAGTAAGAAACCGTCTTCCGATAACAAAAAACTGCAGCTGAAATTTCAGAAAATCAGCCCATGATGATCCCAAAATCAGCTCTGATACCAATTTGACGGGAAACACTTGAATATTTCAAGTAAATCCTATCAATTTCAGGAAAACAGCAAGAAAACTGTATCAAACTTTAATGACAAAAAAAAACAGTAATTTTATTGCAAGAAAACAAACTACTTAAGAAAATAACAAGATACAATTGATCATTTATTCAAGAGGATCGATCTCTCTCAAATCTCTAGACGCCGCTAGAGCCCAAAGAAATCCTATGAGATCTCAAATTTCAGCCAAATTCAAGATGCCCTAACCCTAGGAAAACAAACTATTTAATGCATAAAATTCAAAAGGAAATCTCTAACATTTAATTTTCCTCCTAAACTCCATTCAAAAAACTTCTGAAACAGTCTTTTTTGCTCCTGTCGATTTGCGTGGTATGCAGGAGGCAGAATCCTCCGCTTTCATTCATTGGGCCGGTCTCGTGTGGACCGGCCCAGTGGACCGATCTAACAAAATGTTATGTCCAAAGATAATGATAGTACATGTCCTTAAACATAAAAGTAAACACTCAAAATACATCCACTCCTATGTTGTACCGATACAGATACGGCGACACGGATACGAAAAGATATGGATACGGGACACATCAATTCTTAAAAATACAGGATATGGATACGGAGCGGATACAGTATTATAATATATAAATCATACATAAAAATTAAGAAAATAATCAAAGCGTCAAATCTAAAATGAAACATGAATTTGAACTCATTATCCAACGAAAGATCGACACAAATTAATTCACATGAATTTGAAACATAAAAATTTTTAATTAAAAGTGTAGATATGTTGCGCCTATGCCGGGGTTCCAAGAGGGCGCTGCCCCCTAGAGGGGTTTGACCTGCTCGGTACTGCTTTAAAGTTTTCTCTACCTTCTCGATACTGCTTGGTACCATTCAGTACCCCTCTATACTGAGCAGTATCGAGTTCCAGTACCAAGTTCTAATACCGAGCAGAACCGAGTTCCAGTACCGAGCAATATCGAGCGGTACCGAGTACTGAGCGGTACCGAGTTCCTGTATCGAGCCTATGATTAAGAAAACGAAGAACAAAGAAAACGAAACTTCAATGCTCAAGTCACTGAAATGTTTAAGCCGCATAAATGAATAGGGATATCGAGCGGATATGACACACGTATCTGGTACGTGTGTCGAATCAAATTTAAATAATATTTTAATTGGACACGGCAAAGCCGTATCCGACACGTATTTGTGCCGTATCGGAGGCGTATCCGTATCTGACACGTGTACGATACAGCATGCCTTGTAGACAGGCGTATCCGTGCAACATAGACCCACTCTAACCCATAAGGGAAAACAGACCCATGCTTATATCTAATGTTTCTCATCCTAAATAAAAACCTATTTTCAACCAAAGAAAAAATGATAATTGATTCTTCAATTGACTTCACTAAAATTTCCAAGTTAAAATAACAAAAAATGAATCTTCTAAATAGCATTTCCTTTTAGAGGAGGATGTGCCATTGCATGTTAAGTGTCATATAAATATACTGCTTCAAGATCATTTGTTTTACGTCCTACCCCTCATAATGAATTTGAGTTATCCTGTTTTAAGGAAATGCAACTCGTTTAAAAGTTAAAACGCATATTTTAATATTCTTAACAGATCGCCCATCTTAGATATTTATTCTGGCACATCTATTTTGACCAGTCCATTAGATTATGATTGGATTCTAATGATGCATCTCTTAAGGCTCTTTTTGAAAAGCATAGCCTCCCCAAGAAGGATGCCAAACATTTGCCTTATGAAGAATACATGCATATTGTACTTCCAGACATTATTTCTAATTAACTACTTGATGAGCTTATCCTCTCTGTGAAGGATAATATATGATTGGCAACTGAAACACACCAAAACCTGTAATGGTCTTAGACATTAAGCATATCTTAAACATCACCTGAGGTTACCTTATCCAATCCGATGTACTCCAATAACTACATTAAGTTGCATTATAATATAGATATATTTTTAAGACCCCCAAACATGGTTGATCTGAGGTACCACTTATTGCATTTTATTGCCTAATCTTTAGCACAATAATTTCATAGTCTTCACTGATATGTACTACACTATTTCATACAAATGATGACAAGTACACAATGGTTAATATTTATCATGTAAGTAAATCAATAGTGTTTATACTTTATCTCGCAATCACTCCCATCATAAGACAAACACCAAAATGCTACAAAATACAGAGAGCCATTAAACATGATGATTACTCTCTAAGCTTGCCTATGAACATGTTTTCTAATCCTATTTTCAATGCAGCTAGCATATTATCATCTGAAGAATTTATAAAGTAGTAGGATTGGCAATCTAACCCACTTGTAGGAGATATTGGTCAACTTTCACAATTGCTATCATTATCAACTATCCCAATAGCCACAGATACTATACCAAATAATGTGCCTAAAGCTATAGATGCTACACCTATACAAACATGCCCAGCAGAACCCTCTTACTTTAATGCAACACTTTAAAGTCTAGAGAGTAGTGTTCATTAAGAGGACAATGGTTGAGGTAGGACAAACAAGGAGACTTATCATTAAATCACAAATAAGAATTTTTTTTTAATCAAGCGGGTATGCATAATTTTGGAGGGAGATTTTAAATGTTTTTATTATTTGTTAAGCTTTTTAATCAGCACAAGCTAAGGATCCTTATCTATAAACACGATTTATATTAAATCTTACAAATTTGATGGAACCAAAATGGGGTCACTTGAATCTTGTAAAAATATTTTTTTGCAAGGGAAATTCTAATTGTTTCGATGTGTATCTCCCACCTCCTATACTACAATTCATGTATTATATATACCCCATAATTTAATCAAAAATAGAACTTTTGCTTGCTTGCAAAATCATGCATGTTAGAGATTGTTATATGCCATCAACTTTCAGATTGATTTGTGAATCGAACAGGGTTAAAATTTGTAAATTCTAGCATACCTCCCTCTTTATTTCTTTTTTAACTTGCTCTTCTACATCCCTTCCACCTTCCCAAGGCCTTAAATCACTTCGAACTCTCACAAAATTAGTCCAAACAACCCTTGCAAAATAATAACACCTATTGTCCACCTATTATGATCAGGCAATGTAAGAAATTCATAACTTTTCACCTACAAAAATCACCTCTATTAATTCATTAGCATCCCAAAGTTTACACAACTTTCCCAACCAAAGAAAACAAGCCCAAACAAAGAAGTTTCAGCCCAAAATATGAACATTATACCTATAGTCACCACTATCTTAGGCTTCCATCAACCATAACATATCCATCACCTTTCCAACACATCCCCATCACTCCCCCTCCCCCTTCCCCTTCCCCAGCAAACTTTCATACCAGTCGATATCTATTTATGATTGTCTTTCCTATTCTAAAGTCCAATGATTATCTATTAACTTTTTAGTAATCTTTTTGTTGTCATCCTCCACGCTCTTAGAATGTTTCTCCCTCCCTCTTTCATAACTCTGAATCCATATCTACATTATAGCCATACCTCATTCTCTTTCTTTTATTCATCATCCTCTACACCATATAAAACTCCATAGAAGTTGATATCTACTTCTCCTTATCATTTACATTCCCAACCCCACCGATCATCTATAACTTTGTCAGATATTTGGTCTCCATCCTCCACACTCTTAGAATGTTTCTCCATCTCTTCGTAACTCCATATTCATATCTTTCCTTTCCCATACCTCATCATTTTTCTTATTTGTATTCTAAAACTCATTGTCATTCCCTCCAACTATCAATCTTTATATACAAAATCTATCCACCCGACTTTTTCCACACAAAAAAAAACCTATTTTCTAAATGACCTTTAACTCTACCCCTACCTTACCAATTGAATCACCTCTATCAAGTGTGCCTTTAATTGTGCTTCTTATCCCTTGTCCATCTATGCAAATCTCAACCCCTCTTTTTTCCCGTAGAAATACATCATGTGGGCATTCATAAAATCATATAGATCATGAAAAAGGAATGAACTATGACTCTGAATCAGTTCACCTTGCCAGCACTTTAGAGAGGATTACACATTGAACTTTTCGGAGTGGCTATAGTGGCTATAGCCATAAAATGACAATGTAATGGTCACATTCTTTCTTTGTTTCTAATTATACAATAACTTCCATCTAAGCCAAGCCTCCATAATAATCTTATTTATTTTTTTACACATTCAATCACCAAAAAGTAACTCTTTTATTTCTTCATGTGTTCATCGGATTCTCTCAAAAACTCAAATAATTTTTGTTATCCTCTAGATGCAAAACAAGTTTGCTCAAATGTATGATTGTGGGATTTGATAAGAAGAAATCTACCTTATTCTATGATAATAGCACAAAAAGTATATGTCGGATGCTTCAGTAAGAAAGTGCTTCAGAACGTGAATTTTCACCACATCCCGTTCAGCACCTCTCTTTCATCCCAAAGACAACTACAGTGGAGGAAACCAATGTCCAGGAGAAGTTTCTTCATTGAAAAAAAGCAACAAAACAAACCTTAAGGAATCGATCTTTCAACCAAAACAACGAAATCTGGGCCAAAAATTACAGCTAATGGAGAAATTTGAGTGAGGAAACTTGGGCGCTGATAAAAATAGGGAGACTGAAAAACTAAAATATACCTCGTACTGAACTTCGAAATCTGTAAAGTCGGCCGTTCTTCCGAAGAGATCCGTCTCCTTTCTCTCAATCCGGCGCTTGGCTCGCTCCTTCGCCGCGAAATTAGGGCCAATCTGGACATTCGAATCCCCATCGAATCCATCTGCGACATCCAGACGGCCTTCCGCCTTCAATTTCTTTCCTTTAGGGAACCTCGGTTTCCTCTGCTGCCTATATTAATTAGCAATAGCAACATTAAGGGAAAGCATTCGCCAAACCCCTCCTTTTTCAACTCATGGAGCGAATAAACAGTTGAAGAAGTAGGGAGAAGAGAGTACGGAGGATGTTCGACTTCGTCGTCTCCGACGATAGGGCGCGGGCGCTTGAGTCCTATCCTTTCTTCCATTCTTTGAACGGCCGGAAGGGCGGCCGCTTAGTTTCCCTCTGTACGTCAACTCTGTAACCCTTTTGAACTAGCAGGACAAAAATCAGCAAAAACGCTGTTAACGCATTTCCCTATCTTTATCGGATAAATTATTAATTTTAAAGATTTTGACTTCGTTTGGGAAGGCTTTTTTGCTGCTTCAATAAGCGGGAGGAAAGTCGTTCCAAACCCCGCCTTTACAATATAGCACGTACCAGACACTAATGCTGCTCCCATTTCATAAATTATTCAAATATATGTTATAAAATATTAAAAATAATTCTTATATTCAATGGGCTATTTGATTGGAATATTTTAGAGGTAAAGCATTTTAAATGTATGGGTTTTAAAAATTTTATATTTGAATGGAATACTTTGGATGAAAATGAAATTCAAAGTAAAGTAAAGTAAATGTAATGTAAATTATTCTATTTTTTTATAAAGGAAACTCTTATAATTTTGAGGGAGAATGAAAACTCGTTTGACCTCCGTTGATTACCACCGGCCACCTCCACCTGCCTCAGGCTACCATCACCGCTGGAGTCTGGCCACTACTGTCGGCATCGACCACCACCACCACCATTGGCCGACGGCCTCCGCTGCCACCCTCCACTCGCCACCACCTGCCAGCGACTACCACCACCACCCGCTGCCCACCACTGTCATTATCATCAGTTGTTGGCCGCCCATTTAAAACAGGGAAAAAATATGAGGCATGGCTCAATTTCAATGATTAATTATATAATTATAAATATAATAACAAGCTCTTCGCATAATTAAAGTATATTAGTTTATAATACTAAGAATAATTATCTAATTTCATTATAGGAATTATATAAGTCAGATGTTTATAGATTGATAATTAAAGTCCAACTGCAATGTTAGATGTTATTAATCATATGACAATATTAGATAATGGAAAAAGAACGATACAGGTGAAGATTATTGATAGTAGTTATTGGCGGTGATACTCGAGAAACGCATTGTAGGGAAGGGGAAGATTAACTAGGTGGATGAGAATGAGGGGTGGTTATACATGTGTAATCACCAATCTAACAAGTGGTGGCCAACCACTTTTACATGTAAAATGGTTATTTAATGATTTTAACTATCACATAATTATTTTTTATGAATTTTACAAAACATTTCTCTCTTATCTTTGAAATTTTAAATTTTAAATTTAATAAATTCAAGCATTCAAACTTCAAATTTTATTTTTTCCTCAAAATTATAAATATTCAAACTTAATATTGTAAATGCATAGGTCTTTAAACAACACATAACACTAAAATATATATAAATAAGAGCCAATCAATTTTGTTATGAAACAATCTTCTTGTTTTGAGCTCTAGTTGTTGGTTTACCTCTTCTTTTATTGGCACCTTCTACTACATCAATTCCCCTGGATCTTAAAAAACCCTTCTTTGAAAAGCGAAAATCATTCTAATTGTCCATAAGTTATATAGTTAGCATCGCAAAGTTGTCTCTACTAGACCAAGTGTCCTTTGTTGGTTGTGTGTTCTTCCACCGCACAAGCAACATGTGGTTTCCATCTTAATAATATGACCACTTCAAAGAAGTGATCATATTATTGGTGATTTATCGACACTTCATCTATAATAATACGATCCATTTCAAAGAAGAAATGTTGGGTAGTATTTATAACTACTAGTTTTATCCTCCTAATCATTTTTACATATTTGAAGGTTTGCTGACTCTCTTATGTAATATCAAATCCTCTATATTAAAAATAGGGCTAATAAACACATCTTTTGGCAATTCAAGAATAAAAGCATTTATGCATAGTTTTTCAATAATCTCAAATAGCTCATATGCTCTAGCTTATGATTTTTTAAATTTTATAGATGTATAGCTCTCAGATCATATTCTAATTAGCTCATGATATCCAATATTATATTATTTAAAAATTTTATTTTTATTCCTTGAAGTATATTTTACATCAAATATTTATAATTATTGCTTAGCATTATCATGAAAGCTTTGAAAATCTTTTGCAAAAGTAAATGCTAAATTTGAAAATTCATGTGAAGGTATGCTAGCAATCTCAATTGATTTAATTGGTTCTTGCCATAAAATATTTTAGATAATGTTTTATTTGTGGTCCTTAAAATAGCGCTATTATATGCAAAATCTGCTATAATAAGGTGTAGTTCAATTTACTAAGCTCTTAGCCGAAAAATTTCTTAAGAGGTTTCCTAATGTCATGTTTACCGGCTCAATATGCCCACCAATCTAAGAGTGAAGTGGCAAAGTAATTTTTAATGTTGTGTCATTCCATAATATTTTTTTTCAAAAATATGATACAAATTCAACATCTCTATCAAAAAAATATTGTGAAAGAGCGTATGTGAAGTCTATCTCTTTGAAGAATATATGTATTGTTGGATATTGAATAAGGCAAAAATTGAGATATGTTTGGAGGTATGATTAACAAAGAATTATATGTGATCATATCCCCTAGAGGTTCTAGAAAGGCCAAGTGTAAAGTCTATAGAATTATCTTCTTAAGGCCTAAAGGGTAAGAGCAAAGCAATTTTTTTTCTGTGATCCTTGCTTGCCTACACAATAGTGTTGCACTGAGTGACTACCCTCTCATATCTTTTTAGATATTTCTAGAAAAAATTATGCTAAAACAGGTGTAATATTTTGGCCATGCGGTGCTGGTTCTTAACTTTGCAAATTTTTTTTATTTTCCTAAGATATTCCTGCATAACTTCAACTAAAACACACATCTTTACTAGAATTTAACATAGTAAAAATAAATATAAATTTCACTTAACACTTCTCTCTCTCTCTCTCTTCTCTTCTCTCCCTTCTCTTCCCTTCCCCTTCTTCTTTTCCTATCCTTCCCAGCAAAACAATGTGAATGAGAGAGGGAGTGAGGGATGGCATGGATATTTAATGTAATGTTATATATATATATATATATATATATAAACTCATTTTAGTGTCTAACACTGCCGCACCCATCCACCACACAGCACAATGTTGCATGCCGACCTAAAGGTATTGTAGAATAGAGCCTTCAATATCGCAGTAGCATTTTTCGAGCACTGCAGCGCTTTCAGCACTACAATGCTCAAATTGACATGACATGCAATATTTCATATAATTTCCAAAAATAAGTAATTTGGCTATAACTTTTACAATATAAAATCAAATAGCAAGTTTACAAATTTAAAAATTTATATAATTACCCTTTTTTATTCCAACTTTATCAATTGCAAGTACTTTGTCAAGCTTTCAATCCTCTTGTTGATGAGCCAACAATGCTTCTCTTCAAAACATTTGATACAAATTTAGTGCATCCTTGTCCTTTTCTATTAAAATCACTTGAAAATGTTAGATTGATGTTTAGTTTATATTTTTGGAGTTAATGGTGTTATCCCGAAGGATATTTACGATATAATTTGAGATAATTCTATAACATGGTCAAATTTGTCCTACATTGACTTATTTAAAAATTGAGTATGGTTCTCCAAAAATTTTCTCAAAAGATGGTTGGATAATGGTGGAAATATATATATATATATATATATAATATATATATATATATATATATATATATATATATATATATATATATATATATATATATTATATATATATATATATATATATATATATAGTAATGTCTCTAATTATGATTTGGAGTATTTTGTAAGTCTTCAAGAAGTTAAAGAGAGTTTAATAAAGGCTTGAATAAGACAATTTGGTATAGAAGCCCTCCTTGGCTAAGAGCCCTGGTTAGGGTTTAAGGTTTTGGGGGATGGGTTGATTACTAAAATTGATGGATAAATACTCCAAGGATTTTTAGGGTAATGTTTATTTTAATATTTTTTAGTATTATTTTTTAGGGTTTCATGGAGTTTAAGATCATGTAAATGAGAACCAAGGCTTGGTCTTCATTACTACATATTTGGTTGATGGCTTCTATAAGGGTTTTGATGGGGTCTTAGTGTGGATTGGGATGGGAAATCAATAATGAAGTGTGGATATGGTATATTATAGATGACTACAATAATAACCCAATAAGGCTTAAATATAAAATGAAGATTGCTCACCAAGGTAGCAAGAGGAAGACTACCACCAAGCATACTTCCTTATATGGGAATTGGTCACCTAACATTATTGTTTGAGTGAAACACTCAAAATTTCTTCAAAGAAACATTAAAATGCTTCACTTGAACAAATAAAACACTTTTATAGGCCCTTAAATCACTTGATATTTTAAATTAATTGAAAGGAAAGGGATGGGTGTGGGGAGGTGTGTGAATGATGAGTGGTTGTGTAATGTGTAAGCATCCATAATCACCGATAAATTGAGTAGTGGCCTAGCACTATTATGTGAAAATTGGTTATTTAATGATTTTATTTATCAAAATAATTATTCACTTTGAAATTTTACAAATTATTTCTCTCATATATTTGAAAAATAAATTTCAAATTTTGAATTTTAGAAATTCAAGCATTAAAATTATGAAATCCATGTTCTTTCTCAATGTTACAAATACACGAGTCTTCAAATAACCACAAATATTGAAAAATATAAATAAAATATAGTCAACTCTATTAAGAAGCAATCTTTTTTACTCCGAACTACCTTGATTGCTCTGCCTCTTCTTGTATTGTCAACTTGGGTCGTACCATCTTTTCTTTTTATATGTATTTTTACCCACTTCCCCGCTACATTGGAGCTTTTATAGGCATGATGAACCTTGTAGTTGTTGTTGGTTATGAAGGAAGGCTTGAGTCTTCTAAGAAGCAATAAAGGAGTTCATATGGTGTGTTTGATGGGTTAAGAGTCATGTATGGGTTGCTGTCATGTTGTTAAAGGGCATAGTCCTAGATGTCAAGTTATAAGTAATGAAAATGTTATACTATATTGATGATGCATTAAATATGCCTTAAGAATATGTGTATCTAGAAAAAAGAATTTGGTGTAAAGGAACCTTGAAGCGACATGGACTGAGTAGCCAAAAGGAATATAAGTTGATGTAAGTATTTGAACTTGAAAATATTGAAAATGATCAGTGATAGAAAGTATTAATATAGTAGAGAAGAGTTATTTGTAGACTAATGAACGACATCAACTTGTTATTTTTATACGTTGAAATCTATACCAAGGTTGATGGTACCATAATCCACTTAGAATTTATCTTATATATTTTTTATAGTTAGATGATATATGCTTAAAATCAAAAGAATTACGCATCTTTTTAATCTCAAGTTTCATGCCATAAGTTCTAGCTAATGGTGATCATGCAAAGGAGGTCATGGGGCTATAAATTTTTTTATTTATGCTTATTACGTATAAGGGTCATATTAATCTTGTTGTACCTCCCTTTGCTCTTGATTCATTTTTATTTTGAATTAATTATAATAGTGTTGTGGTGCGGTGTGAGCAAAGAGAACCATATCTTCAAAATGATTCCAAGTAGTCTAATGTAAGGCGGTGTAGATCTAGGATGTTGGTAAGGTGGTTTATAAATGCGATGAATACTTCAAGAGGTGTGGCCATCTTTGAGGTCAAATGCAGTATGATGTTGAGTTTAGTGAGTATTATACTAAGTAGTATTATCATGAGTCCAAGTAGCATGAGTGCATTTGATAGACTCCCACTATATTTTTTGATACATGGAGAAATAAGAAGGATTTAAGTTACTTGTTCTCGAAAGTGATATTAGTTTAATTATTCATGATAGGTTTATGCATGTTGTAAATGAAATTTATAATTATTTGGGCATTTCAAATGAGAATAATATTATTATTTACTTTCATTTCTTTTGATCTCACATCCACCTTTCTTTGGCTAAATATAAGTATTGATATACTCAATGAGATGTTTGACTATATTATTTTAGGAGGATCTTTATGTGTTTGACACAACATAAATTTTATTTGCAAAGAGAGGGACTTTAAGTTTTTAGTAAATGTATGGAGTATAATGATAAGGGATAAACTAGTACTTCCTTTGCAAACACTTCTTCTTTTTCTTCTAACCCATTTTTGAAGCTTGTCTCCCCTCTGCACCTCTTAACGGACAACATCATTGGTCTATGGATCATGAAGCAGAGGCATAGCTCCAATGGCTAAGGATTTGCACATGAAATGAATTGGTGAGACCATTGATGATGATATTAGGGGATGCCTGTGTTTTTAAGGTGAATATTATTAGGGCTAGAGTCTAAACCGTACTAGAGAAAGTGATGGGTTACGGAATTTGTTGACATGCAATGTTGCATTGGCGTGTCACATGTGTGTGACCTATAAAGATACAATACATAATTCATCCTTTGGAAACTTTAGAAGGATAATGTGGACCATGATAGGATCAATTCTAGTTAGGTCGGTGTCATGGGTAATTAGATCAAATAACAAAGGCTCTTCAAGATGATTCATGGTTGGTAGGAATGAGATGGTTGAGATTTTCCCCTCTTTGGAATTTCTCTAGATGAATGATGTCAACATGAGTTAAATAATGACAAAGAAATTTATGTCATGTGTACGATCATGATGATTCCACAATGCACATGATCTTCATTTTTATATTTTTTTAACCATGATAATATTCAAAATCCATTTTGAATGTTTTACTTCTTTGATGAAGTCAACCTCTAATAACTTTTATGCTTCAATATATATTGATTAAGCCAACATTATAGCAACTTGTCTGATCTTTTATTTCATTAGCTTGGCTTCCTTTTTCTTATTGCATCAATGGCACATGACATTTATATTTACTCTTAGCATATCTAAAACTAAGCAACGAATTCAACATTCTCCCATAGGGAAATGATAAAATTTTCCTTTATTTCTCATTGAATGAAGTGTTGATTTGGAGAGTTACCCCTTGATCTTCTTAAAATATATGGACTTCTTTAGCAACTTTCAAAGTCTTAAGTCCACGCCTCTTTTATCTATTGACTTGTAGGTCATTTTTTATATATGCTTTCATGAACCTATTGAAAACTTCATAGCATTATGGCAGGAGATTGCAACCTTAAACGTACTAAGAAGCAGATGAACAAATATTGCATTTTGAAGTCACTGTGATGTTGATTATGATAAGGTTAGCCATGGTAGCATATTGATGTTTTCTTTATCTTCTTGTGATTGGAAATAAAACTATTCATTCGATTTCATTATGTTTGCAAAAAAAATTCAAATAAATGGCCTAGTATGGAGCATTATATAAGAAAAAAATTAAGGTCATCTTCTCAAAGGCATTTAAAAAAAAGATGTTACCAAAATTCTTTTGTTAACGAGGAAACTTCTAATTTAATAATTGACATTCAAAGAGATAATGAATGTACCATTATAAGGATTGCTTTTCAGTGCCCTATCGGAATAAGTTAAGGTAATCAAGAAGACTTATAAACTAAATCCTTTTATGTGGTGACCAAGTTAACCTATCATGATGAAAGTTATTTTACGCTTACTTGCCTTGTAGACCCTTCTCTTAATCCTCCCAAAATTATTGAGCCAACTCCCATGACATGGATTGCACGGGCTAGAACTAGCTCATTATATGGTTCCTTCATAGGTGCCTTATTTTCTCTTTTCCTAAACTTTGTTAAGATGAACTCGTTTAACTTTCCTGCCTTGATTATCACCTCAATTAGATTTTTAGATGTCTACATTCCTATGTGTCATAGGCATAGTTTTTGTGAAAGGCCTAGTATTTGGAGGGGATCGTAGGCACCAACACACCCTCTCATTAGTGTTGGTTGATTTAATCATTATTCTGAATGGCTTTAATAGCCTTAATTGCTTACGCTTTCAAGAGTAATAGTTTGATATTGGAGATGCATATGAGCCCATTTCTTTTTACTAGTTCAAATTTATATTTTTCTCCTTCGTATCTTTTTTAGCACAGACTTGGCTATGAAGTTGTTGGTCATGAAGTCATTATTGTAAGTTTTGGAAACACAATCTTTCAATTGACTTAATATTTTTAGTATGAATTCAACATTGTTTGAAAAATAAATAATTTCACATCAAAATAAAGTCATTTGATCCACTTGGGTTGAAGCAATTGGTTTACTATTTTATTCTTCAATATTGATGTGGAAATTGGTGAGTTAAAAAAACTTGACTAAATTCCCCTGGCAATAGTTATACGTTGAATACATATATAAATGCTCCATCCCTTTCGTATATTGCTTATTGTCATGCTGATAGCTTATTAATTGATATTGATTTGAACTAGAACTGGAGCATGCATATTATTTTTGTCTTGCATTGAATGTAGTAATAAATTTGGATACTTGTTGGGCTATGTGCTAATTATATGATTTTTATATGATTTCAGATAAATATAAGGAGTCGCAGAGAGTGAGGCTAGAAAAATATGATAATATAGTTTTATTTCAGCCTTTTGGTTATATATATTTTCTTTTATAGCCTATTGTGATTATTGCATATATTTTGGACTTTAGACTTTAATCAAAATATAAATATTGATTGTAGTAATGTAATCATGTTTTTCACTGTTAATATTTTCTAAATGTAATTACTTAACTATGATTACCCAATGATCTAATTATTAATAAAAAAGAAAAATGATTATAAAGAAGAAAAAAAATGAAATTCTTTCATTTCAAATCTCAGGGCGTCACAACCATGGCTTGCCAAGCTTCTAATGAGTAGCTTCAGTGATTTTGCTTGGCCTACACTTAGACTAAATATTCTTGGCAAGTTTGATTGATTAGTTTTGATGCCCTTTGCTTGAATACATTTATTAAATAGAATGGTGAGTTTGACTTCTTGATTTGATAGCAACATTCCTTCATACTAGTTCACCTTCCATAAATTGGCCCCACTAAGCCCAGTGAGACCAATAATACATGGGGGCTAATTTTTTTTTAATTTTCCTTCACTTTTTACATTCAGGCTTAGGGATGAAATTTGTATAAATGATAGTGATGTGGTTCAAAAGACCTTAGATTTTAGATATTGTTTTTTGAATAAAATGCAAAATATTAAGAGATGCTCATGACTAGTGTTACCACCTCACTTCCATGGAAATTAGACTTCTAAATAAAAGGTTTTTTGTTGAATGATCATGTGAAGTGTTCTATGATCTCACGCAAAGTTGATGCAAGACAAACATTGTAAAATATCATTTTGATATTTATTAGAGTATTTCTCATCTATTTACATTTTAAGATTATCTTTTAATCTTAGATATCGATTTTTAAGTTACTTGTCAAGATTTAAAATTTTAATAACTTTGGATTTATAATTGTTACCTTAATTCTTAAAATAAGGTTTTGAGCGTCTTGACAAATTTTTATATCAACTCATGTATTTATTTTGAATCAGGATTCCCCATTTTTTTCTTTCACCGCACTAATTACCTTTTCCTGGTGGGAACATGTATTCATAAGGCAGAAACACATATCCAAGGATTCGTTCATAAGAATTCTTCTGTAGAATGTAATTTCCATGCTCAGAAACTCAAGGAAGAACACAAATTGATCAAAAGAAAAAACAAGAGAAAAAGGGACTAGTGAAAATCAAGATGGGCACTTATCATCACGGGCCACATCAATTTACTTTAGTACAATCTTACGACATCAATTTGGGGTTAGTGAGATAGGTTTTGAGGGTCCTTATGTGAATACTTTTCATTCAAAAACGGATCCTCTAACATGAACTTAAATTAGATTAAACTTCTTTTACATCAAACCGAAACCCCTACGCTGGATCTCTAAAATCTTTCGTTTTATAGGCTCCTCATCTCTCTACTCTCTCTCAAAAAAAAAGATCTTCTATCAACCTTGTTTGTAGTCAAATCAACAGAAGAAAAAACTGGGACTAGCAAATCTTGCACACCCATGCCTTTCTCATTCTCCCTTCTACTCACACGCCCTCCGCTTCCAATCTCTATCCTTTTCTCCATATCATCTTTTCATTTTTGCAATTATTGCAAACAAATAGAGATAAGCATGGCCTTAAAAGACTTGCAGAACCCCTTCTCTCCCATCCTCTCTTCTGATTGCAAAAAACAAATAGGGGTGAGAAACGGACATCCCTCACTCTCAATACCTCTTCTTCCTCGATTGCCACGCCAATAGAGACTGAGAAATGAGCTAGTGAGTCTTGCACACCCCACTCTCAGCCCCAAAGTTTACTCTATAATCCTACCACATTTAAGTTCTCTAACTTACACTAAATGACTTAAACCGACGCCCTTACACAAACAAAAACTAGTTTCAAATATTTAGTTTTGGACCTTAGTCATAATTGTACAAAAAATTGTTCCTTAGGTTCACTATAAGCAAAATTTTGCACTCGACAAATTGTTTAACTGATGAGGATAATATACATAATAGATTCTGATCCTCCCAGTACACAGCTTCTGCAAATTGACACGCAAAGAGGGTACCAACATAAAAAAAAAAAAAACAACATAATTGCATTTTTTGATCATTAATAAGTACACATGAACTCTTCATCAGTAAAAATTCTATCTTTTCAAACGAAGGAAATTTCGTTGTAGAAGCACAAATTTTCTGATTCCTCCTGCATATCGGTTGCAGTATGAGTTGTTTGGACAGACAAGGAAGCCCAAAGTTGCTTCATCTGACTGCCTGATTATCATTACCCATCATTGTCACATCTTCCCAAACATGTCAAATTGGAGCTGCCTCCTTGACTAGCTTCAACATTAGTCACATACCAACGTGTTATAGTCAATGTTTACCCACATTAGGAGCCATATAAAAACATAACAAGAGAGAAAAAGAACGATAATAACAGCAACTATTGTGCTGGTGTTTAGAAATAGCTACGGCAACCTATGAGGAGTCCAAATCCATCTTGATACGTATTTGGATCGAAATGCAAAAGATCGTAGCAATGAGTGTTATAATAGTCATACTTAGATATACCATTGGAAAAAAACAGTGATGGCCGAACAGACCAAACCACAAGACTAAAGAAATAAAAGTGATGGTAAAATAGTAGGCCAGAAACCTATGGGAGGTGAAGTCCAATATATGAGACGAGTTGGGCTCTTCAATCTCTAAAGATGCAGTAAAGCAATGTAAAAAGTTCTTAAAGATAGTAAAATTAAAAACCATTTACTCAGAAAGATGCCTATAGATAGAAAATTCAGAGATGCAATTATGTTACTTCCGGGAAGGAAACAATTACGAGACACGCTTGAATTAGTATATTTGAATTATATGGTATATCAGTTCTCCTATTAACATTGTGCATTGGAAGGTAGCACTGCAAGAGTTTGAATGTGTTTAAAAAGGAGTAGCATCAGTAAAACTGCAGTATTATTATGCAATTGTTAACAAACCAATATTAACAGCAGCAGTAAAAAGGCTATCAAGTATTCGAACTGGTGAACAAACAATATGAAATAAAAACAATAATATCGACACCCACAAGGCATCATGACCATAATGGAATGCAGTAAAGAATGCTGAACGCTCAAGCATTTTATCATAGAGTAAGATAACTAATGCCATTAGTAGCAGTTAAGTTATTTAAGCAGTATTGATTATGCACACAAAACACGAAAATGACGAATATAAAAAAATCAACCAATTCAAAAACAAAGGAAAATAGTGGTATTCTGGGTATAGATATGCTAGTACATAAGTATAGAACTATAAGAGAATTATAACATAGGTAAATTATCTGACATTCCTTATTTGGACTTGATATTGGACATATCAGCACAAAAAAATATTGAATCTGTTTATGATAAAAGATGTAATCAAGGCTCTAGAGACCTTTTCAAAAAGAACTATCAAGTATTAAAGATTCTTAATTTGATATTTTAATTACACTTACATTGTTGTGACCTCGTGGATTCATGTCCAGGAGGAAAATTACGGATTGCTTAGAAAAGGAAAATTATGAACACTTACTAGTTCAAAGACTTAAATTCATAATTCAGAGCATAATGAGATTAATTAAGGATCATAAAGTGAGTTAAACTGCATGATATTTCTATGAATTTTGTTTGATGATGATTTGAAACGGAAACAAAAACGTGGAAGTTAAAATTCCATTATTTGGCCAAAACTTAAAGTCGCACAATTTACAAACAAAACTTTATTCCATTTGGGATAGCTTTTCTTAGTGCATTTTCCATCAAGCTTGCATGTCATATTTTCATGATTTGAATATTAATTTTTCTTTATCAGTGATCTTTCTTGGAATTATTATTAGACATGTTAATATCCCTTTTTATGCATGCTTAACATTTTTTTAATGCTTGTCTTAATACTTTTGGCATGATTTTTTCATTAATTTCAGGAAAGACGAGAAAAAATAGATTGTCGATGATATTTAATTATCAGTTTATTGCCAACATGAATAAAGGGAGATGTGAAACTCAGTCAAAAGTGATAAGCACCAATGACTAGCATTCTTCATTTTTTTCATCTCTTCTATGATGAATTCACATTCAACACTTATCGAAATAATTCTTAACGCGTGTTTGTAGAGCTTCTTAAAATGTAAGAGATTTATGTTCACTATGTGGTTGATTATCATGAGTATCTGACGGGATCAATAGTGAACAAATCCAATAATGATTTTTTTCATTACATTTGCCGTAAATATAAAAAATTATGCCCTAGTTTAGCATGGAAAAGATCATTATTAATTCTTGCAAACAAATTTTTCCAAGCACAAATAAAATGATGCAAATCTTAAATTCAAAGATCATCAATCTAAAGAAGAGTGTAGTTGATTTTTATTTGAACTTTGAGTTGCGATTAGTTAAATTCTGATTGAAGATGACTGTGATGATGGTGCCTACAAAAATGGTACTTGATCTCTGATATTTTTTTAGAGTTTCATAGTCAATTTCCGATTTAAGAATAGATTGCAAGATGCTTTTTAATCAGCTATCATTGGATTTCCAAGTTCAGTGGTTTTTTCATTCCTAGTTCATAATGCGGTCTCTCTAGTTGCTGCATCACATCTCATTTGTTACCGTATTTGGTATTTTCCACTGACCCCAATAACGGTTTTTTATGGATATAGTGATCCGAAAGTGCTTTACTAAGTTTTCATTACATGTTCTGTATCTTGCAAGTGTTGCGATATCCCTACCTTCTATTTCACACAGTAGCTTATATCAGATGTTTGCTTGCTCTAGGGCCATCGCTCCTAGATTTAGAAAGCAGTTTAGTGAAATTAAGATTGAAAACTTATTGTTAGTGTTGGAATCAAAATTATAAGGTTGAGACTTTGAAAATTTTAGGTTGATTATGAAGATTTTGAGAAAAAACAAAATTAATTTCTTATCTTAATTTAGGGTCTATTTGGTCGGCTGCATTAGTAGGGTATTTGCATTACAAACTTTCTTGCTTTACATTATTCCTAGTATTTGGTTTTATGAGGCAAAGATGTAGTCCATTAAATTAGATTAGGGTAGGAATTGGAAATATAGTATTCTTATAGAACAAATTAAAGACATTGATAGATATTATGTTGCTTAAGATATTAATATTTTTATGTATTAACAATTACTAAATTGGTTGGAGGAAAAGACTAAGGGATTGTTAATTTAGTATTTAAACTATGATATTCAAGTAGGCGTCATATAGGAAATAGTATATGTGTGATTATTAATAAGAGTTTAAAGCGATAATGTCATTAAAACTAATAGATTTTGAGATTATATTATAATTTTAAAGATTATTATTGATGCAAAGATTATTAATATTATTAATGCTTTATGCTCTTCAACTAGTTTTGATGGTGTAAGGCAAATAAATTTTAATACTGAATTAGAAAAATTATACAAAGGATACTTTTACAGAATTTTTATTGCAGTATATTTAAATGGAACATGTTGGTAAAATTAAAAGAAACACTTTACAAGTATTAATGATAGTATAGGTCTGAGCAATAATGAAGAGGTACAACTTTACTAGATTTACTCTTGCTTATGTTTTTGTAATTGGCTAAACTTATTTAAGAAAATTAGACGAGACTCATTACTTATAAGAATGGATATAGTAAAAACTCTGTTTATTTTTTTATAAAAGAGATCGCTTAAATTGCAAAGATTGTTAAATCATATTCGAAATGGAAATTTATGTACAAAGATTGCTTATTAATTTTAAGACTTTATGTAGAAGGGCATGAATATTAAAATTTAAAGTAAATATTATCCTATGATTATTAAATGGAAATTTAAAGATCACTAATAACAATATTTTTAAGTGTAGATTCATGATCTTAAAATTTAGTTGTTCATAAGGTAAGCGAATATTTGTATGATAAAAAATAGCTTGTGATATTAAAAATATTGCAAAGTATGTGCTGAAGTAAAGAAAATTTTTTTATATAGTAAAGTAGTTGGTTGATAGAAACAAAATGTTCACGAAAGATAAATATTAATTAAACTTTGTTATAAAAAATTAGTTTAAATATAAAAGCTTCAAAAAATTGGTAAATATATAGGACTCTAGGGAATCTAAAAAAGCAATATGTTATGCTAGAATGCAGCTTTTAGTGATTTATATAATAGAATAGGAACTAAAGAGTCGCTTACATTGTATATATATAGTTAGACATGCGAAAAGATAGGAGTATAAAATATTAGTTAAAGTAAAATACATTAAGTATAAAGATCAAAAAATATTTTTATAGAAATAATAGGATATTCAATACATAGGTTGATGAGATCTTTGATAAATTTTAAAAATCGTTCGTGAAGATATGATTGACTTTATTGACTTAGGCACATTTAAAAGAAAATAGAGTTATTTATTTTTGTCGTTGTAATAAATAAAATCAAAATTAGAAGGTTTTAAATAAAATGAAGTGTGAAAAAGTAGTAAAACCTAATGAGATTGCAATAAAATTGTGAAAATGCTTAAGAGATCGAAGAATGTCTTAGCAGAACTAAATTTTTATATATTTTGTAAAACTAAATAAAATGTTCGATGAGTGGAATAAGAAGAGTGTTTTGTTCTTATTTTTTAAAATAAAGGTGATGTACAAAAATTACAAATTAAAAGGAATTTAAATTAATTGGTTATACGTTATACTCATGGGGAGTTTGTAATTGAGCACAGGTTAAGAATAATATAATGTTTCTTAAATCAAATTTGAATTTATGCGTGGGTCGGTCTACTAGTGGAGTTCGACTAAAAAAAAACTTAAAAAGTATTAGAAAATGACATTTTTATTAGATTTAAAATGATATTTGACTATTAATAGACATAATGAAAAAAAAAATAATTCTTGTAGCCTAACCCCACATAATGGTATAGGCTGGTTGTTGTTGAGTTTGTATGAAGCAAAAAAGATTGTAAAATAAATTTTTGAGGGAATGAAATACCCACAAAGCTTTTATTTTTATAACAACCAAGTGTTTGTCATTGCTCTTTGTTGGAACTCTCATTTAATGAATTTTAAATTATATCATAAAAAATATTTCAAAGCATTTGATTTGCAAATAACCAATCATCCCCTTATTATATATAGGTATCCTTAGAAACATAAAATTAAATTATTGCATATAAAATGTCAATTTCCTGCCGCATGTGAAGTGTGCGGATTCTTTACGATTTTACAAGACTTGAAGTTCAACATTTTGAGGGGAAGCTTTCTCATTGTATCAACCATGAGGCCTGTATCTTCAAATTATAAACTTCTATCATTACTTTTTAATCTAAAATTATTTTATAATAGATTAATGTGAGTGATTGAGATTTAATTAAGTAGTTTACATGTTGATTTCTATTTTTCTATTGTGGATATTACTTTATGGAATTTTTATTTGTTCTAAGAAAATTTTTTTTGGAATTTCAAATTATGTTACTTTTATATTACCTTTGGAAACAAATTTCAATATGTTCTCTAATTTTGATTTTAAAAAAAAAAAACTTTGCCTCAACTAAAATTAAGTTAAAATTATCATTTATGATCTTTTGTGTGCTTCTTTGTCATCTAGTCCTACATTTAAATTTGGTGAAACCTATACCCTTAAGACATCACGGCATTACAGTGGCATTTAAGAATTGGTCATTTCTCACGTGAAAAGCAAGCATCATCACATCATCAGCAGAAAGGATGAATTCTTTTACCTGCTTTAGTTAAACAAATATTCACTTCTAGGGATCATTGAGAGATGTAAAAGGAGATTATAAAAGTAGAGTAGCCATGGAACAGCATTGAACATTGATCTTGGACAGCGATGTGATGAAAACTGTATTGATGGCTAAAGCCATTCCTCAAGAATTTAAAAACAGAAAGAAATAAAACAAAAAAAGCCTATTTAACGATCAAAGGTTCTCCCTCTCTTGGTGGTAAACATACTAAAAAGAAAAAATAAGTCAATGCTTGAAAGCCACTGGCATTGCGCGAGCAACTCCGCTAGTCTCATTGCCACGTGATCAAGTACAGAATATTCTGGAACAAAACAGAACTCCTCATCGCTCTAATAATAATAAATTGATGCACACCTATTCACAAAAATTATCAGTCACCCTCTGCAATAGAAATAAACCAGTGGGTTCATATAAGTAAAATGTAAATAATCATGGGATTGGATAATGAAACGGGGAACCATTTGATTTCGTGGAAAAAGATCGATACAAAAAATATATCATAGAAGAATGGCTCAGTCGAGACGAGAAGAGTAGCTGTGTCTGAGTAAGCCTCATTGACTGAAACACTCGTATCAAAATTCAACATGAACAGATCCAATGAAGAAAATTATTAAAACAGAACACAATATTAATTTTTCTAAAATTTTAAGGTTTTATTATAGGGAAACCTTAATATTGTCTGCAAACCTTTTATGTCTTAGTCTTCTCCAAACGAAAAGGTACTGAAATCTATATTGCATGTTGATTTCATAGAAGCATACTTTACTGTACTCCGCCTTCTCCCATGAGCGTACATAGAAAGGCACCTCAGTAAGTTGGATCAAACATGAGCTTCGGTACTCTCAGACATCTGTGCTCGCTTGTCACTTGAAGGAAACATTTTTATGCGTTTTAATGCCTTGTATAATCGCAAGAAATTCAGAAAACTCATAAGACACCAAAACAAAAGTTTTTACAATTCTTATCGAGTAAAAGCCCAAAATAGTTCCCGACTATTTGTAATGTTAATTTAATCCAGACTTTTATGGATGACCAATTTATCCCACGGAGGGTTTATTTAAAAATAAAATAAAATAAAATAATAAAAATGTTCCAATTTAATCCCAAAGGCTAAAAGTAACAATTAAATCAATCCAATTGTTTAAATGTCGAGGTCATTTTATTTATGGTATATATGAATATTATATTTTTTTACATACTTTTTGTTTGTTATCTTATTTAAATAAATACAAACACTCATATGAATGTTAAACCAATTAAATAACCTTGCAACAAGTTGAATAATTATTACAATATAGTGAACTTAAAATGTTTACTTTTGGTCTTAAACCAAATTGAGACAGTTTCTAATAGTCGGAGGAATAAATTAAGATTTTATGAAAGTCTGAGATTAATTGGGCATTTATAAATAGTCGGGGATATTATTTTGAGACTTTTACTCAGTCTTATCAAATTGATAGATAAAATTAAGTTGACATCAAATACACGATAAAACAAACAAAATTAATGAGCAAGATTAAATGGACCTATTCCTTAATTATAATTTATGAATTATTTATGATGCACAAACACGGACGCGGCAACACGGATAGAGAAATAGAAATATCCATATTAAAAATTTGACACGGGACACGTTATTATAAGTATATCTTAAAAAATAGTGCATAGAAATTGAATATGTGAATATTAAGGAATAATTGTGAACTAATAAATCATTTAAATAGAATTTGTATTTAAAATGATTAATATTACGTTATCAAGAGTTGGGTTCTTGTCAATGCCATGTTTCAAGCATCGAGAGGGGAGATGACAATGCTAAAAATAGTCGGCATTGAGCGTGGATGTCGAGAATGTGTAAGTTGTCTATTGTGAGATGTTCTTCATCAAGATAGGATGCCGAGACGGAAGCAGGGCGTGTGATGGAGGTAATACTACAAGCATCCAATCTTTGATTTCAGAGGGTTTTGAAACATTGGTATTGATGACAGATCGAAATCAATGTTGTGAAACCCTAACTGCGATTTTGCTTATTAGAAATGAAAAAATGGTATGTTCGGGGAATGCGGTATTGAGTTTGCACCAGGCATTTTGATTTGGGTCGTTAAGAGGAAATAAAAAATTTATTTTTTTAGTTTTTAATAAATAATTTGAAATATAAATTGTATATTTAAAAATTTCATAAAAATATTTAAGACTGAGTGCCAATTTATATTTTTAATCAAACAGATCTTCATTGTGTATGATATGTACCGAAAGCAGGTCGGACGCGAGTCGCGTCCGATGTGTTAGACACTAATATATCATTGAGTAGAAGATGTCGGTGCATCATCAGATGATTATCATTCAATATTATTAGCAGATAAGATAATTCTAAATGTAATAGATTACGTATCTTGAGTCTTCAATTAAAAGTATGAAAACCAATTGAGGATATAACATATAGTTTTATGGATTGTTGGTTAAAATGGAGAGAACTGGCTATGTACATAGGTGATGGAAAATTTTGATTAGAGGCTTGGCTTTCAAAATTGAGACGTGTGAAATTTAAATGGTGAACAAATTAGGGATTTATAGACAAGGGCAAGCAATACAAGCTAGTTAAGTAGAATATCTAAGCTAGCCATTCAGGATTGGCTATCTGTTTAAGTTTTGTTTGGATGAATTTGTAGTTTGAATTTTAAATTAATGTAGAGTTAATTAAAAATTATGGAGTTTAACTTGGGGATTAGTTTCCTTAATTGATTGTGGAGTCAAATTAGGCGAGGATAAAATATATTTTAAATTACTTCCAATTGGCATTTTGCCTATAAACAAGCTTAGAATCTTTCAATTAAAAAACTCTATCAAGTTCTTCAAATTTTATTACCTATCCTCTCTGGTTGTGGTGGTATTGAAATTAATTACCTTGAAACTTTTGACTCCCCACCCCCAACCCCCCCCCCCAGCCTTTTTTTAGCTGTAGAGGATAGAGATAATGATTTGTCGTGTCAACTAACTTTATTTGGATATTAATAGCATTATAGATGTTGTCGAACTCTAACCTCATTTGTAGAGCTCCGGGTCTAAAAAATTACATGATAGCCTATTTTGAAGTAAGATTGCCCTGAAGGATCGATTTGCAATGAATTATCTTTCTAACGAGGCATTGAAAGACAGAATGTATCTTTGTATATGTCGATTTCTTCAGTGTTGTCGGCATTTGCATGAATAGTTATGAAGGCCAACAAATAATTTTTTTTCATTATGCGCACATGCGAGTAGGGACCTAACTTCGTTCAAGCAAAATGAAATTGAACCATGTAATAGTTAGGTTCATAGCATATTTGCAGCTCCATATACAGAGCTTACGTTTCTCCAGGGTTGAAGTATGTCCGTGATCCTCCTCTTCAGTGTCCTAATCTCTATTAAGACTAGGTCTCATATTTCCATCTGGAATTTGTCTAGATGGTATCTTTTCTGCAATCTCAAGGTCAGCGGAAAATACTATACAGCCAAGCATCTGAATCAATCATTAGGAACAAATCAACCAAACTTTTCCTAATTTGGAAGGATGGAATCAATTTGACGAGAGATAACCTTTATGTTTCCTGCTTCACGTCTATTATCAAATAGTTTCCATTGTCATCAAAAATATCCATCCTCGCTCTCTTGCTGCAAAATATTAAATGGTTTCTATTTCAACCCCATCGGCCTCAAAAGTTAGATTCATCCTGCAAAACATGCTACATTTTCCTTTATTCAGTATTGGATCTGAAAGCTCATTCTTATTTGCTGATAACAAAAACAAACGATCAAATATATTCTTAATCAGTGAAAAACGTTTTTGAGGGAAAAAACAAAAAAACCTGAAGTTCTATTTTATGCCGCCAGAAATTTTCAATAAAGCTATTCATATTAATATTTCAAAATTATCTGGATGGTTTTAAAAACAAATTATTGGAACATAATTCTATCGAATTTACACGGAACAGTATGCAACCATTTCTAAAACGCCTTAACTTTGTAGCTGTTGTGGGACAAATGTCAACAAATATTCAGATTTTTTATCTACTTCAAAACCCTAATCGATGAAACAAAAGGGCCGGAGGAGAGAGAGAGAGAGAGAAATTAAGGGGTGCTGTTGGGTTTTTTTTTTTTTGGGGGGGGCTGAAAAAGAAATGCAGTGCAAAAAAAAAATAATTGGAGTTTTTTTAT
This sequence comes from Dendrobium nobile, assembly GCA_022539455.1. Taxonomy (NCBI): domain Eukaryota; kingdom Viridiplantae; phylum Streptophyta; class Magnoliopsida; order Asparagales; family Orchidaceae; genus Dendrobium; species Dendrobium nobile. The sequence continues at coordinate 37,562,045 of CM039731.1, read as the reverse complement.
GAGTGTAAAAGGTGGAGTATGAGATTACTTTTTTGGAAAAAGACCAAAATGGTCTTTATTTTACCTCAACTTATGTGAGGAGAGGGATAAATTAGGCACAACTCTTTTTGAGGCGAACCAATCCCCAAAGGGACTTTTTTGTAACGTTATATAATGGTAAGTTGATGGCTGTTAAAGTATGAGGATATTTAGTTATTTATAATTAAAATATTTAATAAATGTGATTGAGATTGAATAGGCATTACTAAATTGGACTTTTGAGTAGGTAATTTAGTTATTTCTAAACATTTTTGCTTATTGAAATGATGGTATAGTGTATAGTGTTTCTGATTCTACCAAATATGTAGATCTTGGCCTAACAAAACTCTGAAAATATTTCCAACTTGCATCTATTTTCTGTCTCATAATCTCCCCATCTTGAAATATGAAAATTATGACTATTATTAGCATCAAGCCATACAGCCGTTAACCACTGGACCACCTTGCTGCCCTTGGCTTATATCCCGATAGAAACGCATTTTCTTGCTGCGTAAAAGCAAATATAAAGTCGCATAAATCCATTTTCTCCCACACAAATTTTGAGTATTTAGTAGTAAGCATAGAAATTGTAGATTCTGGATTACTCTTGAAATTCAACAATGGTCAACAGTTTTATTAAAAATGATCTTTCCTTCAGGTAAAATGAATTGATGTGCCTTCTTAAATGTCTTATTGCTTGTGGTTTTGATTCATGCAATTTTCAAGTCTATTGATAATATTAAACAAAAAAGGGGGGAGAACTTCAGGAAACGAGGACTTAAATGAACAGAGTCGATGCTTCATGAAACAATGCATCAATTCGTTTAATACAGTATGCGATCAAAACTAAACTGAATCAAAAAAAAAATTCGAAGGGGTGCATCTCTCATCTGGCCCCACCACATGGCAGTGACGCTCAAATGAAGGCAACTCTTCACTCTCGCAAGTCCCCTTCACATTGCCTTACCTGTGCATCTTTGTCTAATATATGATTTTTTTTTTTTCTTTTTTTTTCTTTTTTTTTAATATATGATTTTATTATTAATGTTGTTTGTTGAGGGACATACGAAAAAAAAACTATGGACAAGTTTCAGAAAAACAAAAAAATTATTTATATTTTGCATTTGCATGATTGGTTTTCACTCAATAAAAAAATAGAGACAAAAAATTAAAAAATATATATAGTGTCTGTTATTAATTAAAAAACCTGAATGTACTTTATCAAAAATGTCTACAATGCCTAATGATAACTTAGGATGTAAGTGGCCCTTGCGCTTCTCTCCTCGCCTAAAAATTTATTTTGGACATAGCATAAATTTAATTGCACTTGTATTTTTTTTTCTTGTTTCTTTTTTTTACATCTTCACAAAAAAGTTCTTTTCAAAGGGACCATTGCAACTACATTTCATTGTTTTAGCTCAGCATCATACATCCTAATTCTTGAATATAGCTCATATAAAAGGTGAAATAGGATTGCCAAATGGTATACAAGTTTTAGGAATGAGGACCAAGGTTATGAAAAATTTTGGGGGGAAAAAAAGGGGATGTTTGATTAAATAAATCAAGAAAAAATGTTACAAAAAATTCATGTGCAAATATTAAATCAATGAACTAAACTCCGTTGCCGATTGCGTGCAATCAACTCTCTCAACAAGCACTGGAATACATTCTCTATTATAATAATTTAGAAACAATGAAACTTTTCATGTATTAACAAATATGTAAGGAAAAACATATTACATGTAGGGGGTGTCAATTTTTGACACGACCGAAACCCGACCCGAGCCCCGAACCAGGGAAATAATCGGGTTAGGGTCAACTCGGACCAGAAACGGGTCGGGTTCGGTTCATACAAATCACCGTTTAAAATCAGGTCGGGTTCAGTTGACTTGGGCAACACCCGAAAATGACCCGATCTAATTAACACAAAAACTCCTTATTGACTCGGAACAAGATTGACCCTTTTTTTACCGATTTTGTCTCGAAAATCGAAGTTTAACATGATTTTTGAACCTGAAAACTAGCAAATTTTTGGTCAATTCGGGTCCTTTCATGTGGGTCGAGTTGGACCCGGACCCGATCGGGTCGTGTGCGGGTCCAGAAACATGACCGTTTTTAAACTAGGGTCGGGTGCGAGTTGACCGAACAGTGTCAGGTCAGTTCCGAGTTCGACCCGAACCTGACCCATTGACCCGAATTAACACCCCTATATACATGAAAATCTATAATAGGAATAACACATTAAATTTTGTATCAAGGTTAACATTAATAAATGTAACTAAAACATGAACCCTCATCAACATCATCATTTCACATATTATCTGGGATATTAACAGATCATGGTGTTTAAACCCGCGGTTATATAATCCCTTAAATTAGCTAGATATAAGATAAAATTATTTGGTATTCTCCTTTTCTTTAGCATCTGCGCATTATTTTAGGCAACCATGCATTGATGATATGAATGTGCTAGGAAACATCTTGAAGATTTCAAGCCAAAATCATATCATTTAAGAAAAAAAAAACAGCGATGAAAAACTCTCCAACTCCATAAAAACCAGAAAAAAGATAGTAATTTATTGCAAGAAAATAAACTACGGAAGAAAATAATAATATACAGTCGAGGAGGAGGATCAATCTCTCCCAAATCTCTAAATGCCGCTAGGAACCAAAGATAATCCGATGAGATCTCAAATTTCAGCAAATTAAAGATTGTCACCATAACCCTAGGAAAACAAAATTTATTTAATACATACTAATTCATAAAGAAAATCTATAAACAGTCCCTACATTCTATTTATCCTCCTAAACTCCCTTCAAAAATCCTTCCTTTTACAGTAATTTTTGGCTCACTATCGGGCTGCGCGATATTGTTGTAGGCGGAACATCAACTTTCGTTCGCTGGCTGTGGTCCCGTTGTAGAACGGCTATTGAAACTGGTCCAGTGGACGATCTAACAATAATCCCCTTCCCAAGTGCCCAATATCCTCAGGTGGAATGGATGAAATGTTGTGAAAGAAACTTGATCAAATGAAACTTGACTAATAAAATGGACTGATATTGGGTTGAATGATCCATACTCTAGGCCATCTCCCAATCAATCTTTCGCTCTCCTCCTTTTGAATTTGGGGATAACGGTTATGACTGAACACTGATCGTTGACACCCCTTCTTCATATTAATGGTTTGCTCCAGATCTATCTTGTGGAGATAGGCCATGGGAGATGAACAAATCACAATAAACTTCTGTAGAGTGACTGAACCTGAAGTAGGTATGTCTCCCTATCTATAGTCTACTCCTGCAAGCGATGCAACTCAACCAAAAATCCCACCTTCCTCACACCTAGTGTATGGTCCAGATATAGATATGTGAGATAACCCAACTTGGACAACCTCAGCGTCGCCTGAATCATCTTTCTCCTTCCCCTTTGCCACCAGATACATTCTCTGTGCTCACCAATGACTTGGTATTCACCAGGTAAGGTCTAAGCCACTTCCATCCCAGGTTGACAAACATTGCTCCCAACTCCAATGGGAGAAAGTCACTCCCTATCTGGTTCCCTAGATAGTCAGCATATTCCCTACATCACTCCTCTACCCATTCTCACTTTTTCCCATATCAATCATCACCACGTTAGCACCGTATATCCACAATGTCACCCCCTAGGGTCAGGATCTGGTTGGAGATGAATTATGTGTAGCTCCACTTTTCAATCAACACCGACCACCTCCATATCTATTATTTCTCCCTTCAGCTTAGGTAGATGGAGTGTATACCACATGAAATTATAGAGACCGCCATTCACGTCCATATGCAGCATATCCTCCATCTCTCTCTCTTCTCTCTACCATACTCTAACCTTCCTCTCAAATTCCTATCATCACAGACAAGTGAGAACTTTAAGAGCTCGAACCCTACGCTTATGCCCCTGGAGTATACTTTCATCAATCTGTAAGCATAGTCCTTTCACTCTCTTCTCATGCATCTAAATATCAATCAATCTTTTAAAGTTCCCCTCACTTCCCTCTCCTGCTGGTTTCCTCCTAGGAGTCTCATTAAGTGCTTGCGATGAATGCCCCTAGATGTAGAAGGTGTGGTCGTCATCTGTAATGAGGACTCCTTAATTGATGATCTAGCTCCTCTTTTGATTCCTATGATTTCCACTTAGTATGCCAACTTTATGCCTCTAAAAAGGTCATGAGGCCTCTTGACCTTCACGCAACTTTGATATCTGATTTGATCCCTTCATGAAGTTCTCCTCCATTTATAGTCTATGAGAATCGCTCCACCCTACTGGACAATGCTCAAAACACCACGGTAGTCTGCCACTGAATCCGTCTTGCAAAAGTGCAAAGAAGCTGATCATAAAAATCTACTCCCTGTGGTTTGAAAAATGTTCTAATAAACATTACGTAAAATCTCTACAGCTACCACACATATGTGGTCTCATATGTTCTTCCACTAGTACCTTGACAACGCCTTCCCCTCCGACATAATTGCTATTGTCAAACTTCTTCCCCATCTTCATCAACCATTGTCGGACAAATCCTCTCCACTTGTATATACCTCCATGTGCGTCCACCCTTCAATATTGGGCATCTTCAGCTTCATCACCTTCTGTGATCTCTTCATTTCCACTTATTCTTCAATAATTTCGCCTTCTCCAAGTGCTTGGCCCTCCAAGTCTAAAGTTCTTCCACAAACCCCTTTTTCTCAAAATCAGCACCCTTTATTCCATATTCTTCTTTTTTTTCCCCAACAGCCACTCCATGATTCATGCCATCATACCCATGCCTCACACTCCATACCTTCCACTCATTTCCATCCAAGATTTCCACCCTCATCATCCTCCTACAAAAATTAGAATTCGTTTAGTTCTTCCAATGGGTCCGTTGACTCTGATGTCGCCGCGTTTGAAATGTATTTTCCAATGCTTCTTCACCATAGCATGAAGATCGAAAACTTTGTCTTTCACGGACGAAATCTTGTATTCTACATAGGAGATTCAATCTTCCACGTGGTTTTATTTGATCATCATACCCTTTCAAAGCGTGCCTCCAAAGTGTCTACCTTTAGGCGCTATTAAAAAATTCTGATCTAGATTCAGAATTCATGTAAGAAACCGTCTTCCGGGATAACAAAAAATGCAGCGAAAATTCAGAAATCAGCCCATGATGATCCCAAAATCAGCTCTGATACCAATTTGACGGGAAACACTTGAATATTTCAAGTAAATCTATCAATTTCAGGAAAACGCTCGAACGGAAAACTTTATCAAACTTCTAATGACAAAAAAAAACAGAATTTTATTGCAAGAAAACAAACTACTTAAGAAAATAACAGACTACAATTGATCATTTTTCAAGAGGATCGATCTCTCTCAATTCTCTAGACGCGCTAGAGCCAAAGAAATCCAAGAGATCTCAATTTCAGCAATTCAAGATGCCATAACCTAGGAAAAACAAACTATTTATGCAGTAAAATACAAAAAGGAAATCTCTAACATTTTAATTTTCCTCCTAAAACTCATTAAAAAAACTTCTGAAACAGTCGGGTCCATTTTTTTTTGCTACTGTCGATTTGCGTGGTATGCAGGAGGCAGAATCCTCACGCTTTCATTCATTGGGGCCGGTCTCGTGTGGACCGGCCATGTGGTCCAGATCTGACAAAATGTTAGGTTCAAAAGATAATGATAGTACGTGTCCTTAAACATAAAAGAATCACTCAAAAATACATCCACTCCTATGTTGTACGATACAGATACGGCGACAGGATACGAAAAGATATGGATTACGGGAACATTAAATTCTTGAAAATACAGGATATGGATACGGAGCGGATACAGTATTATAATATATAAATAATAATAAAAATTAAGAAAAATAATTTCAAAGGATCAAAATCTAAATGAAACATTGAATTTGAACTCATTATCCAACGAAAGATCGACACTAATTAATTCACATGAATTTGAAACATAAAAATTTTTAATTAAATGTGTAGATTGTTGCGCCTATGCGGGGGCGGTTACAAGAGGGCGCGGCACCCTAGAGGGTTTGACCTGGCTCGGTACTGCTTTAAGTTTTACTCTACCTTCGCGATACTGCTTGGTAAATTCAGTAACACCCTCTATACTGAGCAGTATCGAGTTCCAGTAACAAGTTCTAATACAGAGCTGAACGAGTTCCAGTACGAGCAATTCGAGCAGGTACGAGTACTGAGCGGTACGAGTCTGTATAGAGCCTATGATTAAGAAACGAAGAACAAAGAAAACGAAACTTCAAGGCTCAAGTCACTGAAATGTTTTTTAAGCCGCATAATTGAATAGGGATATCGAGCGGATATGACACATTTCTGGTACGTGTGTCGTAGCAAATTTTTTCTAATATTTAATTGGACACGGCAAAGCCGTATCAGGACACGTATTTGTGCCGTATCGGGCGTAATCGTATCGACACGTGTACGATAAAGCATGCCTTGTAGAACAGAGCGTATCCGTGGCAAACATTAAGACCCACTCTAAACCCATAAGGGAAAAAGACCCAAAAGGACCCATGCTATATCTAATGTTTCTCTTCCTAAATAAAAACCTATTTTCAACCAAAGAAAAAATGATAATTGATCTTCATTGACTTCAACTAAAATTTCAAAGTTAACAATAACAAAAAATGAATCTTCTAAATGAGCATTCCTTTTAGAGGAGGATGTGCCATTGCTGGTTAGTGTGATATAATATATACTGCTTCAAGGATCATTTGTTTTACGTCCGACCCCTCATAATGAATTTGAGTTTCCTGTTTTAAGGAAATGCACTCGTTTAAAGTTTAAACGCATATATTAATATTCTTAAGATCGCCCATCTTGATATTTTTAATTATGGCACATATTTTTTGGACCAGTCCATTTAGTTATGTTTGGATCCTATGATGCATATTTAAGGCTCTTTTGAAAGCATAGCCTCCCAGTAGGTGCCATACTTTTGCATTATGAAGAATACATGATTATTTGTACTTCCAGACATTATTTCTAATTAACTACTGATGGCATTATCCTGTCTGCGTGCTAGGATATTATATGATTGGCAACTGAAACACACAAAACTGTATGGTATTAGACAATATAGCATATTATTAAAATCAACATGAGGTTACCCTTATCTATTCGATGTACTCAAATAACTACATTAGTTGATTTTAATATAGATTATTTTTTATGACCCCAACATGCGGGATCTGAGGTACCACTTATTGCATGTTATTGCCTAATCTTTAGTCAATAATTTCATAGTTTCTCTGATATGTACTACACTATTTCAACAAATGATGAAAGTACACATTGGTTCATATTGATCATGTATGTAAAATCACATAGTATGTTTATACTTTATCTCGAATCATCCCTTCATAAGAAAACACCAAAATGTGCTACAAAATACAGAGAAGCATTAAACATGATGATTACTCTCTAAGCTTGCTATGAACAGTTTTTAATGATTTTTTCAATGCAGCTAGATTATTTTCATCTGAAAGAATTTATAAAGTAGTAGGATATGGCAATCTAACCCACTTGTAGGAGATTTGCGTCAAATTTCACATTTGCTATCATTATCAACTTATCCCAATGCCACAGATAACTATACCAAATAAGGAGCCTAAGCTATAGATGTACACCTATACATAACATGCAGCAGAAAACTTCTTACTTTAATGACACACAGTAAAGTATAGAGAGTAGTGTTCATTTATGAGGAACAATGGTTGAGGTAGGACAAACAAGGAGTCTTATCATTAATCAACAGAAATAAGGAATTTTTTTTAATCAATCGGGTATGCATAATTTTTGGAGGGTGAGATTTTACAATGTTTTTATTATTTTGTTAAGCTTTTTAATCAGACAAGGAAGGATCCTTATCTATAAACTGGAAAAATTTTATTTAAAACTTACCAAAATTTGATGGAACCAAAATGGGGTCACTAGAATCTTGTTAAAATATTTTTTTTGAAGGGTAATTCTAATTGTTTTCGATGTGTATACTACCATCCTAGACTACAATTCATGTTTATTTAAACCCTCTAATTTTAATCAAAAATAGAACTTGTGCTAGCTTGCAAAATAATGCATGTTAAGATTGTTCTATGCCATCAACTTGTCAGATGGATTTGTGATCGAACGGGTTAATTTGTAAATTTACGCATACTCCTCTTATTTCTTTTTTAATTGCTCCTTCTACATCCAATTCCACCTTCCCAGCTCTAAATCACTGCGAACTCTAACACTAAATTAGTCCAAACAACCTTGCAAATAAAAAACACCTATTGTCCACTATTATGATCAGGCAATGTAAGAACTTAACTTAACTTTTCACCTACAAAATCACTCTATTATATCTCATTAGATCCAAAGTTTAAACAACTTTCCCACCAAGTAAACAAGCCCAAAAAAGAAGTTTTAAGCCAAAATATGAAATTATACCTAAGTCACCATATCTTAGGCTTCATCAACCCATTATCATATCCATCACATTTCAACACATCCCCATGCACTCCCCTCCACCTTCCATTCCACAGCATACTTTCATACAAGTCAGATATTATTTATGATTGTCTTTCCTTTTCTAAAGTCAATTGATTATCTAGTAACTTTTTAGTAAATCTTTGTTGTAATCCTACACGCTCGTAGAATGTTCTCCCTACTCCCTCTTTCATAAACCTGATATCCTTTCTACCATTATAGCCATACCTCCATATTCTTTCTTTATTCATCATCATCTACACATTATAAAACTCCATAGAATTTGCTATCTACTTCTCCTTTAATCATTTACATCCAACCCACGATAATCATTAACTTTGTAGTATTTGGTCTCATCTCAACACTCTTAGATGTTATTCCATCTCTAGTAACTCCAATTCATATCTTTCTTCACATACTAATCAATTTTTATATTTGTATTCTAAAACTCATTGTCATTCTCAAACTATCAATCTTTATTACAAAAATCTATACACCCGTCTTTTTCCAAACAAAAAAAAACCTATTTTTCTAAATGACTTTAACTCTACCCTACCTTACCATTTGAATCCCTATTATTCAAGTGTGCCTTTAAATGTGCTTCTTATCCGTTATCTAGCAAATTCACAACCCCTCTGTTTTTCCGTAGAAATAATCATGTGGGCATTCTTAATAATCATATAGATAATGAAAAAGGATATGAACTAGAACTCTGAATCAGTTAACCTTGACAGATTTAGTGAGGATTAACATTGAACTTTTCGGAGTGGATTTTTTTTAATTTAGTGGTATAAGCATAAAATGACATTGTAATGGGTCTCATTCTTTCTTTGTTTGTCTAATTATAAATTACTTCATCTAAGCCAAGCCTCAATACTAATCTTATTTTTTTTTTACACATTCACTCACCAAAAGTCAACTCTTTTATTTCTTATGTTTTCATCGGTTTCTCTAAAAACTCAAATAATTTTTTAGTTATCCTCTAGATGCAAAACAAGTTTGCTTCAAATGTATGATTGGGGATTTGATAAGAAGAAATATACCTTATTCTATGTTATTCAGCTCAAAAAGTTGATTTCGGATGCTTCAGTAAGAACGTGCTTCAGAACGAGAATTTCACCACATCCCGTTTGCACCTCTCTTATCAAAAGACAATACAAGTGGAGGAAACCAATGTCCAGGAGAAGTTCTTCATTGTGGTGAAAAAAATGCAACAAAACAAACCTTAAGGAATCGATCTTTCACAAAAAACGAAATCTGGCTCAATAAATTCAGCTAATGGAGAAATTTGAATGTGCAGGTAACTTGGGCGTGATAAAAATAGGGAGGACTGAAAAAGAACTAAAATATACAATGTACTGTGAACTTCGTAATCTGTAATAGTAGGGCCGTTTCTCGAGAGATCCGTCTCCTTTATCTCAATCCGCGCGCTTGCCTCGCTCACTTCGCCGCGAAAGTTGGGCCAATATGGACATTGACTCCCATCGAATCATCTGCGACATCAGACGGCCTTCCGCCTTCAATTTCTTTTCCTTTAGGAACATACGGTTCCTCTGCTGCATATTTAATTAGCAATAGCAACATTAAGGGAAAGCATTCGCCAAACCCATCCTTTTTCAACTCATGGAGCGAAATAAAACAGTTGAAGAAGTAGGGAGAAGAGAGTACGGAGGGATGTTCGAGTCTGTATTCGTGTCTACGACGTACGGGGGCGGGCGCTTGAGGCCTATCTTTATTCCATTCTTTGAACGGCAGGAAGGGCGGCCGATTTTGTTTCCTTGTAACGTCAACTCCTGTAACCCTTTTGAACTAGCAGGACAAAAATCAGCAAAACAACGCTGTGAACGATTCCCTTTCTTATCGGTAATTTATTATTTTAAGAATTTGACTTCGTTTGGGCAGGGCTTTTTGCTGCTTCTATAAAGGGGAGGAAAGTCGTTCCAAAACCCCGCCTTTACAATATAGCAGACGACACTATGTGCTCCCATTTCATAAATTATTCAAATATATGTTATAAATATTAAAAATAATTCTTATATTCAATGGGCTTTTTGATTGGAATATTTTGTGGTTAAAGCATTTAAATGTATGGTTTTAAAAATTTTTATTTGAATGGAATACTTTGGATGAAGATGAAATTCAAAGTAAGTAATGTAATGTTAATGTAAATTATTCTATTTTTTTTAAAAGGAAACTCTTATAATTTTGAGGGAGAATGAAATCTCGTTTGACTCCGTTGCTTTGATTCCACCGGCCACCTCACCTTGCCTCAGGCTACCTCACCGCTGGAGTCTGGCCAATAATGTCGGCATGAACCTACCACCACCACCTTTGGCGACGGCCTCCGCTGACACCCTCCACTCGCCACACATGCCAGGCACTACCACCACACACGATGCCCTCCACTGTCATTATCTTCAGTTGTTGGCCGCCCATTTAAACAGGGAAAAATATTTTGAGGATCGGCTCATTTCAATGATTAATTATATATTTATATATATAATAACAAGCTCTTCGCATAATTATTGTATTAATAGTTTTTAATTAACTAAGAATAATTATCTCTTTTCATTATAGGTATTATTATTAGGTCAGTGTTTATAGGATTGATAATTAAAGTCCAAATGGCAAGTTAGATGTTATTTAATCAAATGAAATATTTAAGATCTTGGAAAAGAACGAATACAGGTGAAGATTTTGATTAGTCAGTTTGTGGCGGTGATACTCGGAGAATCGCATTGTAGGGAAGGGGAAGATTACTAGGTGGATTAGAATGAGGGGTGGTTTATTCTGGTGTAATCACCAATCTAACAAGTGGTGGCAACCACTTGTACATGTAAAATGGTTTTTTAATGATTTTATCTATCAATAATTATTTTTTATGATTTTACAAAAAATTTTTCTTCTTATCTTTGAAATTTTAAATGTTAAATTATAAATTCAAGCATTCAAACTTCAAAATTTTTTTTTTTCATCAAATTATAAATATTCACACTTAATATTGTAAATGCATAGGTCTTTAAACAAACACATAACCATAAAATATATATAAAATAAGAGCCAATCAATATTGTTATGGAAACAATCTTCTTGTTTTGAGCTCTAGTTGTTGGTTTCTACTTCTCTTTAGTGGCACTTTGAATAATCAATTCCTCTGGATCTTAAGATAAACCCTCTTGAAAGCGAAAATCATTTATAATTGTCCATATGTTATTAGTTCTGCATTCGCAAAGTTGTCTCTACTAGACCAAGTGTCCTTTGTTGGTTAGTGGTTCTTAACCGCACAGGGCAACATGTGGGTTTCCATCTTAATAATATGACACTTTAAAGAAGGGATCATATTATGTTGATTATCGACACTTCATCTATAATAATACGATCACTTTTCAAAGAAGAAAGAAATGTTGGGTAGTATTTATAACTACAAGTTTTATCTCCTAAATATTTTTAATCTTTGAAGGTTTGGCTGACTATCTTATGTAATTCAAATCTCTATATTAAAAATTAGGGCTAATAACACTTATTTTGGCGTTTCAAGATAAAGCATTTTGCATAGTTTTCATATCTCAAATTGCTCATATGCTAAGCTTATGATTTTTTAAATTGTATAGATGTATAGCTTCAGTCATATTCTAATTAGCTCATGATATCAATATTATATTATTTAAATATTTATTTTTTTCCTTGAGTATATTTTACATCAATTATTTATAATTATGCTTAGCATTGTCATGTAAGCTTTGAAATCTTTGGCAAATGCTATATGGTTACATTGAATATTCATGTGAGGAATGCTAGCAATCTCAATGATTTTAATTGGTTCTTGCATAAAATATATTTATAGATAATGTTTTATTTGTGTCCTTAAAATAGCGTATTATATGCATAAATCTGCTATAATAAGGTGTAGTTCAATTTACTCAGCTCTTAGCCGAAAAATTTCTTAAGAGGTTCCTAATGTCATGTTTAACGGCTCAATATGCCCACAATAAGAGTGGAAGTGGCAAAGATATTTTTAATGTTGTGTCATTCCATAATATTTTTTTTCAAAAAATATGATACAAAATTCATACATCTCTATCAAAAAACAGATGTGAAAGTGCGTTATGTGTAAGTCTATCTTCTGAAGAATTATCTATTGTTGGATATTGAATAAGGGCAAAAATTGAAATATGTTTGGAGTTTGAATTAACAAAGAATTATATGTGATCATATCCTTAGAGGTTCTAGAAGGCATGTGTAAAAGTCTATTAGATTTATTTTTAGGCCTAAAGGTTAAGAGCAAAGCATTTTTTTTCTGTGATCACTTGTTGCTACACAATGTGGGCACTAGTATACCCCTCTCTATCTTGTTAGATATTTTAGAAAAAAGATGCTAAAAAAGGTGTAATATTTTGGCACATGGGAGCTGGTCCTTAACTTTGCAAATTTTTTTTTATTATCTAGATATCTGCATTACATCAATAAACACACATCTTTACTGAATTTAAATAGTATAAATAATCTTTAATTTCACTTTACACTTCTCTCTCTCTATCTCTCTCTTTCTCCCTTATCTTCCCTTCCCTTCTTCTTTTCAGATCCTGCCAGCAAAACAATGTGAATGAAAGAGAGGGAGTGAGGGATGGCGTGGATATTTAATGTAATGTTATTTAATTTAATTTATATATATATTTAAATCTTTTAGTGTCTAACACTGCGCACCCATTCACCACACAGCACAATGTTGCATGCCGGACCTTAAGGTTTTGTAGAATAGAGCTTCATATCGCAGAGTTGCATTTTTCGAAGCTCTGCAGCGCTTTAAGCACTACAATGCTAAAATTGACATGGACATGCAATATTATATAATTTCCAAAAATAAGTAATTTGGCTATAACTTTCTTTTCTATATATATCAAATAGCTAGTTTAAAATTTAAAAATTTAATAATTACCTTTTTTATTCCAACTTTATCAATTGCAAGTCCTTCTGTCAAAGCTTATCAATTTCTTGTTGATGAGCCAACAAGGCTTCTCTTCAAAAAAATTTGATACAAATTTAGTTGCATCCTTGTCCTTTTCTATTAAAATCACTTGAAAATGTTAGATTGATGTTAGTTTAATTTTTGGAGTAATGGTGTTTTATCAGAAGGATATTTACGATATAATTTGAGATAATTCTATAAACATGGTAAATATTGTCCTACATTGACTTATTTAAAATTGAGTATGGTTCTCAAAAATTTTCTCAAAAGATGGTAGGATAATGTGGGTGGAAATATATATATATATATATATATATTTATATATATATATATTTATATTATATATTATATATATTATATTATTTTATTTATATATATTCTATATATATATATATATATATATCTATATAGTTATGACTCTAATTATGATTTGGAGTTTTTTGTATGTCTTCAAGAAGTTAAAGAGTGTTTAATAAAGGCTTGAATAAGACAATTTGGTATAGAAGCCCTCCTTGTGTAAGAGCCATGGTTAGGGTTTAAGGTTTTGGGGGTTGCGGTTTGATTATTAATTTTGATGGATAATACTCCAAGGATTTTTAGGGTAATGTTTAAAAATTTTTTTTAGATTTTTTAGTATTTATTTTTTAGGGTTTCTGGAGTTTAAGATCATGTAAAATGAGACCCAAGGCTTGGTCTTCATTATACCTATTTGGTTGATGGCTTTATATAAGGTTTTTTGATGGGGTCTTAGTGTGGATTGGATGGGAAATCAATAAGAAGTGTGGATACTGGAATATTATAATGTCTACATTAATACAAAATAAGGCTTAAATTTTAAAATGAAGACATGCTCACCAAGGTAGCTAGAGGAAGATACACCAAAGGCAGTACTTCATTATATGGGAATTGGTTCACCTAAATTATTGTATGAGTTGAAACACTCAAAAATTTCTTCATAGAAACTTTAAAAGCTTCACTTGAACAAATAAAACACCTTTTCATAGGACCTTTTAATCACTTGTATTTTGATATTAATTGAAGAAAGGGATGGGTGTGGGAGGTTTGTGTGAATGCATGACGTGGTTTGTTATAATGTGGAAGCATCCAGATGCACCGATATAATGAGTAGGGGCTAGCTCTTATAATGTGAAAATTGGTTATTTATATGTTTTTATATATAAAAATTAATTATTCACTTTGAAATTATTACAAATTATTCTCTCAAATTTTGAAAAAATAAATTACAAATTTGAATTTTAGAAATTCAAGCACTAAAAATTATGAAATCTTGTTATTTCTCAATGTTTACACATACACGGAGTATTCAAATACACAAATATTGAAAAATATAACTAAAAATATAGTCAACTTAATTAAGAAGCAATCTTTTTTACCCGATCTACCTTGATTGCTATCGCCTTCTTGTATTGCAATTGGTAGTACCAATCTTTTTCTTTTTTATATGTATTTTTTCCCGCAATGAATTACCCGAGACAGTGGTGCTTTTATAGGCTTGATGAACCTTGTAGTTGTTGTTGGTATGAAGGAGGCTTGAGTCTTCTATTATGCAATGAAAGGAGTTCATATGGTGTGTTTGATGGGTTAAGAGCAATGTATGGAGTTGCTGTTCATGTGTTAAGGGGCATAGTCCTAGATGTCATGTTATAAGTAATGAAAATGTTATATATTATTGATGATGCATTAAATTATGCTTAGAATATGTGAATCTAGAAAAAGAATTTGTGTTAAACGAACCTTGAAGCGACTGGGGGAATGAGTAGCAAAAGGAATATAGTTGATGTAAGTTTTTGAACTTGAAAATATGTAACATGATTAGTGATAGAAAGTATTAATTTAAGTAGAGAAAAGAGATATATGTAGTTAATGAACGACTTCAACTTGTTATTTTTTTACGTGAAATCTATACCATGGTTGTGGTACAGAATCCACTTGAATGTTTCTTATATATTTTTTTAGTTCAGTGATATAGCTTATAATCAAAAGAATTACGCATCTTTTTAATCTCAAGTTTTCATGCCATAAGTTCTAGATAAATGTGATCATGCAAAGGAAGGTTCATGGGGATATAAATTTTTTTATTTATGCTTATTACGTATAAGGGGTCTTCATAATCTTGTTGTACCTCCCTTTGCTCTTGATTCATTTTTATTTGAATTAAGTTATAATAGTGTGTGGGCTAGGTGTGAGCAATGAGACCTTATCTTCAAAATGATTCAAAGTAGTCTATTGTTATGGCGGTGTAGATCTAGGATGTTGGTAAGGTGGTTTATAAATGCGATGCAATACTTAGAGGTGTGGACATCTGAGGTCAAATGCAGTATGATGTTGAGTTTAGTGAGTATTAGTACTAAGTAGTATTATCATGAGTCCTAAGTAGCTGAGTTGCATTTGATAGATCCCACTATATTTTTTGATACATGGAGAAATATAGAAGGATAATTTTAAGTTACTGGTCTCGAATGTGATATTAGTTTAATTATTCATGATGGTTTATGCTTGTTGTATATGATAATTTATAATTATTTGGGCATTTTCATTGGAGAATAATATTATTTTTACTTTCATTTTTCTTTGATCTCACATCTACCTTCTTTGGCCAATATAAGTATTGATATACTCTATGAGATGTTTGCTATATTATTTTAGGAGGATTTTATGTGTTTTGACACAACATAAATTTTATTTGCAAGAGAGGGACTTTAAGTTATTAGTAAATGTATGGAGTTATAATGATAAGGGATAAATAGTATCTTCCTTTGCAAAACACTTCTTCTTTTTCTTATAACCCATTTTTGAAGCTTGTCTCCATTGCACCTCTTAACGGACAACTCATTGGTCTATGGGTCATGAACGCAGAGGCATAGCTCCAAAGGCAAAGGATTTGCACATGAAATGAATTGGTTGAGACCTTTGATGATGATATTAGGGGTTTTTGCATGCGGTTTTTAAGGTAAAGTTTATTGGCTAGATTCTAAACCGTACTAAGAGAAAGTGATGGGTTACGGAATAACTTGTTTGACATGACAATGTTGCATATGGCGTGTCGTCATGTGTGTGACTATAAAGATCAATTCATAATTCAATCCTTGGAAAATTTAGAGGAATAAGTGGTCATGATTAGGATTGTTTCAGAAATAATTCTTTTTAGGGGGTTAGGTCGGTTTTCATGGGTAAGTAGATCAAATAACAAAGGCTCTTCAAGATGATTCATTGGTAACAAGAAAACAATGGCTAACAGATATGTGGCAATAATCTGAAAAGCAAAGTAGTGAGAAACCTACTCCAAAAAACTCTAACTTGAGCGAGCTAAAAATGAGAAAGCTAAGATGAATACATAAAAAAACAAGTACTAGAAGGATAAAAAATAGAATTGTTATATTAAAAGAACGGTTGGAGTGACATCTATTAAAGATGAGTTGGTTATAAAAATATATACGTTGTTTAGAAATATAAAATGAATGGTAGAAAATACATCCATTAAAGAAATAGAAGAAGGGCCAAAACTAAGATAATATGAATTGAAGTTATTCAAAATGATTTATAAATAATGGGTTTAATAAATCATGCAAAACTCACTAAGAACAAATAAAAAAAATGATATCCCTAGCCCCATTGTTTAAAATTGTGCAATATGAGGCTCGCCTTGAGGCCAGCCTCAACGCAATTTTAGTGAAAAACGACTCAAGGCTTACGACTCTAATTTTTTTATGAGGCTTGTGCCACAGCTTGGTTGAGACTCACCTTAAGGCGTGCCTCGTCTCACCCAATTTATATATATTGTTTACTTAAAATTTACATAAATCCTAAAGTAAAGCCCCGAACAAATCACAAATACAAGCACCCCCGAGTCACAGCAACTTCATCTCGACTGCCTCAACCTCCAGCCCGCCGCCTTCGCCACAACCACCACCGTTGCAACCGCCATCAATGATCACTTGAAAGCAGCACACCACCACCACCTCTAAAAATTTTGGAGTATTAATCTTATCTTTATGTTGATGAAAAAACATTTATGGAGGAAGATGGCTGAAATAAATGAAGAAGCATATTGAGAGGTATTGAACTCCACAGGATGAGTCAGGTGAGAGACTAATTTGTTATAATGACGACTCAAATAAAGACCCAGTCAATCATGACAATACATATGATTTTTTAGTTGTTACCAACTATTTCAATCTTTTTTAGAAATTAAATATGGATGAGTACGGAACTGACAAAGAAAGAATTTGTAGTTGAACTTAATATTATATGATACTTTTATGCAATTTTTAAATTTAATATTTTTTTGCTCATGTAATATTTGAATTTCAATTATATTTCATACAATTTATCACTGTCACTTTACGTCTTGTGCAATTTTTTTGTTTCATATGTATATCAATTTGCTACTTCATCGTTCAATAAAAAGACAATATGCCATCTTTTAACATATTATTTAGGTATTATATTAAAAACCACTTTTAACATTTATTTGCACTTTACACAATTTTTTGATTTTGAGGCTCACGCCTCAAAATACCTTGAGGCGTAAACCCTCACCTCACGAAAAAAATGTCTCAATGCCCAATTGCGCAATTTTAAACATTGCATAGTCCTAAATAGTTGAAATAAGGCAAATGATTAAGATGATGTGCTGCTCTACTCATCAATATGATAATAATAAGAAGTAATCATAGCAAGTGAATATAATGAGCCATATTATAATCACAACTAGGCCAATCATTAGTTTAATAGATATCATACATCAACTTCAAAATATATCAATGGTGATACACATGATCGTTAAAAATATTCCTATGACAGCAGAGTGACTCATGAAGCATACAAGCTTCATCATCATCAATATATCATCAAAGATTGTCCCATCCCTTCACATCCAAAACCACATAAACCAATTTCTTAAACACCAAAGTTTTACAACTATTAATTCATAATTTAATGCACATGTGTCAACTTCATAAATTAAAAAAACATGAAAATATCTTTTAGATCCATATAATAATTGGGTCATTGAAGATTGATTAATATTGCGATGGACACTAGAGAAGAGCTTGACAATGATGATAATCAACTATTAATAATCGATACTCTTGTTCAACCTGAACGTGAAGTACCTGAAACTATTGCAAATCCAAAATTTAAGATCATGTCTAACTCTATTTCTGAGAGCATGCTCGAGCCTAATGGTGAGCCTAAAATTAAAATGCCTCATCACTATTATTACTCAAAAAAAACTTGAGATGATGCAATATTTTGATCTACATATTCGTGTATTCTTGCAAGATTATTTACCAAATACAGATTGCTCCACAAGTTCAAAAATAGTTGATTGCTTCCTCAACAACAATATATGTCGAGTTTGTGTTACCACTACTACCACCATTTGACTATCGCATCCTCACATATAACATTAATTTAGCATTACAACAACAACATCATCATCAAATCTTTATCCCACTATGTATAGTCAACTACATGAATCGTTTTTCTCTATCGTGTCCTGTTAAAAAATCAAATTCTCATTTACATACAATAAAAAAAGTCATTTTTTATATTTTTTAACCAAATCTTTTTAGGTCTACCTCTACCTCTGTTAACATAGGTCAAATCTAATACATCTACTCTCCTAACTGGGTCATCAGAAGGCCGACATTTGAAGAAAATTGTATAATGCATAGTGATGTGGTTCAAAGCCTCTAGATTTTAGATATTGTTTTTAGAATACATATGCAAAATATTCAAGAGATGCTCATGACTAGTGTTACCACCCCTTCCATGGAAATTAGACTTCTAATAAAAGGTTTTTAGTTGAATGTTCATGAGAAGAGTTCTATTGATCTCACGAAAGTTGATGCAAGACAAAACATTGTAACAATATCATTTTGATATTTATTAGAGTATTTCTATTATTTAATTTTAAGATTATCTTTTTAAATTAGATATGATTTTTAAGTACTTGTCAAGATTTAAATTTTAATAACTTTGGATTTATCATGTAACCTTATTTCTATAAATAAGGTTTTGAGGTCTTGCAATTTTTATAATCAATCATGTAATAAATTTGAATCAGGATTCCCATTTTTTTCTTTCTCCGCCAACAAATACCTTTTCCTGGTGGGAACATGATTCATAAGGCAGAAACACATATCCAAAGGCTACGTTCATAAGAATTCTTCTGTAGCATAATTTCCAAGCTCAAAGAAACTCAAGGAGAACACAAATGATTCAAAAGAAAAAAACAAGAGAAAAAGGACTAGAAAATCAAGATGGGCACTATCATCACGGGCCATCATCAATTTACTTTAGTACAATCTTACCGACATCAATTTGGGGTTAGAGAGACCTTATTTGCATAATTTTCATCTCAAAACGATCCTCTTAACATGAACTTACATTAGATTAAACTTCTTTACATCAAACCTACACCCCCCTCGCTTGCTCTCTTCAATCTATCTTTTTATAGCTCCTCATCTCCTCTCTCTCTCCTCCAAAAAAAAAGATCTTCTATCAACCATGATTGTAGTCAAACAACAGAAGAAAATGGACTAGCAAATCTTGCACACCCCATGCCTTTTCTCATTCTCCCTTCCTCACACGCCCTCCGCTTCCCAATCTCTTCCTTTTCTCCCTATTCATCTTTTCATTTTTGCTATTGCAAACAAATAGAGATAAGCAATGGCCTTAAAAGCCTTGCAGACCCCCCTTCTCTCCCCAACCCTCTTCTTCCCTGATTGCAACCAAATAGGGGTGAGAAACGACCATCCCTCCCTCTCAATACCTCTTCTTCCTCGATTGCAGCCAAATAGAGACTGAGAAATGAGCTAGTGAGTCTTGCACACCCCACTTCTCAGCCCAAACTTTCCTCTATATTCCTACCACTTTAAGTTCTCTAAACTTACACTAAATGCCTTAACCGCACCTCCCCTTCCCCAAACAAAAACTAGTTTCAAATATTTAGTTTGGACCTTTAAAGTCATAATTTGTAACAAAAAACTTGTTCCTTAGGTTCACTATAAGCAAAATTTAGCACTCTACAAATTGTTTACCCTGATGATGGATCATATACATAATCAGATTCTGATCCTCCAGTCACAGCTTCTGCAAATTGACAAGCAAAAGAGGGTTACCAACAAAAAAAAAAAAAAACAACAAAATTGCATTTATGATCATTCATAAGTACACCAAGAACTCTTCATCAGTAAAAATTCTATCTTTTCAAAGAAGGAAATTACGTGTAGAAGCAAAATTTTCTGATTCCTCCTGCCTCTCGGTTGCAGAATGAGTTGTTTGACCAGAAGTAAAGCCCAAAGTAGCTTCATCTGACTGCAGATTTTCATTACCATCATTGTCATCATCATCCCCAAACATGTCAAATTTATCTGCCTCCTTGCTAGCTTCAACATTGTCACATACCAACGTGTTAAAGTCATTGTTTACCACATTAGGACCTTATAAAAACATAACAAGAAGAGAAAAAACGATAATAACAGCAACTATTGTGCTGGTGGTAGAAATAGCTACGGCAACCTATGGGAGTCCAAATCCATCTCTGATACGTATTGGGATCTAAATGCCTAAAAAGATCGTAGCAATGAGTTTAAAATAGTCATACTTAGAAACCATTGAAAAAACAGTGATGGCAGAACAGAACCAAACCACAAGACACAAGAAATAATAGTGATGGTAAAAATAGTAGCCAGCAACCTATGGGAGGAGAAGTCCATATATGATACGTGTTGGGCTCTACAATCTCTAAAGATAGCAGTAAGCAATGTCAAAAAGTTCATAAGATAGTAAAATTAAAAACCATTTACTCAGAAAGATGCCTATAGATAGGAAAATTCAGAGATGCAATTAAGTACTCCCGGGAAGGAAACAATTACGAGACACGTTGAATTAGTATATTTGAATTATATGGTATATCAGTTCTCCTATTACATCTGTGCATGGAAGGTAGCAACAGCAAGAGTTTGAAAGTGTTAAAAAGAGTAGCATCAGTAACAGCAGTATTATAAGCAATGTTAACAACACCAATATTAACAGCAGCAGTAAAAAGGCTATCAAGTATTAGAACTGAAACAAACAAATGAATAAAACCAATAATATCCGACCACCCACAAGGCATCAATGACCATAAAGAATGCAGTAAAGAATGCAGAAGTCAAGATTTTATCATAGAAGTAAGCTACCTAATGCCATTAGTAGCAGTTAAGTTATTTAAGCAGTAGATTATGCACACAAAACACGAAATGACGAAATAAAAAATCAACAATTCAAAAACAAAGGAAATATTGGTATTAGTGTATAGAAATGCTAGTACATAGTATAGAACTAATAAGAATAATTATAACATAGTACATATCTGACATTCCTTATTTGGACTTGATATTGGACATATCAGCACAAAAAAATATTAGAATTGTTTATGAAAAAAAGATGTAATCAAGTGCTCTAGAGGACCCTTTCAAAAAAGACCTATCAATTATTAAAGATTCTTAATTTGATATTTTAATTACACTTACATTGTTGTGACTCGTGGATTCATGACCAGGAGGAAAATTAGGATTGCTAGAAAAGGAAATTAAGAACCACTTACTAGTTCAAAGACTTAAATTCATAAATCAGCGCATACTGAGATTAAATAGGATCATACCGAGAAAGTTAAACTGCATGAATATTTCAATGAATTTGTTGATGAAGATTGAAACGGAAAAAACTCAGGAAGTTAAAATTCCATTTATTTGGCCAAACTTAAAGTGCACAATTTACAAACAAAACTTTAAGCCATTTGGGCTAGCTTTCCTTAAAGAGATTTTCCATCCAAGCTTGCATGTCATATTTTCATGATTTGAATAATTTCAATTTTCTTTATCAGCTGATCTTTTTGGAATTAATTATTAGACATTGTTAATATCCCTTTTTATGCATGTTAACATTTTTTTATTGCTTGTTTCATACTATTGGCATGATTTTTCTTAATTTCAGGAAGAGAGAAAAAATAGATTGTCGATGATATTAATTATCAGTTTATTGCCAACATGAAAAAGGGAGATGTGAAACTCAGTCAAAGTGATAAGCCACCAATGCCTAGCATTCTTCATTATTTTCATCTCTTCTATATGAATTCACATTCAACACTTATCGAAATAATTCTATACCGCTTGTTTAGAAGCGCTATCTTACATGTAGAGATTATGTTCACTATAGTGGTTGATATCATGAGTATCTGAGGCCTCAATGTGACAAATCCAATAATGATTTTTTTCATTACTTTGCCGTAAATATAACAATTATGCCTAGATTAGCATGAAAAGATCAAATTCTTAATTCTTGAAACCAAATTTTTCCAAGCCAAATAAAATGATGCAAATCTTAAATTCAAAGATCATCAATCTAAGAGCGTGAGTCATTATTATTTTGAACTTTGAGTTGCATTAGTTAAATTCTGATGAAGATGAACCTGTGATGATGGTGCCTACAAAAATGGAACTTGATCTCTGATACTTTTTTTAGAGTTTCATAGTCAATTTCGATTTATTGAATAGATTGCAAGATGCTTTTTAATCAGCTATCATTGGATTTCCAAGTTCAGTTGTTTTTTTATTCCTAGTTCAGTAATGCGGTTCTCTCTAGTTCTGCATCACAACTCAATTTGTTACCGATTTGGTATTTTCCACTGACTCCAATAAAGGTGTTCTTTTATGGATATAGTGAATCGAAAGTTGCTTTACTAAGTTTCCTAACATGTTCATGTATCTTGCAAGTGTAGGGATATCCCTACCTTCAATTTTCACACAGTAGCTAATATCAGAAGTTGCTTGCTCTAGGGCATAGCACCTAGAATTAGGAAGCAGTTTAGTTGAAATTAAGATTGAAAACTTATTGTTATTGTTGGAATCCAAAATTAATAAGGTTTGAGACTTGCAATTTTAGGTTAGATTATGAAGATTTTGAGAAAAAAAAAACTTATTTCTTATCTTAATTTTAGGAGTTATTTGGTCGGCTGCATTAGTAGGGTATTGCATTCAACTTTCTTGCATTTCATTATTCCTAGTATTTGGTATATGAGGCAAAGATGCTAGTCCATTAAATTAGAATTAGGGTAGGAACTTGAAATATAGATATTCTTATAGACAAATTAATGAAATTAATAGATATTATGATTCATAAGAAAATAAATATTTTATGTATTAAAAAATACTAAATGGGTTGAGGAAAAGACTAAGGAGATTGATAATTTAGTATTTAAACTATGATATTCAAGTAGGCGTCATATTAGAAATAGTATATGTGTGATTATAAATAAGAGTTTAAAGGATAATGTCATTAAAACTAATAGAATTTGAGATATATTTATAATTTTAAAGATTATTATTGATGCAAAGATTATTAATATTATAAATGCTTATGCTCCTCAACTAGATTTGAATGTGTATTCAAAATAAAATTTTAAAATGAATTAGAAAAATTAATACAAAGGATACCTTTTACAGAATTTTTATTGGAGTATATTTAAATGAACATGTTGGTAAAATAATAGAACACTTTACAAGTATTAATGATAGCTATAGGTACTGAGCAACTAATGAAGAAGGTACAACTATACTAGATTTTACTCTAGCTTATGATTTTGTAATTGCTAAAACTTTATTTAAGAAAATAGAAGAGCACCTCATTACTTATAAGAATGGATATAGTAAAACTCTGATTATTTTTTTAAAAAAGAGATCGCTTAAATTGCAAAGATTGTAAAATCATTTCGAATGAAAATTTATGTACAAAGCATTGCTTATTAATTTTAGACTTTAAGATGAAGGGATGAAATATTAAAATTAAAGTAAAATATTATCCTATGATTAAATGGACATTTAAAGAACACTAATAAAAATATTTTTAAGAGTAAGATTCATGATCTTAAAATTTAAGTTGTTCATAAGGAAGCGAATACTATGTATGATAAAAATAGCTAGTGATATTAAAAATATTGCAAAGTATGTGCTTGAAGTAAAAGAAAATTTTTCTAATAGTAAAGTAGTTGGTGATAGAATCAAAATGTTCAAGAAAAGATAAATAAATAAATAAACTTTGTTATAAAAATTAGTTTAAATATAAAAGCTCAAAAAATTGGAAAATATATAGGACCTCTAGGGAATCTAAAAAAGCAATATGTTATGCTAAGAATGCAGCTTTTAGTGATTTATATAATAGAATAGGAACTAAAGAGTGTACAAGCTATATATATAAGTTAGACATGCGAAAAGATAGGAGATATAAAATATTAGTTCAAGTAAAATACATTAAGGATAAAGATCAAAAAATATTTTTCATAGAAGAGGATATTCAACATAGGTTGATGAGATCTTCTGATAAATTTTCAATAAACGTTGTGAGAATATGATTGACTTTATTGACCTTAGCACCTTAAAAGAAAATAGAGATATTTATTTTTGTCGTTGTAATAATAAAATCAAAATTAGAAAGGTTTTAAAGAAAATGAAGTGTGAAAAAGTAGTAAAACCTAATGATATTGCAATAAAATTGTGAAAATGCTTAAGAGATCGAAGAATTTCTTAGCAGACTAAACTTTTTAATATTATTTTGAAAACTAAAAAAAATTGTTAGATGAGTGGAAAAGAAGTGTGTTAGTTCTTATTTTTTAAAATAAAGGTGATGTACAAAATATTACAAATTATAAAGGAATTAAATTAATTGGTTATACGTTAAAATCATGGGAGATAGTAATTGAGCACAGGTTACGACATAATACTAATGTTTCTCTAAATCAATTTGAATTTATGCTGGGTCGGTCTACTAGTGGAGATAGACCTAAAAAAACTTAAAAAGTATTAGAAATGACATTTTTATTAGATTTAAATGATAATTTGACTATTAATAGACATAATGAAAAAAAAATTATTCATGTAGCTAACCCCACATAATGGTATAAGGCTGGTTGTTGTTGTGTTTGGTATGAAGCAAAAAAGAAATGTAAAATAAAATTTTGAGGGAATTGAAATACCACAAAGCTTTTATTTTTCTAACAACCAGTGCTCATTGTCATTGCTCTTTGTTGGCACTCTCATTTCAATGCATTTTAAATATATCATAAAAAATATTTCAATGCATTTGATTTGCAACTAACCAATCATCCCCTTATTATAAATAGGTCACCTTAGAAACATAAAATTAAATTATTGCATATAAAATGTCAATTTCCTGCCGCACTTGTGAGTGTGCGGATTCTTTAAGCATTTTACAAGCCTTGAAGTCAACATTTGAGGGAAAGCTTTCTCCTTGTATCAACATGAGGCCTGAATCTTCAAATTATAAACTTCTATCCTTACTTTTTCATCTAAATTATTTTATAATAGATTAATGTGAGTGATTGAGATTTAATTAAGTAGTTTACATGTTGCTTTCTATTTTTTCTATGTGGATCTTCTTTATGGAATTTTTATTTGTTCTCAGATTTTTTTGGAATTTCAAATTATGTTTACTTTTATATTACATTTGGAACAAATTCAATATGTTCTCTAATTTTGCATTTTAAAAAAAAACTTTGCCTCAACTAAAATTAAGTAAAATTATCATTTATGATCTTTTGTGTGCTTCTTTGTCATCTAATCCTACATTTGCATTGGTGAAACCTATACCCTAAGACATACGGCATTACAGAGCATCTTAGAATTGGTCAATTTCTCACGTGAAAAGCAAGCAATCATCAATCATCAGCAGAAAGGATGAATTCTTTTACCTGCTTTAGATAAACCAATATTCCTTCTAGGACTCATGAGAGATGAAAAAGGAGATTAAAAAGTAGAGTAGCAAGGAACAGCATTGAACATTGATCATGACAGCGATGATGATGAAACAGTATTGATGGCTAAAGACATTCCTCCAAGAATTAAAACAGAAAGAAAATAAAACAAACAAACTGACCTATTTCACGTTCAAAGGTCTCCCTCTCTTGATGGTAAACATCTAAAAAAAGAAAAAATAAGTCAATGCTTGAAAGCCACTGGCATTGGTGCAAGTACATTGGTGATCAAGTACAGAATATTCTGGAAACAAACAGAAACTATAATAATAATAAATTGATGCACACCATTCAACAACTTATCAGTCACCCTCTGCAATAGAAATAAACCAGGTGGTTCTATATAAGTAAAATGTAAATAATCAGAGATTGGATAATGAAATGGGAACACCATTAGATTTCTTGGAAAAAAGATCGATACAAAAAATATCATAGATGAATTTCATTTGACAGAGAACTAAAGCCTCAATGTAGAAACACTCGTATCCAAAATTCCAACATGAACAGATCCAAAAAGAAAATTAATAAACAGAACACAATATTAATTTTTCTAAAATTTTAAGGTTTTATTATAGGGAACCCTGAAATATTGTCTGCCAAACTTTTATGTCTTAGTCATCACAACGAACAGGTATGAAATCTATATTGCATGTAGATTACATGAAGCATACTTAACTGTACTCGCCATTCTCCATGAGCTTCATAGCAGCCTCAGTAAGTTGATCAAACATGAGCTTGGTACTCTCAGACATCTTTGCTCGCTTGTCACTTGAAGAACCTTTTAAGCGTTTTAATGCATGTATAATCTGCAAGAAAAATTCAGAAACCTCCATAAGACCACCAAAACAAAGTTTTATACAATTCTTATCGAGTAAAAGCCCAAAATAGTTCCCCGACTATTAGTAAATGTCTAATTTAATCCCAGACTTTTATGATGACCCAATTTAATCCCACGAGTATTAAAAAATGTTCCAATTTAATCCCAAGGCTAAAAGTAACAATTAAAATCAATCCCAATAGTTAAATGTGAGGGTATTTTAAGTATGGTATATATGAAATTATATTTTTTTTTACATATTTTTTGTTAGTTATCATATTAAAATAAATACAAAACTCATAATGAAAGTTAACCAATTAAATAACCATGAGTGAATAATTAATAAATATAGTTAACTTTAAATGTTACTTTTGGTCTTAACCAAATTGAGACAGTTTCTAATAGTCGGAGGACTAAATTAAGATTTTATGAAAGTCTGAGATTAAATTGGGCATTTACTAATAGTCGGGATATTATTTTGAGCTTTTACTCAATTCTTATCAAATTGATAGAATAAAAATAAGTTGACATCACATACATCGATAAAACAAAACAAAATAAATGAGCAAGATTAACTGGACCTATTCCTTAATTTATAATTTATGATTATTTATGATGCACAAACACGGACGCGGCAACACGGATACGCGACATAGACATATCAATTATTAAAAATATAGGACACGGACACGTTATTATAAGTATATCTTAAAAAATAGTGCATAGAAATTGAATATGCTGAATATTAAGAATAATTGTGAAATAATAAATCATTTAAATAGAATTTGTATTTAAAATGATTAATATTACGATATCAAGAGTTGGGTGTCAATGCCATGTTTCAAGCATCGAGAGGGGAGATGACAATGCTAAAAAAAGTCGGGCATTGAGCGTCGATGTCGAGACAGTGTAAGTTGTCTATGTTGAGATGATCTTCATCAAAGATAAGATGCCGAGACGAAGCAGGGCGTGATTATGGAGGTAATAACTACAAGCATCAAACTTTGATTTTCAGAGGGTTTTGAAACATTGGTATTGTGACAGCATCGAACATCAATGTTGTGAAACCCTAACTGCGATTTGCTTAATAGAAATGAAAATGGTATGTTCGGGGAATCGGATATTGAGTGCAGGCTATTGATTTGGGGTCGTTAAGAGGAAATAAAAAATTTATTTTTTTATTTTTTAATAAATAATTTGAAATATAAAATTTTATATTAAAAAATTTCATAAAATATTTAAGACACGAGTGCCAATTTATATTTTTAATCAAACACGTCTTCAATGTGTATGATATGTACCGAAAGCATGTCGGACGCGAGTCGCGTCCGATGTGTTAGACACTACATATCTCATTGAGTAGAAGTGTCGGTGCATCATAGATGATTATCATTCAATATTATTAGAAGATAAGATAATATCTAAATGTAATAGATTACGTATCTTGAGTCTATCATTTAAAAGAATGAAAACCACTTGAGGATATAACATCTAGTTTTATGGATTGATGGTTAAAATGGAGAACTGGCTCATGTCATAGGTGAAGGAAAATCTTTGATTAGAGGCTTGGCTTTCAAAATTGAGAGGTGAGAAATCTAAACTGGTGGATCAAAATTCAGATTATAGCAAGGCAAGCAATACAAGCTAGTTAAGTTAGAATTATCTAGCTAGCCATCCCAGGATTGGCTATAGTTTAAGTTTTGTTTTGGATGAATTTGTAGTTTGAATTTTAAATTAAATGTAGAGTTATTAAAATTATGGAGTTAACTTGGGGATTAGTTTCCTTGGATTGTGGAGTCAAATTAGGGAGGATAAAATCTTATTTTAAATTACTTCCAATTGCAATTTTGCCTATAAACAAGCTTAGAAATCTTTCAATAAAACTCAATCAAGTTCTCCCAATTTTATTAGCCTCTCCTCTCTGGTTGTTGGTTGGTTGAAATTAATTACCTTGAAACTTATTGACTCTTTTTTTAGCCTGTAGAGGATAGAGATCATGATTTGTGTGTCAACTAACTTTATTTGGATATTAATATCATTATAGATGTTGTCGACTCTACCCTCATTTGTAGAGCACCGGGTCTAAAAAATTACACTGATAGCCTATTTTGCAAGTAAGATTGCCCTGAAGGATCGCATTTTGCAAATGAATTATCTTTATAAGAGGCATTGAAGACAGCATGCTATCTTTGTTATGTCGATTTCTCCAGTGTTGTCGCATTTGCTATGAATAGTTATGAAGGCCAACAAATAATTTTTTTCATATATGCGCACATGCGAGTAGGACATAACTTCGTCAAGCAAAATGAAAAATGAACATGTAATAGTTCAGGTTCATAGCATATGCAGCTCCAAATAACAGAGCTTACAGTTTCTCCAGGTTGAAGAATGTCCGTGATCCTCCTCTTCAGTGTCCTTATCTCCTCTAAGGAAAGGTCTTCATATTCTCCCTCTGGAATTTGTCTAGCTGGTATCTTTTCTGCAATCCTCAAGTCAGCGGAAATACTATCCAGCCAAGCATCCTGAATCAATCATTAGGAACACATCAACCAAACATTTCCTAATTTGGAAGGATGGAAACAAATTTGAAGAGAGAATAACCTTTATTTCCTGCTCACGTCTATACTCAACATAGTTTCCATTGTCATCAAAATATCCCTCCTCTCTCTCTTGCTGCAAATTAAATGGTTCTATTTCAACCCCATCGGCCTCAAAGTTAGAATCATCCTGCCAAAACATGCTCATTTTCCTTTATGCAGTAATTGGATCTGAAAGCTCATTCTTATTTGCTGATAACAAAAACAAACGATCAAATATATTCTTAATCAGTGAAAACGTTTGAGGGAAAAAACAAAAAAACCTGAAGTTATATTGTATGCAGCCAGAATTTTCAATAAAATTATCATAATATATTTTCAAAATTCTGGATGGTTTTAAAAACAAATTAATTGGAACATAAATTCTATCAGAATTTACACGGAAAAGAATGCAAGCATTTCTAACACGCCTTCACTTTTGAAGCTGTTGTTGGGAACATGTCAACAAATATTCAGATTTTTTTCTACTTCAAACCCTACTGATGAAACAAAAGGGGAGAGAGAGAGAGAGAGAGAGAAATTAAGGGGCTGCTTGGTTGCCTGAAAAAGAAATGCAGTGCAAAAAAAAAATAATTTGGAGTTTTTTTTATGAGTGTAAAAGGTGAGTATGAGATTACTTTTTTGAGAAAAAGACCAAAATGGTCCCTCAACTCTATGTGAGGGATCAAAATAGTCACCAACTCTTTTGAGGGACCAATCCCCAAATGGGACCTTTTTTGTCCCGTTATATAATGGTAAAGTTGATGGTGTTAAGTATGAGGATAATTTAGTTATTTCTAATTAAAATATTTAATAAATGAGATTGAGATTGAATAGGCATTTAATAAATTGGACCTTTTGAGTAGGTAATTTAGTTATTTCTAAACATTTTTGCTTATCTGAAATGAAGGTATAGTGTTTCTGATTCTACAAAATATGTAGATCTTTGCCTAACAAACTCTGAAACTATTTCCAACTGCATCTATTTTCTGTCTCAACTACTACCCATGCAATATGAAATATGCTATTATTAGCATCAAGCCCTACAGCCGTTAACACTTGACCACCTTGTTGCCCTTGGCTTATATCCCGATAGAAAGCCTTTCTTGCATGCGTCAAAGCAAATATAAAGTCGCATAAATCTTTTTCTCCCACACAAATTTTGGTCTTTAGTAGTAAGCATAGAAATTGTAGATTCTGGATTACTCCTTGATACTTCAAACAATGGTCACAATTTTTATTAAACTGATCTTTCTCCTTCATGTAAATGAATTGATGTGCCTTCTTAAATGTCTTCTTGGCTTGAGGTTTTGATACATGCAATTTCAAGTCTATTGACTAATATTAAACAAAAAAGGGGAAGAACTTCAGGAAACGAGACTTAAATGAACAGAGTCGATGCTTCATGAAACAATGCATCCATTCGTTATAATACAGTTATGCGATCAAACTAACTGAACAAAAAAAAATCGAAGAGGTGCATCTCTCCAATCTGGCCCCACCACATGCAGTTGACGCTCAAATGAGGCAACACTTCACTCTCGCAAGTCCCCTTCAATTGCCTTACCTGTGCATCTTTATCTCATATATGATTATTTTTTTTTCTTTTTTTTTCTTTTTTTTTAATATATGATTATTAATATTTAAGAAGTTAGTTGATGACATACGAAAAAAAACTATGACAAGTTTCAGAAAACCAAAAAATTATTTATATTTTGCATTTGCATGATTGCGTTTCACTCAATAAAAAAATAAGAGAACAAAAAAATTAAAAATATATATAGGTGACCTGTATAATTACAAACCTGAAAGTACTTTATCAAAAATGTCTACAATGCCTAATGAAAACTTAGGATGTAAGTGGCCCTTGCGCTTCTCTCCTCGCCTAAAAATTTATTTTGGACAAGCATAAATTAATTGCACTAGTATATTTTTATCTTGTTTCTTTTTTTTCATTCTTCACCAAAAAAAGGTTCTTTTCAAAAGGACCATTGCAACTACATTCTCATTGATTTTAGCTCAGCATCATACATCCTAATTCTTGAATATTAGCTCAATATAAAAGGTGAAATAGGTTGCCAAATGGTATACAAGTTAGGAATGAGGACCAAGGATATGAAAATTTTGGGGGGAAAAAAAGGATGATGATTGATTAAAAAATCAAGAAAACATGTTACAAAAAAATTCATGTGCAATATTACAATCAATGAACTAAACTCCGTTGCACGATTGGTGCAATCAACTCTCTCACCAAGCATGGATTACTTCTCTAATTATAATAATTTTAGAAACAATGAAACTTTTCATGTATTAACAAATATGTAAGGAAAAACATATACATGTAGGGGTGTCAATTTTTGACACGACCCGAAACCCGACCCGAGCCCGACCCGGAAAAATCCGGGTTAGGGTCAACTCGGACCAGAAACGGGTCGGGTTCGGGTTCAACAAATCAACCCGTTTTAAAAATCAGGTCGGGTTCGAGTTGACTTGGCAACCCGAAAATGACCCGAAATTAACACAAAAACTCCTATTTGACTCGGAAACCCAAGATTGACCCATTTTTTACCCGATTTTGTCTCGAAAATCGAAGATTAACCTGATTTTTGACCTGAAAACTAGCAATTTTAGGTCAACTTCGGGTCATTCATGTCGGGTCGAGTTGACCCGGACCCGAATCGGGTCGAGTTCGGGTCCAGAAACATGACCCGTTTTTAAAAACGGGTCGGGTTCGAGTTGACCCGAACAGTGTCAGGTCAGTTCCGAGTTCGACCCGAACCTGACCCATTGACCCGAATTAACACCCCTATATACATGAAAATCTATAATAGGAATAACACATTAAATTTTGTATCAAGTTAAACATTAATAAATGTCAACCTAAAACATGAACCCCATCCTCATCATCATTTCCATATTATCTGGGATATTAACAGATCATTGTGTTTAACCACCGGTATCTAATCCCTTAAATTAGCTAGATATAAAGATAAAATTTTGTGTATTCTCCTTTCTTTAGCACTGCGCATTATTTTAGGCAAACCATGAATTGATGATATGAATGTGCTAGGAAACACTTGAAGATTTCAAGAAAATCCTATCAATTTCAGAAAAACAGCGAGAAAACTCTTCCAAACTCCAATAAAAACCAGAAAAAAAATAGTAATTTTATTGCAAGAAAATAAACTACGGAAGAAAATAATAATATACAGTCGAGAGGAGGATCAATCTCTCCCAAATCTCTAAATGCCGCTAGAACCCAAAGAAATCCGATGAGATCTCAAATTTCAGCCAAATTCAAGATGTCCTAACCCTAGGAAAACAAATTATTTAATACATACAATTCAAAAGAAAATCTCTAAACAGTCCCTACATTCAATTTCCCTCCTAAACTCCCTTCAAAATCCTTCCTAAACAGTCATTTTTTGCTCCTATCGGGCTGCGCGATATGTAGTAGGCGGAACCCTCCACTTTCGTTCGCTGGCTGGTCCCGTGTAGACCGGCTGAACTGGTCCAGTGGACCGATCTAACAATACTCCCCTCCCAAAGTGCCACCTTATCCTCAAGGTGGAATGGATGAAACTGTTGTTAAAGCACTTGATCAATGACACTTGACTAAAAAATGGACTGATATTGGGTTGAATGATCCCTACCTCTAGCATCTCCCCAATCAATCTTTCGCTCTCATCCTTTTGAATTTGGGGATAGCGGTATGACTGAACACTGATCGATGACACCCCTTCCTTCAATATAAATGGTATGCTCCAGCTCTCTCTGTGGAGATAGGCCCTGGGGAGATTGAAAAAACTCACTAAACTTCTGTATGAGTGACTGAACTGAAGTAGGAATGTCTCCCTCATCCTCTAGTCTAACTCCTTCCAAGCGTTGCAACTCAACCAAAAATCCTCCTCCCACCTCTTGTATGGTCCAGATCATAGATTTGAGAGATACCCCAGCCTTGGACAACTCAGCGTCGCCCTGAATCATCATTCTCCTTCCCCCTGCCACCAGCTCCATTCTCAGTGCTCCCCAATTGACCTTGGTATTCCCCAAGGTCTATAGCCACTTCATCCCCAGGATGACAACAATGCTCCCCAACTCCAATGGGAGAAAGTCCTCCCTCATCTGGATCCCCTAGATAGTCAGCACTACTCCCCTACATACTCCTCTACCCATCTCCACATTTCCCATATCCATCATCACCCCGTAGCACCGTATATCCACCAATGTCACCCCCAATTGGTCCAGGATCTGGTTGGAGATGAAATTATGTGTAGCTCCACTGTCAATCAACACCGCCACCTCCCTATCTATTATTTCTCCCTTCAGCTTTATGGTATGATTTGGAGTGAATCCCACCATTGAATTTATAGAGACCTCCATCACGTCCAAATGCAGCCTATCCTCCATCTCTCTCTCTCTCTCTCCCATACTCTCACCTTCCTCCTCAACTTCCTTATCATCACAGACAGTGAGAACTTAAAGAGTTCGAACCCTACGCTTATGCCCTGGAGTATACTTCTCATCACATCTGAAGCATAGTCCTTTCACTCTCTTCTCCTGCATCTCCCTCTCCATCAATCTTTTAAAGTTCCCCACACTTCCTCCTCCTGCTGGATTCCTCCTAGGAGTCTCATTAATGTTGCTTGATGCATGCCCCTTAGATGCTAGAAGGGTGGTCGTCATCCTGTAAAGAGACTCCTTAATTGATGCTCCTAGCTCCCCTCTTTTGATTCCTCTGATTCTCCACTAATTATGCCAACTTTATAGCCTCTCCCAAGTCATGAGGCCTCATGACCTTCACAGCAACTTTGATCTCTGATTTGATCCCCTTCATGAAGTTCTCCTCCAATGTAGTCTCTGAGAATCGCTCCACCCTACTGGCCAAATGCTCAAACCACTCACGGTAGTCTGCCACTGATCCGTCTTGCACCAGTGCAAAGAACTGCTCATAAAAATCTCCTCCCCTGTCGGTTTGAAAATGTTCTAATAAACAATCCTTAAACTCTCTCCAGCTCCATATGTGTCTCATATGTTCATTCCACTAGTACCATGACAACGCCTTCCCCTCCAGACATAAGTCTGCTATTGTCAACTTCTCCTCCTTCATCAACCCATTGACGGCAAAATACCTCTCCACCTTGTATATACACCCATGTGCGTCCACCCCTTCAAAAATGGGCATCTTCAGCTTCCTCACCTTCTGATCTCTCTCATTTCCACTTATTCCTTCATAATTTCGCCTTTCCCAAGTGCTTGGCCCTCCCCAAGTCTCCCGATCTTCCACAAACCCCTCTTTTCTTCAAAATCAGCACCCTTTCTTCCATATTCTTCTTCTTTTCTTCCCCAACCAGCACTCCATGATTCATGCCCCTCATACCCATGCCTCCCTCCATACCTTCCACCTCTTTCCTCCATGATTTCCACCTCATCATCCCTCCTACAAAAATTAGAATTCGTAGTTCTTCCCATGGGTCCTTTGACCTCTGATGTCGCCGTTTGAAATTGATTTTCCAATGACTTCTTCACCATCGCATGAAGATCGAAAACTTTGTCTTCCACGGACGAAATCTTGTCTTCTACATAGGAGATTCAATCTTCCACCGTGGCTTTTATTTGACTCATCTCCCCTTCAAAGCGTTCCTCCAAAGTGTCTACCTTCTAGGCCGCTATTAAAAAATTCTAGATCTTGATTCAGAATTCAGTAAGAAACCGTCTTCCGATAACAAAAAACTGCAGCTGAAATTTCAGAAAATCAGCCCATGATGATCCCAAAATCAGCTCTGATACCAATTTGACGGGAAACACTTGAATATTTCAAGTAAATCCTATCAATTTCAGGAAAACAGCAAGAAAACTGTATCAAACTTTAATGACAAAAAAAAACAGTAATTTTATTGCAAGAAAACAAACTACTTAAGAAAATAACAAGATACAATTGATCATTTATTCAAGAGGATCGATCTCTCTCAAATCTCTAGACGCCGCTAGAGCCCAAAGAAATCCTATGAGATCTCAAATTTCAGCCAAATTCAAGATGCCCTAACCCTAGGAAAACAAACTATTTAATGCATAAAATTCAAAAGGAAATCTCTAACATTTAATTTTCCTCCTAAACTCCATTCAAAAAACTTCTGAAACAGTCTTTTTTGCTCCTGTCGATTTGCGTGGTATGCAGGAGGCAGAATCCTCCGCTTTCATTCATTGGGCCGGTCTCGTGTGGACCGGCCCAGTGGACCGATCTAACAAAATGTTATGTCCAAAGATAATGATAGTACATGTCCTTAAACATAAAAGTAAACACTCAAAATACATCCACTCCTATGTTGTACCGATACAGATACGGCGACACGGATACGAAAAGATACGGATACGGGACACATCAATTCTTAAAAATACAGGATATGGATACGGAGCGGATACAGTATTATAATATATAAATCATACATAAAAATTAAGAAAATAATCAAAGCGTCAAATCTAAAATGAAACATGAATTTGAATTCATTATCCAACGAAAGATCGACACAAATTAATTCACATGAATTTGAAACATAAAAATTTTTAATTAAAAGTGTAGATATGTTGCGCCTATGCCGGGGTTCCAAGAGGGCGCTGCCCCCTAGAGGGGTTTGACCTGCTCGGTACTGCTTTAAAGTTTTCTCTACCTTCTCGATACTGCTTGGTACCATTCAGTACCCCTCTGTACTGAGCAGTACCGAGTTCCGGTACCAAGTTCAAGTACCAAGTTCTAATACCGAGCAGAACCGAGTTCCAGTACCGAGCAATATCGAGCGGTACCGAGTACTGAGCGGTACCGAGTTCCTGTATCGAGCCTATGATTAAGAAAACGAAGAACAAAGAAAACGAAACTTCAATGCTCAAGTCACTGAAATGTTTAAGCCGCATAAATGAATAGGGATATCGAGCGGATATGACACACGTATCTGGTACGTGTGTCGAATCAAATTTAAATAATATTTTAATTGGACACGGCAAAGCCGTATCCGACACGTATTTGTGCCGTATCGGAGGCGTATCCGTATCTGACACGTGTACGATACAGCATGCCTTGTAGACAGGCGTATCCGTGCAACATAGACCCACTCTAACCCATAAGGGAAAACAGACCCATGCTTATATCTAATGTTTCTCATCCTAAATAAAAACCTATTTTCAACCAAAGAAAAAATGATAATTGATTCTTCAATTGACTTCACTAAAATTTCCAAGTTAAAATAACAAAAAATGAATCTTCTAAATAGCATTTCCTTTTAGAGGAGGATGTGCCATTGCATGTTAAGTGTCATATAAATATACTGCTTCAAGATCATTTGTTTTACGTCCTACCCCTCATAATGAATTTGAGTTATCCTGTTTTAAGGAAATGCAACTCGTTTAAAAGTTAAAACGCATATTTTAATATTCTTAACAGATCGCCCATCTTAGATATTTATTCTGGCACATCTATTTTGACCAGTCCATTAGATTATGATTGGATTCTAATGATGCATCTCTTAAGGCTCTTTTTGAAAAGCATAGCCTCCCCAAGAAGGATGCCAAACATTTGCCTTATGAAGAATACATGCATATTGTACTTCCAGACATTATTTCTAATTAACTACTTGATGAGCTTATCCTCTCTGTGAAGGATAATATATGATTGGCAACTGAAACACACCAAAACCTGTAATGGTCTTAGACATTAAGCATATCTTAAACATCACCTGAGGTTACCTTATCCAATCCGATGTACTCCAATAACTACATTAAGTTGCATTATAATATAGATATATTTTTAAGACCCCCAAACATGGTTGATCTGAGGTACCACTTATTGCATTTTATTGCCTAATCTTTAGCACAATAATTTCATAGTCTTCACTGATATGTACTACACTATTTCATACAAATGATGACAAGTACACAATGGTTAATATTTATCATGTAAGTAAATCAATAGTGTTTATACTTTATCTCGCAATCACTCCCATCATAAGACAAACACCAAAATGCTACAAAATACAGAGAGCCATTAAACATGATGATTACTCTCTAAGCTTGCCTATGAACATGTTTTCTAATCCTATTTTCAATGCAGCTAGCATATTATCATCTGAAGAATTTATAAAGTAGTAGGATTGGCAATCTAACCCACTTGTAGGAGATATTGGTCAACTTTCACAATTGCTATCATTATCAACTATCCCAATAGCCACAGATACTATACCAAATAATGTGCCTAAAGCTATAGATGCTACACCTATACAAACATGCCCAGCAGAACCCTCTTACTTTAATGCAACACTTTAAAGTCTAGAGAGTAGTGTTCATTAAGAGGACAATGGTTGAGGTAGGACAAACAAGGAGACTTATCATTAAATCACAAATAAGAATTTTTTTTTAATCAAGCGGGTATGCATAATTTTGGAGGGAGATTTTAAATGTTTTTATTATTTGTTAAGCTTTTTAATCAGCACAAGCTAAGGATCCTTACCTATAAACACGATTTATATTAAATCTTACAAATTTGATGGAACCAAAATGGGGTCACTTGAATCTTGTAAAAATATTTTTTTTGCAAGGGAAATTCTAATTGTTTCGATGTGTATCTCCCACCTCCTATACTACAATTCATGTATTATATATACCCCATAATTTAATCAAAAATAGAACTTTTGCTTGCTTGCAAAATCATGCATGTTAGAGATTGTTATATGCCATCAACTTTCAGATTGATTTGTGAATCGAACAGGGTTAAAATTTGTAAATTCTAGCATACCTCCCTCTTTATTTCTTTTTTAACTTGCTCTTCTACATCCCTTCCACCTTCCCAAGGCCTTAAATCACTTCGAACTCTCACAAAATTAGTCCAAACAACCCTTGCAAAATAATAACACCTATTGTCCACCTATTATGATCAGGCAATGTAAGAAATTCATAACTTTTCACCTACAAAAATCACCTCTATTAATTCATTAGCATCCCAAAGTTTACACAACTTTCCCAACCAAAGAAAACAAGCCCAAACAAAGAAGTTTCAGCCCAAAATATGAACATTATACCTATAGTCACCACTATCTTAGGCTTCCATCAACCATAACATATCCATCACCTTTCCAACACATCCCCATCACTCCCCCTCCCCCTTCCCCTTCCCCAGCAAACTTTCATACCAGTCGATATCTATTTATGATTGTCTTTCCTATTCTAAAGTCCAATGATTATCTATTAACTTTTTAGTAATCTTTTTGTTGTCATCCTCCACGCTCTTAGAATGTTTCTCCCTCCCTCTTTCATAACTCTGAATCCATATCTACATTATAGCCATACCTCATTCTCTTTCTTTTATTCATCATCCTCTACACCATATAAAACTCCATAGAAGTTGATATCTACTTCTCCTTATCATTTACATTCCCAACCCCACCGATCATCTATAACTTTGTCAGATATTTGGTCTCCATCCTCCACACTCTTAGAATGTTTCTCCATCTCTTCGTAACTCCATATTCATATCTTTCCTTTCCCATACCTCATCATTTTTCTTATTTGTATTCTAAAACTCATTGTCATTCCCTCCAACTATCAATCTTTATATACAAAATCTATCCACCCGACTTTTTCCACACAAAAAAAAACCTATTTTCTAAATGACCTTTAACTCTACCCCTACCTTACCAATTGAATCACCTCTATCAAGTGTGCCTTTAATTGTGCTTCTTATCCCTTGTCCATCTATGCAAATCTCAACCCCTCTTTTTTCCCGTAGAAATACATCATGTGGGCATTCATAAAATCATATAGATCATGAAAAAGGAATGAACTATGACTCTGAATCAGTTCACCTTGCCAGCACTTTAGAGAGGATTACACATTGAACTTTTCGGAGTGGCTATAGTGGCTATAGCCATAAAATGACAATGTAATGGTCACATTCTTTCTTTGTTTCTAATTATACAATAACTTCCATCTAAGCCAAGCCTCCATAATAATCTTATTTATTTTTTTACACATTCAATCACCAAAAAGTAACTCTTTTATTTCTTCATGTGTTCATCGGATTCTCTCAAAAACTCAAATAATTTTTGTTATCCTCTAGATGCAAAACAAGTTTGCTCAAATGTATGATTGTGGGATTTGATAAGAAGAAATCTACCTTATTCTATGATAATAGCACAAAAAGTATATGTCGGATGCTTCAGTAAGAAAGTGCTTCAGAACGTGAATTTTCACCACATCCCGTTCAGCACCTCTCTTTCATCCCAAAGACAACTACAGTGGAGGAAACCAATGTCCAGGAGAAGTTTCTTCATTGAAAAAAAGCAACAAAACAAACCTTAAGGAATCGATCTTTCAACCAAAACAACGAAATCTGGGCCAAAAATTACAGCTAATGGAGAAAT
The DNA here is from genome assembly GCA_022539455.1 of Dendrobium nobile. Taxonomy (NCBI): domain Eukaryota; kingdom Viridiplantae; phylum Streptophyta; class Magnoliopsida; order Asparagales; family Orchidaceae; genus Dendrobium; species Dendrobium nobile. The sequence continues at coordinate 37,521,913 of CM039731.1, read as the reverse complement.
TTGAGTGAGGAAACTTGGGCGCTGATAAAAATAGGGAGACTGAAAAACTAAAATATACCTCGTACTGAACTTCGAAATCTGTAAAGTCGGCCGTTCTTCCGAAGAGATCCGTCTCCTTTCTCTCAATCCGGCGCTTGGCTCGCTCCTTCGCCGCGAAATTAGGGCCAATCTGGACATTCGAATCCCCATCGAATCCATCTGCGACATCCAGACGGCCTTCCGCCTTCAATTTCTTTCCTTTAGGGAACCTCGGTTTCCTCTGCTGCCTATATTAATTAGCAATAGCAACATTAAGGGAAAGCATTCGCCAAACCCCTCCTTTTTCAACTCATGGAGCGAATAAACAGTTGAAGAAGTAGGGAGAAGAGAGTACGGAGGATGTTCGACTTCGTCGTCTCCGACGATAGGGCGCGGGCGCTTGAGTCCTATCCTTTCTTCCATTCTTTGAACGGCCGGAAGGGCGGCCGCTTAGTTTCCCTCTGTACGTCAACTCTGTAACCCTTTTGAACTAGCAGGACAAAAATCAGCAAAAACGCTGTTAACGCATTTCCCTATCTTTATCGGATAAATTATTAATTTTAAAGATTTTGACTTCGTTTGGGAAGGCTTTTTTGCTGCTTCAATAAGCGGGAGGAAAGTCGTTCCAAACCCCGCCTTTACAATATAGCACGTACCAGACACTAATGCTGCTCCCATTTCATAAATTATTCAAATATATGTTATAAAATATTAAAAATAATTCTTATATTCAATGGGCTATTTGATTGGAATATTTTAGAGCCTTAGAGGTAAAGCATTTTAAATGTATGGGTTTTAAAAATTTTATGTTTGAATGGAATACTTTGGATGAAAATGAAATTCAAAGTAAAGTAAAGAAAATGTAATGTAAATTATTCTATTTTTTTATAAAGGAAACTCTTATAATTTTGAGGGAGAATGAAAACTCGCTTGACCTCCGTTGATTACCACCGGCCACCTCCACCTGCCTCAGGCTACCATCACCGCTGGAGCCTGGCCACTACTGTCGGCATCGACCACCACCACCACCATTGGCCGACGGCCTCCGCTGCCACCCTCCACTCGCCACCACCTGCCAGCGACTACCACCACCACCCGTTGCCCGCCACTGTCATTATCATCAGTTGTTGGCCGCCCATTTAAAACAGGGAAAAAATATGAGGCATGGCTCAATTTCAATGATTAATTATATAATTATAAATATAATAACAAGCTCTTCGCATAATTAAAGTATATTAGTTTATAATACTAAGAATAATTATCTAATTTCATTATAGGAATTATATAAGTCAGATGTTTATAGATTGATAATTAAAGTCCAACTGCAATGTTAGATGTTATTAATCATATGACAATATTAGATAATGGAAAAAGAACGATACAGGTGAAGATTATTGATAGTAGTTATTGGCGGTGATACTCGAGAAACGCATTGTAGGGAAGGGGAAGATTAACTAGGTGGATGAGAATGAGGGGGTGGTTATACATGTGTAATCACCAATCTAACAAGTGGTGACCAACCACTTTTACATGTAAAATGGTTATTTAATGATTTTAACTATCACATAATTATTTTTTATGAATTTTACAAAACATTTCTCTCTTATCTTTGAAATTTTAAATTTTAAATTTAATAAATTCAAGCATTCAAACTTCAAATTTTATTTTTTCCTCAAAATTATAAATATTCAAACTTAATATTGTAAATGCATAGGTCTTTAAACAACACATAACACTAAAATATATATAAATAAGAGCCAATCAATTTTGTTATGAAACAATCTTCTTGTTTTGAGCTCTAGTTGTTGGTTTACCTCTTCTTTTATTGGCACCTTCTACTACATCAATTCCCCTGGATCTTAAAAAACCCTTCTTTGAAAAGCGAAAATCATTCTAATTGTCCATAAGTTATATAGTTAGCATCGCAAAGTTGTCTCTACTAGACCAAGTGTCCTTTGTTGGTTGTGTGTTCTTCCACCGCACAAGCAACATGTGGTTTCCATCTTAATAATATGACCACTTCAAAGAAGTGATCATATTATTGGTGATTTATCGACACTTCATCTATAATAATACGATCCATTTCAAAGAAGAAATGTTGGGTAGTATTTATAACTACTAGTTTTATCCTCCTAATCATTTTTACATATTTGAAGGTTTGCTGACTCTCTTATGTAATATCAAATCCTCTATATTAAAAATAGGGCTAATAAACACATCTTTTGGCAATTCAAGAATAAATGCATTTATGCATAGTTTTTCAATAATCTCAAATAGCTCATATGCTCTAGCTTATGATTTTTTAAATTTTATAGATGGATAGCTCTCAGATCATATTCTAATTAGCTCATGATATCCAATATTATATTATTTAAAAATTTTATTTTTATTCCTTGAAGTATATTTTACATCAAATATTTATAATTATTGCTTAGCATTATCATGAAAGCTTTGAAAATCTTTTGCAAAAGTAAATGCTAAATTTGAAAATTCATGTGAAGGTATGCTAGCAATCTCAATTGATTTAATTGGTTCTTGCCATAAAATATTTTAGATAATGTTTTATTTGTGGTCCTTAAAATAGCGCTATTATATGCAAAATCTGCTATAATAAGGTGTAGTTCAATTTACTAAGCTCTTAGCCGAAAAATTTCTTAAGAGGTTTCCTAATGTCATGTTTACCGGCTCAATATGCCCACCAATCTAAGAGTGAAGTGGCAAAGTAATTTTTAATGTTGTGTCATTCCATAATATTTTTTTTCAAAAATATGATACAAATTCAACATCTCTATCAAAAAAATATTGTGAAAGAGCGTATGTGAAGTCTATCTCTTTGAAGAATATATGTATTGTTGGATATTGAATAAGGCAAAAATTGAGATATGTTTGGAGGTATGATTAACAAAGAATTATATGTGATCATATCCCCTAGAGGTTCTAGAAAGGCCAAGTGTAAAGTCTATAGAATTATCTTCTTAAGGCCTAAAGGGTAATAGCAAAGCAATTTTTTTTCTGTGATCCTTGCTTGCCTACACAATAGTGTTGCACTGAGTGACTACCCTCTCATATCTTTTTAGATATTTCTAGAAAAAATTATGCTAAAACAGGTGTAATATTTTGGCCATGCGGTGCTGGTTCTTAACTTTGCAAATTTTTTTTATTTTCCTAAGATATTCCTGCATAACTTCAACTAAAACACACATCTTTACTAGAATTTAACATAGTAAAAATAAATATAAATTTCACTTAACACTTCTCTCTCTCTCTCTCTTCTCTTCTCTCCCTTCTCTTCCCTTCCCCTTCTTCTTTTCCTATCCTTCCCAGCAAAACAATGTGAATGAGAGAGGGAGTGAGGGATGGCATGGATATTTAATGTAATGTTATATATATATATATATATATATATATATATATATATATATATATATATATATATATATATATATATATATATATATATATATATATATATATATATATATATAAACTCATTTTAGTGTCTAACACTGCCGCACCCATCCATCACACAGCACAATGTTGCATGCCGACCTAAAGGTATTGTAGAATAGAGCCTTCAATATCGCAGTAGCATTTTTCGAGCACTGCAGCGCTTTCAGCACTACAATGCTCAAATTGACATGACATGCAATATTTCATATAATTTCCAAAAATAAGTAATTTGGCTATAACTTTTACAATATAAAATCAAATAGCAAGTTTACAAATTTAAAAATTTATATAATTACCCTTTTTTATTCCAACTTTATCAATTGCAAGTACTTTGTCAAGCTTTCAATCCTCTTGTTGATGAGCCAACAATGCTTCTCTTCAAAACATTTGATACAAATTTAGTGCATCCTTGTCCTTTTCTATTAAAATCACTTGAAAATGTTAGATTGATGTTTAGTTTATATTTTTGGAGTTAATGGTGTTATCCCGAAGGATATTTACGATATAATTTGAGATAATTCTATAACATGGTCAAATTTGTCCTACATTGACTTATTTAAAAATTGAGTATGGTTCTCCAAAAATTTTCTCAAAAGATGGTTGGATAATGGTGGAAATATATATATATATATATATATATATATATATATATATATATATATATATATATATAGTAATGTCTCTAATTATGATTTGGAGTATTTTGTAAGTCTTCAAGAAGTTAAAGAGAGTTTAATAAAGGCTTGAATAAGACAATTTGGTATAGAAGCCCTCCTTGGCTAAGAGCCCTGGTTAGGGTTTAAGGTTTTGGGGGATGGGTTGATTACTAAAATTGATGGATAAATACTCCAAGGATTTTTAGGGTAATGTTTATTTTAATATTTTTTAGTATTATTTTTTAGGGTTTCATGGAGTTTAAGATCATGTAAATGAGAACCAAGGCTTGGTCTTCATTACTACATATTTGGTTGATGGCTTCTATAAGGGTTTTGATGGGGTCTTAGTGTGGATTGGGATGGGAAATCAATAATGAAGTGTGGATATGGTATATTATAGATGACTACAATAATAACCCAATAAGGCTTAAATATAAAATGAAGATTGCTCACCAAGGTAGCAAGAGGAAGACTACCACCAAACATACTTCCTTATATGGGAATTGGTCACCTAACATTATTGTTTGAGTGAAACACTCAAAATTTCTTCAAAGAAACATTAAAATGCTTCACTTGAACAAATAAAACACTTTTATAGGCCCTTAAATCACTTGATATTTTAAATTAATTGAAAGGAAAGGGATGGGTGTGGGGAGGTGTGTGAATGATGAGTGGTTGTGTAATGTGTAAGCATCCATAATCACCGATAAATTGAGTAGTGGCCTAGCACTATTATGTGAAAATTGGTTATTTAATGATTTTATTTATCAAAATAATTATTCACTTTGAAATTTTACAAATTATTTCTCTCATATATTTGAAAAATAAATTTCAAATTTCAAATTTTGAATTTTAGAAATTCAAGCATTAAAATTATGAAATCCATGTTCTTTCTCAATGTTACAAATACACGAGTCTTCAAATAACCACAAATATTGAAAAATATAAATAAAATATAGTCAACTCTATTAAGAAGCAATCTTTTTTACTCCGAACTACCTTGATTGCTCTGCCTCTTCTTGTATTGTCAACTTGGGTCGTACCATCTTTTCTTTTTATATGTATTTTTACCCACTTCCCCGCTACATTGGAGCTTTTATAGGCATGATGAACCTTGTAGTTGTTGTTGGTTATGAAGGAAGGCTTGAGTCTTCTAAGAAGCAATAAAGGAGTTCATATGGTGTGTTTGATGGGTTAAGAGTCATGTATGGGTTGCTGTCATGTTGTTAAAGGGCATAGTCCTAGATGTCAAGTTATAAGTAGTGAAAATGTTATACTATATTGATGATGCATTAAATATGCCTTAAGAATATGTGTATCTAGAAAAAAGAATTTGGTGTAAAGGAACCTTGAAGCGACATGGACTGAGTAGCCAAAAAGGAATATAAGTTGATGTAAGTATTTGAACTTGAAAATATTGAAAATGATCAGTGATAGAAAGTATTAATATAGTAGAGAAGAGTTATTTGTAGACTAATGAACGACATCAACTTGTTATTTTTATACGTTGAAATCTATACCAAGGTTGATGGTACCATAATCCACTTAGAATTTATCTTATATATTTTTTATAGTTAGATATATATGCTTAAAATCAAAAGAATTACGCATCTTTTTAATCTCAAGTTTCATGCCATAAGTTCTAGCTAATGGTGATCATGCAAAGGAGGTCATGGGGCTATAAATTTTTTTATTTATGCTTATTACGTATAAGGGTCATATTAATCTTGTTGTACCTCCCTTTGCTCTTGATTCATTTTTATTTTGAATTAATTATAATAGTGTTGTGGTGCGGTGTGAGCAAAGAGAACCATATCTTCAAAATGATTCCAAGTAGTCTAATGTAAGGCGGTGTAGATCTAGGATGTTGGTAAGGTGGTTTATAAATGCGATGAATACTTCAAGAGGTGTGGCCATCTTTGAGGTCAAATGCAGTATGATGTTGAGTTTAGTGAGTATTATACTAAGTAGTATTATCATGAGTCCAAGTAGCATGAGTGCATTTGATAGACTCCCACTATATTTTTTGATACATGGAGAAATAAGAAGGATTTAAGTTACTTGTTCTCGAAAGTGATATTAGTTTAATTATTCATGATAGGTTTATGCATGTTGTAAATGAAATTTATAATTATTTGGGCATTTCAAATGAGAATAATATTATTATTTACTTTCATTTCTTTTGATCTCACATCCACCTTTCTTTGGCTAAATATAAGTATTGATATACTCAATGAGATGTTTGACTATATTATTTTAGGAGGATCTTTATGTGTTTGACACAACATAAATTTTATTTGCAAAGAGAGGGACTTTAAGTTTTTAGTAAATGTATGGAGTATAATGATAAGGGATAAACTAGTACTTCCTTTGCAAACACTTCTTCTTTTTCTTCTAACCCATTTTTGAAGCTTGTCTCCCCTCTGCACCTCTTAACGGACAACATCATTGGTCTATGGATCATGAAGCAGAGGCATAGCTCCAATGGCTAAGGATTTGCACATGAAATGAATTGGTGAGACCATTGATGATGATATTAGGGGATGCCTGTGTTTTTAAGGTGAATATTATTAGGGCTAGAGTCTAAACCGTACTAGAGAAAGTGATGGGTTACGGAATTTGTTGACATGCAATGTTGCATTGGCGTGTCACATGTGTGTGACCTATAAAGATACAATACATAATTCATCCTTTGGAAACTTTAGAAGGATAATGTGGACCATGATAGGATCAATTCTAGTTAGGTCGGTGTCATGGGTAATTAGATCAAATAACAAAGGCTCTTCAAGATGATTCATGGTTGGTAGGAATGAGATGGTTGAGATTTTCCCCTCTTTGGAATTTCTCTAGATGAATGATGTCAACATGAGTTAAATAATGACAAAGAAATTTATGTCATGTGTACGATCATGATGATTCCACAATGCACATGATCTTCATTTTTATATTTTTTTTTAACCATGATAATATTCAAAATCCATTTTGAATGTTTTACTTCTTTGATGAAGTCAACCTCTAATAACTTTTATGCTTCAATATATATTGATTAAGCCAACATTATAGCAACTTGTCTGATCTTTTATTTCATTAGCTTGGCTTCCTTTTTCTTATTGCATCAATGGCACATGACATTTATATTTACTCTTAGCATATCTAAAACTAAGCAACGAATTCAACATTCTCCCATAGGGAAATGATAAAATTTTCCTTTATTTCTCATTGAATGAAGTGTTGATTTGGAGAGTTACCCCTTGATCTTCTTAAAATATATGGACTTCTTTAGCAACTTTCAAAGTCTTAAGTCCACGCCTCTTTTATCTATTGACTTGTAGGTCATTTTTTATATATGCTTTCATGAACCTATTGAAAACTTCATAGCATTATGGCAGGAGATTGCAACCTTAAACGTACTAAGAAGCAGATGAACAAATATTGCATTTTGAAGTCACTGTGATGTTGATTATGATAAGGTTAGCCATGGTAGCATATTGATGTTTTCTTTATCTTCTTGTGATTGGAAATAAAACTATTCATTCGATTTCATTATGTTTGCAAAAAAAAATTCAAATAAATGGCCTAGTATGGAGCATTATATAAGAAAAAAATTAAGGTTCATCTTCTCAAAGGCATTTTAAAAAAAGATGTTACCAAAATTCTTTTGTTAACGAGGAAACTTCTAATTTAATAATTGACATTCAAAGAGATAATGAATGTACCATTATAAGGATTGCTTTTCAGTGGCCTATCGGAATAAGTTAAGGTAATCAAGAAGACTTTATAAACTAAATCCTTTTATGTGGTGACCAAGTTAACCTATCATGATGAAAGTTATTTTACGCTTACTTGCCTTGTAGACCCTTCTCTTAATCCTCCCAAAATTATTGAGCCAACTCCCATGACATGGATTGCACGGGCTAGAACTAGCTCATTATATGGTTCCTTCATAGGTGCCTTATTTTCTCTTTTCCTAAACTTTGTTAAGATGAACTCGTTTAACTTTCCTGCCTTGATTATCACCTCAATTAGATTTTATAGATGTCTACATTCCTATGTGTCATAGGCATAGTTTTTGTGAAAGGCCTAATATTTGGAGGGATCGTAGGCACCAACACACCCTCTCATTAGTGTTGGTTGATTTAATCATTATTCTGAATGGCTTTAATAGCCTTAATTGCTTACGCTTTCAAGAGTAATAGTTTGATATTGGAGATGCATATGAGTCCCATTTCTTTTTACTAGTTCAAATTTATATTTTTCTCCTTCGTATCTTTTTTAGCACAGACTTGGCTATGAAGTTGTTGGTCATGAAGTCATTATTGTAAGTTTTGGAAACACAATCTTTCAATTGACTTAATATTTTTAGTATGAATTCAACATTTGTTTGAAAATAATAAAAATTTCACATCAAAATAAAGTCATTTGATCCACTTGGGTTGAAGCAATTGGTTTACTATTTTATTCTTCAATATTGATGTGGAAATTGGTGAGTTAAAAAAAAACTTGACTAAATTCCCTGGCAATAGTTATACGTTGAATACATATATAAATGCTCCATCCCTTTCGTATATTGCTTATTGTTCATGCTGATAGCTTATTAATTGATATTGATTGGAACTAGAACTGGAGCATGCATATTAATTTTTGTCTTGCATTGAATGTAGTAATAAATTTTGGATACTTGTTGGGCTATGTGCTAATTATATGATTTTTATATGATTTCAGATAAATATAAGGAGTCCGCAGAGTGAGGCTAGAAAAATATGATAATATAGTTTTATTTCAGCCTTTTGGTTATATATTTTTCTTTTATAGCCTATTGTGATTATTGCATATATTTTGGACTTTAGACTTTAATCAAAATATAAATATTGATTGTAGTAATGTAATCATGTTTTTCACTGTTAATATTTTCCTAAATGTAATTACTTAACTATGATTACCAATGATCTAATTATTAATAAAAAAGAAAAATGATTATAAAGAAGAAAAAAAATGAAATTCTTTCATTTCAAATCTCAGGGCGTCACAACCATGGCTTGCCAAGCTTCTAATGAGTAGCTTCAGTGATTTTGCTTGGCCTACACTTAGACTAAATATTCTTGGCAAGTTTGATTGATTAGTTTTGATGCCCTTAGCTTGAATACATTTATTAAATAGCATTGGTGAGTTTGACTTCTTGATTTGATAGCAACATTCCTTCATAACTAGTTCACCTTCCATAAATTGGCCCCACTAAGCCCAGTGAGACCAATAATACATGGGGGCTAATTTTTTTTTAATTTTCCTTCACTTTTTACATTCAGGCTTAGGACCAATATAATCAGCATTAAAAATGATAAAATTTTGGTAGTAAATTAGTTTATTTTCTTCCTTCACAAAATGACTTAAATCATCAAATCACTTGATTTCTGCTAGAACATGTTTAATATATTAAATAAATATGTGATATTAAAAATCTCATTACATAAAAAAAAAATCATAAAATCTTTTTAAGATCGAATCAATATAGGATTAAGATAATATCAATCAAGAAAAAAAGTAAATAAATAGGAAATTAAATTGGGAGTGATTTGAATGGATGATCAATCTTGATAGTGGACCGTTTATTGGGCATTTAAATGTCTTAGTGATATCAGAACTCGGCGATCTTGGGCTCGTTGGATTCGTCTTGTCTAGCCGCTCAACTATAAGAATGTCATGTTTGGAAACCGTTTGGTAAGACAAATTATGGTTTGAACCTTCCAAATATGCTTCAGGTCTTTGATTTGTAGTCATTTGGGTTTGAATTGAGTTGAATTTGGTGTTGTTGGGTTCATATTTTCGAGACGTTCAGATCGACTATAAATTTACAACAATTGGAGATCATATGGTATCTGATTTAATTCTTAAAGTTTCCAACTTGATTTTGTCTAAGATTAAAACAAAACAAAAAAAAATCAATTTTTTAGGGGGGGGCACGTGCCCCCTCTTGCCCCCCTCTCCCTCCGCCCATGGTTGTGAACCTTTTATTCCGTGTTCGAATCCCCTCTACTACGATCTCACATCTTCAATGTAGTAAAGTAAGTGTGGGCCCGATGCCGGTAAATGACCTCGTTAGGTTCTGCCGAGCGATTAATTACGCCACCAAACTTTCTTTTTGAAGTAACAGCGGCTGGGTCATCCTGGTTATAATATATATATATATATATATATATATATATATATATATATCTATACTACTATATAAAAGTGGCTTGGGATTCCACTCATAGCAAATCCTGACCGTTCATTTATAAATTTTAAATTAATCTATAACGTTCATTTATGACTCTTCAAATTCTTTTATTTTTCACTTCCTACAAAACATTTATTCTTTCATTTATTTACTATGTTCTTTTTCTCTTCAGTTGTTTAATTTATCCGTTTTCTTAACTACTATTGCCTCTTGGTAAACCTAAGCCCTCCGTCGATATTATTTCCTTAACTAATATTTATCCATTTCATTTAATTATAATCTAGCTGTCGCTTCTCCCTTCACTCTGCCAAAGACGAAGAGTCTCATGAATTGAGCCGTCAGTTGCATGCTTCTCTGTTTGCTCTGCCGAAGTCAAAGAGTCACCTGAAGTTGAACCGTCAATTTCTTCTCTATTTCGGTGTTTCATCCGCTAAAGTGGAAGAGATTCATGAAGTTGAACCGTCAGTTGCTTCTCCATTTCCTCTACCGAAGCTGAAGAGTCTCGTGAAGTTGAGCCTTTAGCTGCTTTTTCGTTTCCTCTGCCAAAGTGGAAGAGTCTTGCGAAGTTGAACCATCAGTAATTACATCTTTTGTCACTCTCTTAAGAACAATTATCATCCTTCGTTATATATAGGTCTCCTATTTGCTGGCAAAACATTGCCTCCTAGCTCTTTGCCTCTTCACCAACATGAAAGACCATTAGTGGCCTCAAAGCTCTATGTCAGAAGCCTCGCCGCCAACTTCTTGGTAATCATAAATTGCAGTTTCTTCTATGATTTCAACGACAAAGATATGTGACTCTCTCTCTCTCTCTCTCTATAGTCCTCTACGAAGCGCAGCCAGAAAATTGAAATAAATACACCCTTGTTAATTAGAAGGGAAAGAATGCTCTCAAGGATTGGTTTCAACGGAAAAGATTTAAAAACAAGTGGTAGGCTCTGCATTTTTTATTATCTGAAATTGGTTTCAATGGCAAAAATTCAAGTGGTAGCTTATGTATATATTTTTTATTATGTATTTTTTTATTTAGATAATTTTAGTTATATTTATTTAATTCAATATTTTCTAAATTTTTTGATGCAATATAGATACTAGATTATACACGATCACATCAAATTAATTAGTTTCATTTTTGTTTTATGATTAATTTTATTGGTGTAAAAGGATTGATTACAAGCAAAAAAGATTTCACTTTTTTTTTTTGATAAAAATAAATATTTGAGAAGTTAGCCATAAGATATTTTTGTTATATATCTGAATGTTATACTTTATTTTTGTTATATTTTTCTAAATGCTTGAATTTCAATTTTTAATATGCAGATTAAATGTTGGCTAGCTCCTTGTGAGGCGAATTATATGCTTTATGAAGACAAATAATCATAAGTGGCCATCAGAAGTGATGTTTGCAAGTTGAATAAAACTGTTTGAACACAACAGTAAATTTAAACTTGCATTTCAAATATGCTTATTAATTATAATACAGATCATGTTATTCAGGAACAATGTCATAAACAGTTGTAATTTTTTGTTGAGAGGATCAATCTCATCATTTGAATTTGTAAATTTTATGTGTTTTAATATTTTGTGTTTTTTCATTTACTAAAACAAAATTCATCAATCTCTATATTATTTTTTTACATAAATGATAAATTATAAATTATATAATATAAAATATTTATAGTTTTTTATATTTTAATGCATTTCTTTTAATATAAATTATAAAATACTCTCAATTAAAACTTGTAACTAAGATTTTATAAAAAGTATTGAATATTATTTTATTTTAGAATGATATTTTTTAATAAATTTTAAACATAAGCTTTAATATTGAACATAGAGTTTATAAAGTTTTTCTCAATAGTTACAAGAATTTAAATGGATATTTGATTAATTATATATGCATTTAAATTATTATTTTTTTATATTATGATTCATTTCTTTTAACATAAGTTATTTGCAACCTCTTTGTTTATTGTTTAACTCTTCAGAAAATAATATCGCTTCGAATCTCCACCATAATTGGCTGAAAGTTAAATAAAAGCCGCTTCAAATCTCTGCCACATTTGATTGTAAGTTAAAGTCAAATAATTTTAAGCAGCTTTTTCATTTTTTTTTTGTTTCGCTTATTTATTTATTATAAAAGAGTTTTTGTTCTTCCTAACGACTCTCATGTATTTTCTTTTCGATGTATATTGGTTTGTAATTTCAATTGGTTGTTTCGATTGAATATATATGTTTTTTATTTTTATTGTTTAAAAAAATTATGTAATATTTCTATATATTGTTGCAAACTCTGATTGATCTTTCGAGTGAAAGATAGTAAATATTTTTTAATATATTTTGAATATGCTTTATAATAAGATTGATATAAATTTTGCAAAAATAACTATATCATATTTTAATATACATCTCCTGATCATTCCAAAGTAAGTTCAATCAAATTTATTTGAACATCAACAAATTAGTATACTTCAATGCCATTTTTTTCTTTATTTTATAGTGATGCAAACAATATATAACCAACATTTAAGAAGCAAAATATAACTTAAACGAATTGAATTTATATGTAATATCTTATATTTTTTCCATATTTTTTAATACTCATATTAAAATTAAAATATATCTAATTATAGTACATACATATAGGTATTTTTAAAATTTTCATTGGTCTACTACTATTGTTATTGATATTTTTTTAAAACCTTAAACACACTTGTTCTAGATTGGTAATATAATTATTGTCACAATTACTTCTAATGATAAATTTATTTATTTGACATATGTATAAAAATTTTGAATTAATTAAATAATATTTAAAATTTTATTAACGTGCATTTAATGCACGTACAATTATACTAGTATATATAAGTAGGTTTGTTGGAGGAGAACTCCTTATATACGATGTTTTTAGAAGAAGCTTACTGGATACTACAAAAAAAGCATGGGCCATCCCAGGCCTATTGACTCCGCTTAGGTTATCTCGGCTCCCTGTAACCTAAACTGAATAAAACAGGCGAAAGTTCGAATAATACGGCCGCGAGAGGCGGGGGACTCCTTTCAACCGGCAATGGCTCCTGCTATTCCGGTGGATCAGCGCAAGGACCGAATTAGTGCGAGGGTTTGGATCTATCTTTTGCTCCTCACGCTGCAGTACGGTGCGCAGCCGCTTTTCTCCAAAAGATTTGTCGGGTGCTGTTCTATCCTTTCAAAATTTCCCATCCTAATTCTTTTTTTATCACTTTTTGATTTATTTAGTCTTATGCCAGTGTTTGTTAAAAGAGTCATCCGACAGGGTAATTGATATGTGACTAAGCTTGTTTTGATTATGCATAAATTCAGTTAATTTGAGCAGCATTGGTCCCAATAAATCTTTTAAAGAATTGATTTACGGGGAAGCCAACCCAGCCGAACACCTTCGAGCAGAAAGAAAAAGTTAAACCGAGCTAGAGAGAAACAAATTAAAGAGATAATTTTCTTGTCTGATTTTTATATGCCTGTGCTAGTGACCATCTATTTATAGGCGATGGTCAAGATAATAGTTATAAAATTGACTAAACAATATAATTACATGGAGAATGTGTAGATTGAAGTCGTTTTAGCTAGTTGTGCTGAGGACATGTTCATCCTGAGGTCTACTTTTAATCAAGTGAATTCTGAGCGAGTTTAGAAATAAGGGTGTTTACCTTTGATGAGTTATTGTGACGAGAGACACTTCTAGTCAACTAACGAGCACTTTGGATAAGAGTTCTTTTGGGCAAATAGCCTCTACTAATGAAGACTTTATGAATTATTAAGAAAAATCCAGCTACTAGTACTAAGGGATGGGGTGGCTTATTTAAATCTAGTTCTAGGCGACTTGAGGCTTTAGGCAACTTTTGATATTGCAAGTTTTGAGTTTTAGATAATTCAAGCCCGTTCTCAATCAAAGACTTCTTGAATTCGATTCATGTTCTCACAGTGATACGATTAACCTGATCTTAGCGAATATGGATGTACATTATTGTTGTAGGAAATGTTGATAACACATGTAATTCCAATTTGTCGAAATGGATAAGTTTATAGAAGAATGATTTATGTTGTAAACAAGCATATTTAAGTAGACTGAATAATTGCATGGATGATAATAGGAAATTGTTAGTGAAGTTAAGTAGTTAACCAGTTTTGATGGGTTTTGCGGGTGCACTAAGATGGATTTTGCAATGCATTGTCATGAATTGCTCAGAGGATTCAAGAAAATATCTTCAAGGATTTGGAGTCTTCTTCATAGGGTTGCTTTTATTTGTTGGTGTTAAAATAAGCACTGTATTGGCCAAATGCATGCCAATTAAGTTACCCACGTGTTATTCCTTGATGGTTTCCTACAAAAACCTAAGTTCAAATGTATTTCCTCAAGGTTGCACCGTAATTTTAAAATGGTAAATCTAAGAGGCATCATGTTCTTGCACGCTTATATTATCAATCACCAATGATTTTCTTTTTTGGCATTGCTTTCAAGTAGAACTAAAATCTTTACTTCTAGATCTGTATTTCTTCCTAGCAATTGAAAAGAACTTGATCTTTCTTCGATCAGTTCCTCTTCCTCTTTGGTTGATAGTCTTTTGTTGGAATATTAAACAAGAGCAAAGAAATGCTTTATCCAATGCTTGAATGAACTACATATGTCGGATATAGTAAAGGGTTTATGCAGCTTCACTCCATTATTTGTGTAGAGGCCATTTCCATTTGTCTAGACTATGACCTCAATTATATTGGAGTCAATCTAACTAGAAGGCCTAACGGGCAGGAAGAATGGATTTACAAATTTTTATTCCTTTTGCTTTTAGTTGTTTTTTACGAGGAACATATGCATGCTTATTTAAAATATTAGGCAAAGACATGCCCACTGTTGGATCTTACCATAGATGCATATAAAATGATGAAACTTCTCTCTCTCTCTCTCTCTCTCTTCCTCTTTATATATATATATTATTGCAGCTTTACCATACCCTTTCTTTTCATGATGTAATCACTATCTATCTTGAGCCATCTTCCCAGAGCTTTGAAGCACCACTGACTTCTTGTGTATGCTGCCAAAATCTATACTAATCTTGGTTACACCACTAAGTTATTATTGGAAGCTAATGTTGGCCTGTTGATCATTATCAAATATCTCTTCCTCATAGCTATATGGTTGCGATCATTGTAACATGCTAAATAAATAATATCTTTTGATTGATTGTGACCACATGAACATGAAATTGGCTTTGAAAGATAAAATAACACATTTAGAGCATGAGGATCCAATGATTTTGGTGCTTGGGAGGCTTTGATTAGTCAGCCTCACTTTTTTAAAAGTTGGATATTTTTGCAATTCAAATCTATTACTTCCATATAATAATAGGTCATCTTCCAATTGGATGAAGGTACTTGCAAAATTGTAATTAGAAAATATCGAAGATATTATAATAAAATGGGATTTACATGCATAACACTTGAAACTACCTTATTTACATTCCTGATACCAAAAACTTCCTATTCACTAACCTAAATCTCTGTTTAATTCTTTCCTTTATCTGCTCAAAGTCACAAAACCCTTTGCTCAGTCTGAAAACCTCGATACCAAATTAGTGCAACTTCACGAAACTAAGTTAAAATATTCCACCATGTATAACCTAGTAGAAGTATTCTTCATAATAAAAGAAAGCCACATAACGTTCAACTGATATTTTATTAGATGCCAGATCCATGGAATTCATTCTGTATGCTTGACACAGGACCATATTTTTTTGCTGTTTCTATGTATGCTAATATGTTTTGCACTCTTCATCTCTTGAACTGAGCAACTTGAGATGAAAACCATGTTTCTTTTAGTTGATCTTGATGGCTCCTAGCATAATGTGGACAATCAATGCAGCGGTTCTAGATCTTAGCTAGGTCTTGAAAAGATGAAGACACAACAAAAGTTGGATCTTGGGTTGCACGAAATGTCTCTTAGAGGACTAATGTTTGTCTTGACTCACCAAATACTTGTTGCGACTATCAAATGTAAAGTAGGAAAATGAGTGGGATCATAAAAAAGGATAAGAAGACATTCTATGAAAGCTCTGAATATCCTTATAATTTGACATTATCTTGATGTATAGTTCATATGTTATTCAGGTAGTAATGAGAGGCATAGGGATAGATAATATGCAATGGAAATCCCTCAATTTGACCTCAATAATCCTTTTTTCTTCATCACAAGTTTGCTACATGCGGTTCTAGTACCATAAAATCCACTGAATGAATTTATCTGAGCTCCTTAATTACGCCAAACCGATAGAAATGGATAGAAGTGCAACCACCTCAAATCCAAACCTAAGCTAGTGAAAGCCTATAGTGGGGTTTGAATTCTATCCAAAATCATTTTGAAAGTCATCGGATATCCATTCCAAATTAAATGTTGACCACAGAACGATCTTATTGACATCATTGATTTTGGAATCTTGAATTATTTTTTTGTTACATAGTGCCTTTTGAAGTGTGAACCTTTAAATCTTGTGTTATCTTACTGTGGCCACCAAGGAAACGCTCTAGTTGCCTCAACAAGAAGGTGAGCAATTGCAATTCCCTCAACAAGTTTTATGATCCTGCTGATCTGCTAACTGATTTCATCAAGCATTTAATAATGTGAATGCAGGAAAGAAGTTATTGTTACATCAGCTGTTTTGGCATGCGAAGTAACAAAGGTGATGACAAACAGATCCATAGGGCTCAATTATATATTCTTGTTTTCTCTCTTTAAAGTATTGATGCTGCTGTCTTTCCCATGCTGTTCTTCATTCCTCTTAGGTCTTTTGTGCATTGATTCTCCTTGCAAAGGAAGGTAGCTTGAAGAAGTTATTCAATCAGTGGACTTTAATCGGCTCATTGACTGCATCAGGCCTTCCAGCAGCTGTCTATGCATTGCAGAATAGCCTCTTGCAGATTTCCTACAAGAACCTGGATTCTCTGACTTTCTCTATTCTCAACCAGACGAAACTGTTCTACACTGCAATTTTTACGTATCTCATTTTAGGGTACCTACGCATAATCTTATATTTTTTTTCTTTATAATGATTTGTTATGAGATATAATAGCATTACTCATTAGCCTAAGGTCAAGTTAATAGTCTATTTTTATGCAGTAATGTTCATAATAATTTGCAATCTTTTTTCAAATGGAGTGTTTTAAGGGTATATAAATGGAGGAAAGGGTGGTTTATGCCTCATAAAAACTGAAAACTGACTAGGATAATATGCAGGTCATAGGAAGATTGACAAACATATTAAATAACAGTGGGAGTGCATTGACGAAGAATCTCTTGCTTCCAACATCAAGTGCTTATCTTGAAGGAGCTTGAAATGTTATAAATTTTGCCACCTCTGCTTGCTCACCTAGACCAGGGAATCTGTTAATAACTTTGGAGTATATTTGTTGATTTTCTTATAAATGGAACCGTAACTATAACCAACAGAGTTTAAAAGTTTCCATTGGACCTTGGAGATTTGATATTTTTCATTATACTTGATACGTCATCATGAAATTATCTTGATCGGGCACGAATCTCGAGGCAAAAACCAACCCGGAAACTTCAAAAATTAAATCTGGGAGCTCCCGAACTCCGATTTCAGCGAGCTTATAGTCAAACTGAGCGTCTCGGAAATACGAACCTAATGACACCAAATTCAACCCAATCCGAGCCCAAATGGGTCCAAATCAAGGACCCGAAGCGCTGTTGGAAGGTTCAAAACACAATTTGAGTTACCAAACGGTCTCCGATTTTAACAAGCTTATACTCGAATTGAACGGCTCGACGAGACGAATCCAACGAGCCCAAGATCGCCGGATTCCGACATCACTATGGCCCTCAAATGTCCAACAAACTGTGTGTTACGCCTGGACCGGTCCCAGCTGGACCGGTCCGGTTCTACACCCGACGGACCAACGTCGGGCGGAACCAGACGGAACGCGCGGAGCGCGAGTCGGGGGGCCCAAACAGCGGCTAAAACGCATGGGGGAGGGAAAATTTTTGAATGGGAGGCTGTTTTAGGAAGTCCATTATTGTCCTTTATGATTAATTTGTATAATTAGGAGTTTTAGGGGGATTGGCTCCTCATCTTGAATTTGAATCTTATTTGAGATCTAGGGTTTGTGTTCTTGGGCTCTAGGCTACGGCTAGAGATTTGGAGAGTTTTTCCTTCCTCTCGAATTGAAGGAAAGTTGTATCTTGCAAGTGCTTTTCATCCGTTATCGAAATAAAAGTGTTTGCATCGTTTTCCTACGTTTTCCTCTCAGATTTTCTTGTATTTTGGCTGTTTTTCTGCTGTGGACAGCAGTTTTCCCTTGGATCTACTTGATCTTGGTGAGAAACACTTGGAAATCCAATCCAAGTGTTTCCTATCAAATTGGTATCAGAGCATCGATTCGGGACCACCGGCGGCTGAAATTCTGAAATTTCAGCAAGTTTATATTTTCCGGAAGAAGAGTTTTTGGGATCCGTTAGAAGAAAGATGGCCGGAAAGAAGGTGGAAGCATTAGAAGGCGAGTTTGGACAACTGAAGGCAGATCTGGAGGGAAAGTTCTTGGAAATCTCCACCAACAATGACAGGTTGGAAGGGAGGTTTGCGGCTATGGAAGAAATGATGAAGAAACTATTGGAGATGAAGACCAATCCGGAGACATCGGAAGTGAGAGAGACTACTGACGGCCATGGCGTAGGAGGAAATCCAAACCCAATCCGGGGGAGGAGGAATCCGGAGGTGGAGATTCTTGAAGGGGACGACGACATGCCACCTATAGAGCCACTCTCTAGAGAGGAGATGAGCATGGGAAATGACCGTCGAGGTGCTGATTTTCAGCGTCGAGGTGCTGATTTTCAGCGTCTAGGTGTTGATTTTGGAGGCAGGCGGGGGGAATATGAAGGTAGTGCAGATTTTGGAGAAAGGAGAGAAGAGTATCAGCGTCGAGGTGCTGAATTTCAGCGTCGAGGTGCTGATTTTGAAAGAGGAAGGGGAGATTATGACGACGAACTCGGATACCAGCGTCGGAGGGAGGACCGGGACACTTGGGGAGCACCTCACCTTCGAGGAACGGGAGGTTACGGAGACTTCCGGGGTAACGGTAGAGATCCGAAGGTGAGAAAGTTGAAGATGCCCATCTTTGAGGGCGAAGATGGCCATGGTTGGATCTACAAGGTGGAACGTTATTTTGCTGTCAACGGGTTGACAGATGATGAGAAGCTGACGGCAGCAGGTTTGTGTCTGGAAGGGAAGGCACTGGCATGGTACCAGTGGAGAGATAGAAGAGAACCCATCCGGACCTGGCGAGAGTTCAAGGATTGTTTATTAGAGCGTTTCCGAGCCGACGGGGGAGGAGACTTCTATGAACAGTTCTTTGCTCTGACTCAGGAGGGGACCGTGGCCGACTACCGAGACCGATTTGAGTACTTGGCGAGCCGTCTGGATCATATCTCGGAATCAGCCCTGGAGGGAAATTTCATGAAAGGGCTCAAACCTGAGATAAGAACAGCGGTCAGAGTGCTGGAGCCACGGAATTTGGGCAAGGCCATGGAACTGGCAAAACTGGTGGAAGACCAAAAGAAGTCGGAAAGGGGAGCTCGAGGCAACTACTCTGGGGGATCCTACAAGATGACTACTGCTGTGTTACCCTCAAAAGGGGTAGCCCCCGGGAACCAGAGGGAGGTGCCCAAGGAGAGATCAGGTGGTGGTGGAAGTGGGGGACAGTTCAAGAAGTTGACAGAGAAGGAGATGCAAGAAAAGAGGGCCAAGGGGGTGTGCTTCCGTTGTGATGAGAAGTACATGCCTGGGCATAGATGCAAGGACCAAACTCTTCAGGTCCTCCTTGTTTGTGATAACGAGGAAGACGAGGAGGAAGGTGGGAGCCGGACTGAGGAGGAAGAGGAGGAGAAGCTGCACTTGGATGTGGCAGAAGTCTCTCTGAACTCAGTAGTGGGATTCACTCCGAGTCACACTATGAAAGTAAGAGGAGAGATAGCTGACCGCGAAGTGTTGGTGTTGATCGATAGTGGTGCAACCCACAATTTCATTTCTGCTCAGATCGTGGATCAGTTAGGGATGGAGCTAGTCGACACAGGAGGCTATGGGGTGATGATGGGCACGGGGAAGGTGGAGATGGGGAGAGGAATTTGCCGGGGAGTGGTCCTGACCATCCAAGGGCTACAGGTCAGGGAGGATTTCCTCCCCTTAGAATTGAGAAGTACAGATGTCATCCTAGGGATGAAATGGCTACAGACTCTGGGGGAGACCAAGGTCAACTGGGGTGCTCTGAGGATGGAGCTAATGATAGAAGGGCAGAGGAAGGTGATCCAGGGGGATGCAGGGCTGACAAGAGCAGTCGTATCTCTCAAATCTATGATCAGATCCATACAGGAGGTGGGAGGAGGATTTTTGGTGGAGCTTCAACGTTTGGAGAGGGTCAGTGTGGGGGAAGAAGGAGACATTCCACAGGTGGTGCAACCGCTCATACAGCAGTACAAGGAGGTGTTCCAGCCACCCCAGGGATTGCCACCCCCTAGAGAGCAAGAGCACGCCATTCTTCTGAAAGAAAGAGTGTCACCAATCAGTGTTAGACCATATCGCTACCCCCAGATTCAGAAAGATGAAATTGAGAAACTGATTAAGGAGATGTTGGAGGCAGGGATCGTCAGACCCAGTGTGAGTCCTTTCTCCAGTCCAGTTTTACTGGTCAAAAAGAAGGATGGGAGCTGGAGGTTTTGCGTGGACTACAGAGCCCTGAACAAGGAGACAGTACCAGACAAATTCCCCATTCCAGTGATTGATGAGTTATTAGATGAGTTGCAAGGAGCGGTGGTGTTTTCAAAAATGGACCTTAAGTCGGGCTACCACCAAATCAGAATGAAGGAAGGTGACATTCAAAAGACTGCGTTCAGAACACACGAGGGGCACTATGAGTTCTTAGTGATGCCATTTGGGCTTACTAACACCCCCGCTACCTTTCAGTCCTTGATGAACAGGGTGTTCAGGCAACACTTGAGGAAGTTTGTGTTAGTCTTCTTTGATGATATTTTGGTGTACAGCCAGACCGAGGAGGAACATTTAGAGCATCTAAAGGAGGTTTTGGGGATCCTACAGGCACATCAGCTGAGAGCTAAGTTAAAGAAGTGCAGTTTTGCCCAATCAAGGGTAGAATATTTGGGACATATAGTGTCTCAAGAGGGAGTTGCAGCTGACCAGTCCAAAATTGAAGCAATGCAGAAATGGCCCATACCCAAGAACATCAGGGGGTTGAGAGGTTTCTTGGGACTGACGGGATACTATAGGAGGTTTGTGAAGGGGTACAGTTCCATCGCCTGGCCATTGACGGAGCAGTTAAAGAAAGACAACTTCTCCTGGGGTGATGCAGCGACCCAGGCCTTCGAAAGGTTAAAGAAAGCCATGACCACTATACCAGTTCTAGCACTCCCAGATTTCAGCCAGGTATTCGTGGTAGAGACTGATGCGTCAGGGTATGGTTTAGGAGCAGTATTGATGCAGAATCACCGGCCTATAGCATATTTCAGTCAGGTGCTATCGACTAGGGCTAGATTGAAATCAGTGTATGAGAGAGAGCTGATGACCATAGTCTTGGCCCTTCAGAAATGGCGCCCTTATCTTTTGGGACGACATTTCATTGTTCGGACCGATCAGAGGAGTCTGAAATACCTGTTGGAGCAAAGGATGGTTACTGAGGAACATCAGAGGTGGCTGTCAAAGTTGTTGGGTTATGATTTTGAGATCCAGTATCGGCCGGGGGTGGAGAATAAGGCAGCTGATGCCTTGTCTAGGTGTGTGGGGGAACTTCAGGAGGTGGCAGTTTCAGTCCCTTTGATGATTGATTGGGGGGCCATCCAAGAAGAGAGTATGCAGAATGAAGAATTGAAGAAGGTCAGGGAAGGCTTGATGAAGGGCAGTAGCAATCATTCAGGGTACTATCTGGAGGGAGAGAGGCTACTCTATCAGGGAAGGTTTGTGATGCCACGAACATCAGTACACATCCCTCACATATTGCAGGAATTCCACGGCAGCGCAGTTGGGGGTCATTCAGGAGTACATAAGACATATAGGAGGTTGGCATCGGAGCTCTACTGGAAGGGGATGTATAAGGATGTTGAGGAGATGGTGGCAAGGTGTGAGGTGTGTCAGAGAAATAAATACATGGCCATGGCACCAGGGGGACTGCTCCAACCATTAGCACTTCCAAACAGAGTATGGGAGGAAGTGTCTATGGATTTTATTGACGGCCTACCACGTTCAGAAGGGTTCACAGTTATCTTTGTTGTGGTGGATCGACTCAGTAAATATGCACATTTTATCCTCCTACGACATCCTTACACCGCAGTGTCAGTGGCGGCAGCATTTATCAGGGAAGTGGTTCGATTACACGGGATTCTAGAATCTATTGTGTCGGACAGAGACAAAGTGTTCCTCAGTCAGTTTTGGAGAGAACTGTTCAGAATGCAGGGCACAACTCTCAAGAGGAGCACCGCGTACCACCCACAGACAGACGGACAAACAGAAGTGGTCAACCGGAGTTTGGAGACTTATTTGAGGTGTTTTGCCTCTGAAACACCCAGGAAATGGGCTAAATGGTTGTCATGGGCGGAGTACTGGTATAACACTTCTTACCATTCGGCATCCCAGATGACTCCTTTCAAGGTGCTCTATGGAAGAGACCCCCCACACTTAGTACATTATGGGAAGGGACATACACCTGTCTCTTCAGTCGAACAGTACTTAGAGGAGAGGGACCAGGTGTTGGAAGAGTTGAAGAAACATCTGGAGAGGGCACAACAAATAATGAAGAAGCGAGCAGATACCCATATAAGAGACATACAATATGAAGTGGGGGAGAAAGTGTTTTTAAAGCTAAGACCCTACAGACAGAGATCAGTGGCTAGCAGGAGGAACGAGAAGCTGGCCCCGAGATACTTTGGCCCTTATGAGATCTTGGGGAGGGTGGGAGCAGTAGCGTATCGTCTGAAGTTACCTCCCTATGCTACTATACATCCGGTGTTCCATGTGTCACAGCTGAGGAGAGCCCTCGGGGAGCACGCAATTAGCGCCGCATTACCAGCAACAATGACGGAGGATTGGGAAGTGATATTGGAGCCCCTCGAGCTTATGGGGGTAAGATCAGATCAAGAAGGCAACAAGGAAGTGTTGATTCAATGGAAGGACCTCCCTGAGTTCGACGCGACTTGGGAGTCATTTGAAAGAGTGAAAGAGCAATTCCCCTCCTTTCACCTTGAGGACAAGGTGAGTTTTTGGAAGGGGAGTAATGTTACGCCTGGACCGGTCCCAGCTGGACCGGTCCGGTTCTACACCCGACGGACCAACGTCGGGCGGAACCAGACGGAACGCGCGGAGCGCGAGTCGGGGGGCCCAAACAGCGGCTAAAACGCATGGGGGAGGGAAAATTTTTGAATGGGAGGCTGTTTTAGGAAGTCCATTATTGTTCTTTATGATTAATTTGTATAATTAGGAGTTTTAGGGGGATGGCTCCTCATCTTGAATTTGAATCTTATTTGAGATCTAGGGTTTGTGTTCTTGGGCTCTAGGCTACGGCTAGAGATTTGGAGAGTTTTTCCTTCCTCTCGAATTGAAGGAAAGTTGTATCTTGCAAGTGCTTTTCATCCGTTATCGAAATAAAAGTGTTTGCATCGTTTTCCTACGTTTTCCTCTCAGATTTTCTTGTATTTTGGCTGTTTTTCTGCTGTGGACAGCAGTTTTCCCTTGGATCTACTTGATCTTGGTGAGAAACACTTGGAAATCCAAGTGTTTCCTATCACTGTGCACGATCGAAGGATTCAATATCAGCCGTCCATTCGGCCACTCCCTATTTTCCCCTATTCTCACACCTATTTACGGGCTATGCTACTCCATAAAAACTATAAATATACCCCTCATTCCTCATAAGAGGGGACTCAAGTGAGAAGAGAGAGAAGCCAGAAGAAGAGAAGAAGAGAAGAAGAGGAGAATCAGCTCCTCCTCGACCATCGCCCTGAATACGTCGGAATTCTGCCGGATATTCGGGAAACGCCGGGATTTTGCATAACTTTGTTTTAATTCAGGAGAAACTTAGTGTAATCTTATTGTCCTAACTTGTGGGACGAATCAGCTTCTTGTAATTTACGCAACACTAGTGGAACTTTTCAACTGGGCGTGGCCCCGTGGTTTTTCTCCTTTTTAGGGTTTTCCACATAAAAATCCTGGTGTTCACTTTCTTTTTTGTTTGTGTGCTGAATATTCGAACAACGCTCAGACATAAATTTGCAAACTCTACCGCCGCATATATTCTAGCCCGCAACAATACTTTTGGTTGGTTGTGACTGTTGTATGGGTAAAAATCTGAAATAGAGATGCGCTAACAGTTCCTAGTTGCAAACAATATAGTACTTTTTGAGTAATTTACTGAAATTGGAAGTCCGGATGACATGATATCTAAGCCTTTTTATCCCTGCGCTCTTGCTAAATTTTCATTGTATTTAGTGTCGAGTGATAACTAATATGATGCCAATAGAAATCATAGTGGAGCAGAAGAACTAAAGTTTCCCCCTCTCAGTGCCCCTGCATTCCTTAGAGTACATATCATGTTTTAAATTACTTTTTACTGTGATCATCATTTAGAAGCACATTATTCATCTATCTTGGTTAATAATGATGCGAATTGCAATTCTCATCATGTGTGCAATTGCCATGAAAAGGCTGATTGAGCTGCATTAAAAAGCTATGAATGTTAATAGTTGTTATTTTCTTTCGTTTCATTGTGTGCGCTTTTTTGTGTTTGCAGGCAAAAACAGTCAGTTCAACAAGTTGGAGCCCTTACCTTATTAATCATTGCTGCTATTCTTCTAAGTGTGGGGGAGGGATCTACCAAAGGTTCTGGTGACAAAAACGCTGATCAGGTTTTATTTTATGGAATAGTTCCAGTTATGGTTGCTTCAGTGTTATCTGGATTGGCATCTTCTTTGTGCCAATGGGCTTCTCAGGTTAGACTTGCTTTAGGCTTCGTTTGGGACGACTTTTTTACTGCTTCTTAAAACAGCTTTCTAGTACAAAAATTAATTTTTTTTACAAAAAAGCTGCTTTAAGAAGCAGTAAAATAGTCGTCCCAAATAAAACCTTAATCTTTGATCTGGTGAAAATGCTTTCTGGCCAGTTATTTTATTACACTATGGTCGCATCTTCTTTCCCAGGTCAAGAAGCACACGTCATATTTGATGACTATAGAAATGTCAGTGGTTGGAAGTCTGTGTTTGTTAGCAAGTTTGTACAAGTCTCCAGATGGGGTGGCTATAAAAAAGCATGGATTCTTTTATGGATGGACACCATGGACTTTGGTAATTTTCTAACATCCCTTATTACTAATTGTGTAGTGTATTTGAGTATATAGTGCTTAAAATTGACGCCTGTGTAACATTACCTTAATGAAACTTCCAATAACTCATTTTTTCTCAGCCCTCTCTTACTTCTGAAGGAGATCACACAATTTTCACCTACTCTAATTCATTAGTCTGATGTCATTCAATTATTTTGGTCTATACGGGTCCTTAGAACTAGCTTTGGTGCATAATCCATTCTCTAGTGAAATTCTTGGTGATGAGATACTGGAAACACTCTCTATCTCTGGGAATTCTAGTATCTTATAAGTTCAGCTAAACATGACAGCATAAAATACTATTGGTTTTACTTAATTTATTGGATCATTTGAATATCAGTAATTTAATGGATTAAAATCATAAGCACTTTTTAAAAAGCCATAAGTCCTTTTTCGAGCCATATACCAGAATTCAGATTCATGGACGAGACTACATACTCAGACATTCATTCATCCCAGAACCTTATTTCTACTGCTTATCCATTCTCATTTGTTTTTTTAATTTTATAAGGAATTGTTCTGTGTAAGAATTGATCTTTTGTGGTGTTTACATGGTCTCAGTTATCAGGGAAGTTTTATAAATAAAAATTTCTTTAAGCAATCTTTTAAATTAAGCAATTGATTTTGACATTTAGGCTTTATTTGAGATAATTTTTTTATAGCTTAGCTTTTCAGACTGTAACCACGATTTCTATTTGTCCACAACTTTATTGCTTTCTCTAGAAAGTTACTTTCTACCACAGTTTTAAAAAATTAGTTTCTCTAAAGCAGTTTTACGAGGCACAAAGCCATCCAAAAGGAAGCCTTAGATGCTGGAAATTGCCTTTTGGAAACTCAATGATAATGAAGCTATTAAAGAAAAACCGATCTATGAAAGTTTTCCATTAAAAAACCAGAAGTTTCACCCACTCAAGTTGTACAAGGATATAGAACATTAGAAATAGAAACAAAATCTTTTGTCATCAATCCACTGGCTAATTCATCATCTGCTGTTACCATTGATATTTTGTCAAATTAATGGTTAAACTCCCAACACAATCTCCTAAAATCTATTCTTCAGGTTCCAGTAATCTTCAATGCTGTCGGAGGAATTCTTGTGGGGCTTGTAACAGCACATGCCGGTGGTGTGCGGAAGGAAAGCAGATGACATTTTCTTGCTTCTTCTTCTTCTTCTTTCTTCGTACTCTCACTGGCTTCTGCTAATATCTTTTTTTCTGCAACTATGCAGGGTTTTGTTATAGTCTCCGCACTCTTAGTTACTGCGCTTCTGCAATTTATTTTCGACAGCAAATCACCATCTCTTTATTGCCTTGCTGCATTGCCACTTGTTATGAGCAGTATTTTCATATATCAGCGGTATCCATACGCTGCTAGGAAGAAGGAAGACTAACCTAAGGTGCAGAACTCAAACTTTAAGTGTTTTTGGCATACTTCACATATTACTGCTAAACTTGGAGCTCATTGTAAAGGCAATGAATGACTCCTCATTGTGCTGATTTGGTATAGATAAATTAATTATTGTAGGATACAGTGGAATTTGAATTGTAGTTGGAATACTAACGGAAATTCAAATTTAGGATTCCTTCGGAGTCGCTGAACATAAAAGAAAATTTAGGATTGTTGCAGGAAAAGTATTTTTTTAGAAAATGTTATCGGCATTATAAATTTTTGAAAAGTGATAATAAATTAGGCACATAGAACTGTGGCAGTTTATTGGAAAATAAAACCGTTAAAAAAACTGCTCTAAGTAGTTCTCTACTTGATAATTCTATGACTATCAGCAGAAAATAATATGAAATGAGCATAATAGGCTGGAGATTTTTATACTTAGCTATGCAGCTTGTACTTGTTTTGAGTTTGCTCTGAACAATCCTATTGTAATCAGGACAAGTTGCTAGGCAAGTAGGCAACCATTTTTTATCCTAAAGAACTCATGAGTTTATATAGAATCTTGGTATAAATTTGCTACTTTTGTGACTTGTGGGATTAATTATTCTGTCCGGATGCCGAATATTGTTCGGAGACCAACCGGAAGGCGTCACATCACTCCTGTGCTTGGTAACGCCGCTCGGTACTACTGACATGATGCATTCTGGTTGGTCTCCGGACAACGTTCTGCGTCTGATCTCCGCATATAATAATTTCTCCTCTTGTGGGTGGCGCATTGGCCTACCAGAATTGGGTTGCTTGACTATGTGGAGGTGTAGAATTGTACTATGAGTGAATGCTAGGGTTGTTTTTAATAAGAAATTGCGAGCGGAGGTGAATTTTGTGAAGGAAATTACGTTTTGTGATTTTTGGATGTTTTAAAGAAAGAAAGCTACATATTTCACTTTTTTTTTTATTTAATTTTTGTATTTATGTAACTCTTTTTAGTATGTGAGGGATTCGGCTGAACTAAAAAAAAACCGAACTATATTTTATTACTCAATGTCATTAAAAGAAAGGTAGGCTACAAGCGAACCAAACGTTCGACGAGCTACTCGTTGTTCAGTTCGATTAAAGCTCATTTGTGATCGTTTAATTAACTAAACAAACAAACTTGAACAATATTTTAAATACTCGATTCTTAAATAAACAAATTTGAACACTAATGCGTTCGGCTCATTTATGTTCACGAACAACATCATTTGAAGTTCATGAACAAGCTCGACATTAAGCTCGATAAGAAGCTCGATAAAAGCTTGATTCGTGTTCGATTTTAAACTCGTGAATAAGCTCGATAAAAATAATTAATTTTTGACTATAAAATTAATAAATATAAATAATCATTGCTTTTGTTACATAGACAATTGCTTTTATTATAAATGTGTTTGTTCATAGATATGTTCATGAACGTGTTTGTTTGATAGTTAAAAAAAATTCGTTAAATATGTTCGCGAACAAGCTCGATAAGTACTAAACGAATGAACATGAACTGAACATGAACCGAACATGAACACTCGTTAATTTAAATGAACCAAACATGAACACAAACAATAAAGCTCGAACAAACATGAACCAAACTTGAACAAGCTGATACTAAATGAACACAAACATGAACACTCACATACTCGGCTTGGCTCGGTTCGTTTGCAGCCCTAAAGAAAGGTGATGGAGAAAGTAATTCTTTGAATAGGCTAAAATAGTGAAATTGTTAGGATTCTTGATGAGAAATGGGTGAGAGTGAGAGGGGAGAGCTTATCAGGATTTTAGAAGAAGACAAAAGAATGGAATATATTTTTTGGCATGCCTCATGTATTGCAGTCTTTTTACATCTATTTGTAGAGACATAAATGAAAGCACTAACCAAGGCTATATAAGGCCAGCACAAAGAAATGTCTAAAAAATATACATATATAAAACTAAATAGAAAAGATAAAACTGAATTAATTTGGATCTCTAAAACACTAACAATCTTCACTTTGATTCAACTTCACAAAAATAAAAATTGTGACTTTCAAAGTATTATTGAATCTATATCCTTTCAACTCCAAAATATGTTGCTGATGCGATTAACACTTTTGTTGAATTGTATCCATCTGAATCTACAGCCACTGGTAAGTTTGTGTCTTCTTTGAGTCCAACTCATAGCCATTTCTCTCTATCTGGGCAATTCCTCTGTTTTTATTTATTTATTTATTTATTTTATCCAGACAAATCCTCTTAAAATGCCCCTCTTTCTATCAATGATAACATTTCTTGCTGAATTTATCTTTTCTAACTTAAAAATTTGCCCCTAACCAGCAACATATCACCATTCTTCTCCTCCCTAATCTGTGATTTCTGTTGAATCTCCTTCGACATCAATATTGACTTTACCTCAGTCATTGTTAAAGTGCTTTCCATACAACATTGGATCAACAATGTGTTTATAGGCTTTTGGTAGCGAGCTAAGCAAGATGATGCACTGATCTTATTCATCAATCACTTGTTAACATTCTTGAGATCAAAAATCGTCTTATTGAAGGCATTCCGATTCTTCCATGTGGAGTGTATAAAGCAGTTTTTTTCAGATCAATCTATTTGCAAGAAACCTTTTTAGATAGAGGGATTCTAGTTTTTGCCTTACCTTGATGGCTATTTCTTCCTCAGCAACCTCGCGTAACACTTCATAACCAAGGGAGAGCAATATAGTGTTGTGAGCCTTTAATTGCATTTTCCTAGCCTTCATGTGATCCGTCAACACTGCAAATCCATCTCTGGATATTACCTCTGACAACCCCTGATGGACTAACAACCCATTTATTTTTATTTTCCAATGACTAAAATTGTTCTCGTCCGTAAACTTGTCGATCTCAAATCTTTGTATTGACATTATTTGGAGCAGTAACTGCTTCTACTCCACCTGATTAAATTCCTTGCAAAACAAAAAGAAATATTATTCGCCTCTTCTTAATGTTTATTGCACAACTCGACTGATCGATCAATGCCCTTCACATGTGCAGCTTGCCTCCTGCTTGCCCGAGCCCGAGCCTAACACCCGACCCCTTTCCCTCTGGGTCGCGTGAATCTGCACGAAGGACCCTTCCGAACCCGTCCAAGGGCAGCCCCTATTTGCGTGTCGCTTGAAGTCCACGTGACGTAGGTCCGTCTTTGGCTTAAAGCCCAGCCCACGTGTCCAACACCTGTGCCTCAGTTCGATAGCTCGTGTATACTCCATGATCTGCCCATGTTCTTACTACAACAAGGCATGCTCGTGCCCTGCATTGTGTTCGTCTATGCCCCGCATGGCTATCGCCTCGTGCACATGCTCACTCCCTATATGCATCCCGCTCATAGCTTTCTAGCTCTCCTGGTATACCTGGGTGAAACCACCAGAGCCTTGTATGCGTGCCCATCTCCGTGCGACTACGTCCCACGCAACCAGCCTGGGAATCAACCTCTTGTTTCATGCGTGACAATCCTACACCTTGTGTGATCACTGTTCCGGCCTGCAATTCTTTGTGTGCCACTTTTGCATGCGGTTCGTTCCTTCATGCTCGTACCTGCGACTCTGCCTCTTTCTTGTACAAGAAAGTTTCTCCCCCTTCCCCTTGATCACCTCCATTGGGCTATGATACCAATTGTTGGGATTTTTGGAGGATTCTTGATGAAAAATGGGAGAGAGGGTGAGGGGAGAGCTTACCAGGATATTAGAACAAGAAAATAGAAGTGAATATATTTCTTGGCACGCCTCCTTTATTATAGCCTCTTACATCTATTTATAGAGACACAAATGAAAGCACTAACCAAAGGCTATATAATGCAACACAAAGAAATGCCTAGAGAAAGTACACATATATCTATACCATATATAAAACTAAACATAAAAGATAAAACTAAATTAAGTTGGATCACAAAAATACTAACATAAATGTATGTAGCTAATTGTTAGTTAGTATTCTATTCTGGAGCTTTTGTTTTAGGCTTCGTTTGGGACGACTTTCTTACTACTTCTTAAAGTAACTTTTTAATACAAAAATTAAAAGTTTTATACTAAAAAGTTGCTTTAAGAAGCAATAAAAAAGCCGTCTCAAATGAAGCCTTAGTCACTGTAGAGAGGAGAAGAGGGTATGGATTTGAGGACTTATATGTTTTGATGTTAGTTGAGTTGGTGTTGATGACACATATTAGATTTATTGGTGATGTCATGTGTTGACATTATTGACGACGACAAATGCAAAAGTTTGTTGGCATTAATGTTGGTGTTGAGTAATGGAAGTTTGATGATGATTATTGGAGACTATAATAACATGGTAGCGGTCAAAAGATCGTAATGAGGTGCTAGTGGTTGAGAGGCTGTAGTTGGGCAACAGTGGTTAGGAGATCATAGTCAGACGACAACAACAATTGGGAGGCCACAGTCTTGCGATAGTGGTCAAGAGATTGCAATCAAGTGATGAAGATTGAGAGAGATTAGAGGGCAACAATGTTTGAGAGACTATAGTTTGGTAATACTGAATGGAGGATCATAGTCTGAATGACTATGGTTGAAAGATTGTAGTCGGATGATAATGTGATAATGGTGGTGGACAAATTGTTGTTAGATTATGGGTCAACATGATAGACAAATATAATCGGTAGGCTATATTTGGACGATGACGATTAGGAGATCATAGTTGGATGACAGTGGTTGAGAGATCGTAGTAGGACGTTGGTGGTCGGACGATGATGATCTACTAATATCTCCTAACCACCTTCGCCCGACTACAGTCTATTGATAATCATAACCCGATTATGATCAGGAGACTGTAATCGGGTGACAACGGTTGAGAGATTGTAATAAGGTGATAATAGTTTGATAACAGTGATTGACAAACTATATTTGGATAATGATTGTCAAGAGATTGGGCAACAATAGTCTAGAGATAGTAGTGAGACTATAGTGATTGAGATATCATAGTTGATAACAATGATCGAGAGATCGTAATTTTTTAGTACAATTTTTTTTTTCAGTACGTTACTATTTCGGTTCATTATTATTATTATTATTATTTTCTTTGTGCAGGTAACGTGTGAGGTTCGTAATCGCCGACACATAATATTTCTTTATTTGTATTCAGTAGGTTACTATTTTACTTGTTCACAAATATAAGCGAATACAAATAAGTATATTAATTTCAGCTCATTTCAAGAAACTCATTAGCCTACTTATTTTCCCCCCACACATCAAGTCTACCAATCTCATACTCTTAATGGCATCTTCCTCCGCTCCCACTTCATCTATTTTATCAAAATCTAATATGCCCTCATTCAGGGATCTTAAGAATTCTGAATTAGTGGAATATCCACCAAATGAAAAAGACCTACATCGTTGGTCTCTTTCGAAAATTGATAAACATCTTATTTATAAAATAGGAACCTTTGATTTTAAAGAAAAATCGTCTATCAAAATGACAGAACAATCAATTACTATTGATTCAATGGAAAAGATTATTCCATTACTTTGCTATGATGATTTCAGATCATACATGCAAGAGTTTAAATATATCCATATTGGATTAATCCAAATTACTTTTAAACCACTCACTCTTCGAGGATTAAACGCATCCATCCTTACATGTTTAAGAGATGATAGATGCTTAAATTGGGCACAATCCCTAATGGGAGTCATGTAAACAAGCCTGTGCCACGGGCCAGTCTATTTTAATACGTTTCCAAACCTCAGTCTTTCTTTGACTGATGTCCATCTATTCAAAGCCATCAAGCTTTATTTACAATTATATGGCTATGATTTTCTACCAGGATCAGAAACCATAGCACTGGTTTATAGAATCCATTTTAAGATTATGAATACTTTAAGTCTTTAAGTAAAAAAAGTAGCCCAGCTCGGAAGTAGGACCACTTTAATTGAAACGAATCTCTTAGCTTCCAATATAGCAACTAATAGAGTTATTAAATGGAATGAAATAACATTCCCAAAGCAATGGACGCTTCCTCAAGCTATTACTCCAAAACCTATGATTAATCAAGAAATTGATTAGATACCTCAAACTTCAGACGGTGAAGTCGAAGTTAGATTCAATCTTAGCAAAGTTAGATTCAATCTTAGAAGATCCATCTATATTCCTAGAATCTCAATACCATCCACTTCAGGAGATGAAGTAAGAATAACTAAATCTGACGAAGCCGAATTAAACTCTAGTCCTAGATTAATTCTCAATAGAAATTAAATCCTTCAACCACTTTGAGTAGGTCAGGAGTTTAGATCTCCGACCCCCTCTGAATTGAATTTTTTGAGTCAATGATTTATACAACCGGATCTAAATTAAGAGGGACGATTATTCGTCATTATATGTTACCAAAATTTGCATCCTTCTGAACTTGGTATAGAAAAATAATTTCTTAAGAAGAAAAAACTTTTCTCTCAAACAAATATTTTAATCATTTAGAAAATCTTCGTGAACAAAATAAGGCGGTAATTTCCTTCGTGGTTTGGTTCGTTAATCAATTAACCACCAATCTTAGAATGATCAACCAACATGGCCACAAATCATCAAATCCTAAAAAAGGACATTATAATGGCACCATTCAGCCATATCTCAAATGATCCACAGTCTATTACCGAGCTTGTCACCATGTTAAAACAATTAAATTTCACTAATAATACTCTTCAAATCATCAAAGAACATCTCAACAAAATTGAGACAAAAGTAAATCTTATCAATACCAGAATTGATAAACTCGAGGTTGCTAAAAGCCAGCAGCCATCATCGTCTACGCAAAATATTTTAATAGCTACTAAACCTGCTATTAAATTACCTCAACCTACTAAAGTTAAATCTGATGAAGATCTAAATATGGAGGTTTTAATTAAACAAATTAAAGCACAAAAATTAACCACAATAGAAGAAAAACTTTCTGAAGAGTCCACTTCTGACTTTGACTCTTCTGTTTTCGCTATTGAGGATCAATTTAGACAAACTCATCTAAATATGACTCAATTTGAAGTTCCTCCTTTAAGTTTACAAAAGCTGAATTTTCCTAAAATTTATTGATAAGATTTACTTTTGTCTCAATTTTGTTGAGATGTTCTTCGATGATTTGAAGAGTATTATTAGTGAAATTTAATTGTTTTACCAGGGTGACAAGCTCGGCAATAGACTATGGATCATTTGAGATATGGCTGAATGGTGCCATTATAATGTCCTTTTTAGAATTTGATGATTCGTGGCCCTTTTGGTTGATCATTCTAAGATTAGTGGTTAATTGATTAACGAACCAAACAACGAAGGGAATTACCGCCTTATTTTGTTTATGAAGACTTTCTAAATGATTAAAATATTTGTCTGAGAGAAAAGTTCTTTCTCTTCAGAAAATATTTTTCTATACCAGTTCGGAAGGATGCGAAATTTGGTAATATATAATGACGAATGATCGTCTCTCTTAATTTAGATCTGGTTGTATAAATCATTGACTCAAAAATTCATTTCAGAGGGGGTCGGAGATCTAAACTCCTGACCTACTATAAGTGGTTGAAGGATTTTATTTCTATTGAGAATTAATCCGGGACTAGAGTCTAATTCGGATTCGTCAGATTTAGTTGTTCTTACTTCATCTCCTGAAGTGGATCGTACTAGTTAAATTTTTTAGTACAAAACGGTTTATTATTATTCTTATTGATACGGCATCATAAAATTAGCTTAATCGGGCACGAATTTCGAGGCAAAAGCTAGTTGGAAACTTCAAAAATTAATTTCGGGAGCACCTGAACTCTGATTTCAGCGAGCTTATAGTCAAACTGAGCGTCTCGGAAATACGAACCCAACGACACCAAGATCAACCCAATCCGAGCCCAGATGAGTCCGAATCAAGGACCCGAAGCGCTGTTGGAAGGTTCAAACCGCAATTTGAGTTACCAAACGGTCTCAGATTTTAACGAGCTTATACTCGAATCGAGCGGCTCGACGAGACGAATGCAAGGAGCCCAAGATCGCCGAATTCCGACATCATTAAGGCCTCCAAATGTCTAACGAACGGTGCACGATCGAAGGGTTCAATATTGACCGTCCATTTAAACCACTCCCTATTCGTCCATGATCTCACACCTATTTACAAGCTATGCCACTCCAGAAAAACTATAAATAGGGCCCTCATTCTTCACAAAGGGGACTCAAGTGAAGAGAGAGAAGAAGAAGAGAAGAAGGAAAAGGGGAAAAGGCGAATCCTCTCCTCCTCGACCACCGCCGAAGCTCTTCCCGCCGCCTGAATACGCCGGAACTCTGCCGGATTTTCGGGAAATGACGGGATTCTGTGATACTTTGTAAATTTGATTCAAGTTGTAATCTGATCGTCCTGATTTGTGGGACGAATCAGTTTCTTGTAATTTACAAAAAACACTAGTGGAATTTTACAACTGGGCAAGGCCCCGTGGTTTTTTCCCTTTTTGGGTTTTCCACTTTTCCACGTATAACTCCCGGTGTTCATATCCTCTTTACTATTTGTGTGTTAGATTTACATGCAACGCTCGGACGCGAATTTACAAACTCTACCGCTGCGTATTTTCTAGCACGCAACAATTATTATTATTATTATCTTTGTGCAGGTAACATGTTAGGTTCGTAATCGTCGACGCATAATATTTCTTTATTCGTATTCTGTAAGTTACTATTTTACTTGTTCACAAATATAAGCGAATACAAATAAGTATATTAATCAATGGAAGGATTTCAAAAACCAATAGGAATTATTTTATTATTTTGAATAAAAAATAAAAAAAAAAGATCAAACTCATTAATAACGGTGACGTTTACTTTAATTTACAACAACTACATCTTAGTTGAAAATTTTCATTATTTTCAGTAGTTTATATGTACATATTCAATGGTTAATATATATCTCAATGAAGATTTGTTTGTGTTTGATTTGATAAGGAATTGACCCAAAAAATTCTTAGTTAACAAATGCATAAAATATTATAAGTTCTTTGACAAGTCAAACACAAGTTGTCTTTGGAAAAAAGTTTAGGGTGAGCAAGTGCACATCTTAAATATTTTTCTTTTCTTAGTAGAATGCCCATTTTAAAAATTCTGTTCCCTCTCAGTAAGTATATTCATTCAAAATTTTTAATTTTTTTATGTTCTATTTCAGCCCTGAGATTTTGCACGGCCAAATTATTTTTTACCCATCCTTTAAAAATATATTGTTTCTGCTGCTATCTCAAAATAATAGATTACAGCCAACCAATTGATAGATATTTCTATATCAATATAATGTTGTAAGAAAATCTAACAAGAGAGTAAGGCTTTGTTTGGGACTTCTTTTTTGTTGCTTCTTAAAGAAGTTTTTTATATTAGAAAGCTACTTTAAGAAGCAATAAAAAAGACGTTCCAAAGTTTCGTTTGGAATGACTTTCTTTCTGCTTGCAACAAAATTAAAAATTTTTGTACTAGAAAGTTGTTTTAAGAGACAAAAAGAACGCCGTCCCAAACGAAGTCTAAGACTTCATTTGGGATTTTTTCTAAACCAGCTTTTCAACACAAAAATTTTGAACTAGAAAACTATTTTAGAAAGCATTAAGAAAGTTGTCCCAAACGAAATCTAAATCCAAAACTTCATTAGCTTTAACCAAAATTCATTTTCTTTATCCACATCAAGATGATCATATGATAAAACATTCAAATCTAATACATTTACAAATTTAAAAACTTATTTTCTAACTTGAACAAGCAATCAAATGATCCCTTAACAAATTTTCTGGTAATTTTATTTTTTATTTTCTTTCATGGCCTTACATAAATATTCAAACAACAGTTGAATAAACCATACAGGCCGAGTTTGTGCATAATCAGCTCACTTATTTATAACACTGAAGACTTAGGTTTCGTTTGGTGCAGTTTTCTTACTGCTTCATAAAACAGCGTTTCGATACAAAAATTAAAATTTTTATAATAAAAAGCTGCTTAAAAAATCAGAAAGAAAGTCATCCCAAACAAAACCTTAGAAAGATACGGCTATTTTCTTAATCAAATTAAGAACACATCAAGCACAATAAACATTTTGGCCATCAACAAGGTGAAGGGTGCATCCCTTTGGAGCAAGACAACAGTTGCATCTAGCAGCTAGTTTTTCATCTCCAGAAGAAGCACAAGTCATATAATCCACATCAAGACAGTATTGAGGACAAGCAACGGCCCCCTTTATTTCTTGAAGATCACTAAGCAGAATCATCCCTTACATAAAAAAAAAAAAAGTTAGTGTTATAAATGTATGCTAATATAATTGAAAGAGAATGAAACTAACCACATAGAAGCAGCATCAAAGCCAGGGAGGGTTTAGGGAGACCCATTTGCCTTCTCTGGTGGTTCTTTGTTAGTAGTTCAGCCTCTTCAATATATAGGCTTGCAGAATTGTATCTATCCTTTCTGGTTATAATTATTTCAGTGAAGGACTTTTTTTTTTTATTTTTATTTGTACGAAATAAGGTGGATCACAGATGGAAGAAATCTTCTGGCTGTAGCAGCCAAGTTTGAATTTTGACCGTTTTTTTTTTTCAATATCTGACTTGACTTTAATTCATTAGCCAAACCAGCTTCTGAATATGGAGAATTTACTTTCAGGTTGTCATTCCCAGAAGGAGGATATCAGATAAAATGTTTACAAAATATTTTTTTTTTGTACAGCTCTTGGCGTTTCGTTTTCAATTCTTCCCAAAGTTTCCTCCATAGATTTTAAAAAGGTTAATGGACAGCCATTTGCGTAAAATTAAAATAAATACAGCCCTTCATAAATAGCAGCATGACATAAGAGATAAGTGGTGGTTCTTTCGTTGATTCATATCCATCATTTTCAATGAGTTTTAATATGCTTTTTTATGTAGAAAGTTTGGAAAGGGAAAATCCACTAGGCTTAACCCAATTAAAATGATTCACTAGTATTTGTTATAATTTTTGACGGGTATTCCCTTGGTGCTTTATTTACTATGCAGCTTTGCGGGCAGATTTTAACATGTAAACTTTACTTAAAAACCATCAGAGTTTTCCACCGAAAATTCGCCGGTTAAAGTCCTATTTCATCCCACCGCTTCCTCCCCCTCCTAGATCTCACTCTTTCTTCAAAACCGTAGTTCTTGGCCTCTCGGTCGCTTGCTGTCATCCCAGGTGGTCGTTATTTTTCTTTTATTTCTTCGAGATTTGAGAGCTCTAACTTATTCTCGTTGTTCATTTTTTATTTTTTAATGATTTGAACCATTATTTTTTGTTAAATTCTTTTTGGATAGAATTGATAGCTAATGTTTGCATTAATTATTTAGTGAATTTAAATTGCATTAATGATTGAGTGATTTGAATCGTTAATTTTTGTTAATAAGAA
The DNA here is from genome assembly GCA_022539455.1 of Dendrobium nobile. Taxonomy (NCBI): domain Eukaryota; kingdom Viridiplantae; phylum Streptophyta; class Magnoliopsida; order Asparagales; family Orchidaceae; genus Dendrobium; species Dendrobium nobile. The sequence goes on along the minus strand of CM039731.1, from coordinate 37,483,387 downwards.
AGCTAGCGGAAATACCCTCATTCATGCAATTTAATTGACTTTAATAATTGCATTTTCATTATAAATATTTTCCCCTGATTGAGTGATTGTATCTTCACATGATTCTTAGTGGAAGATTGATTAAGTAAACTCTAAGCATATTTTGTGCAATGCAATAAGTAAAATATAGCACAAGTTAACAAAGATGACATCCCTTTGATGTCAAGCAATTGAATCTTCTCCAAAAAATTTTGTGAGTTTCTTCGTCCATTCTTACAGTAGTATTGCTTATTTTTGTGGGAGATGATAAGACATAAACCACTTAGTATAATAATACCTTGTAATAATATGATTTTTTTTTAAATGAAAAATCTAAATTTCAACATTGTGCCTTGTCGAAGAAGAAAGAGGGAAGAGATAGAAGGTTGTTCAGGGCTTTTTCATATGTTAATTTTGTTCAGAGATTTTTTCTATTTGTTATAAGTAAATCAAATTTCATTTTAGTTTTCAATGATTTGATTATTTTATAGCTTTTTTGTATTGGACAAAATTGATTATTTCTTACTTCATTTTGATTGTGGCATTTGCATAAACAAGAAATGCTGATTGTTAATATTATAAAATGTGTTTGCTATTAAAACATAATATTAGTGCAAGAGGGTGGGCCGACGAGTTTTCCTTTAAAGATGATTTGTGGTGTTATCCCGATTATAGCCTGTAATAGAAGACCGATTACACCGACAGGCAGAGAGTGACAATTTTTTTATTGATTTACTTAATTGAATATGATAATTGATTAATTGGATAAGTGATAATTGATATGATTTTAGGCCAACGAAGGGGATGTGACTAGCTGGAGTGAGATTGACAGATATCCTAAAATTTTCTTTAGATTTTGTTTTGTATATTTTTTATTCTTTTGTAGTAATGAGCTTGTGATAATTTATTGATTGTATTGATCTTAACTATTGTATATTGATTTGGAGAGAATGAATATTATGTAATATTTTGAGGAACGTAATTGCTAGTTATTTTCACTTGATATATGTTTATTATTATGATGAATTATATAAGCTCTGATTGATTATTAAGATGATAAAATAAATATTTCTTTCAAATTTGATTTTGTGGAGTTATAAATTGATATCGAAGTGATTGTAGGAAGAATTATATTGTAACCAGAGATATATGAAAGATAAAATAGATATTTCTTTCAACTTTATTTCATACTATTTACATATCTAACATCCAATATATTAATATTACATACCTACCACCTATATAAAATTTTAATATCAAATATATCACTCCTATAATTCATTTCTACCATTCATATCATTCTATAAATTTTAATATTTCATTTCATACACCTAAATTTATTCTATGAAAGATAGGCTTATAATATTAATATTTTGAGTGTTATATATGTAAATAATATGAAATAAAGTTATATACTTATATGTATGTAAATCCCTAATTTTAAATAATTTTTTTTGATGTTTTTTATTTTTTTAAAAATAAATAGCTTGTTGTTTTTTCTTTTAAGAACGGGCTTGATTTTGCCACGAAGGGACCCCCTCCACTCCCCAGCATCTTCCTAATGTGCAGCACTCTTCAATTTATTCTTATCCAAAGGTGTGCATCCATCCTACAACGGCTTACTCTGCTCGCAAAAGAAAGCAGCGGGGACGAAGAAGATGGCGCTAGGCCTCTCGTTTCCTTCCTCCCATCGTCTTGACCTCTCCCCTTACTACCCCTCAATCTCTTCGTCAAACAGAAAAGTATTTTCTCTTCCATCTCTAATCTCTTCATTCAACGGGATCCGAATCCAGTGCTGTCCCGCTAAAGCTCTAGGCTCACCCTCCTTACGTAGGACTGGAGAACGCATTTTAGTTAGGGCTGCGAAGAGGGGGGAGGAATTGAAGGAGTTACGAGGTCGGACGACGGAGGAGCTAAACGAGGAGGTCATCGACCTCAAGGGGGAGCTTTTCATGCTCAGGCTTCAGAGGTCTGCCAGGAATGAATTCAAATCCAGCGATTTCCGTCTCATGCGGAAAAGGGTAAATTTCTCTCTTATTATCTATTCCATTAGGACCCTGTCGCTCTGCTTCTCATGGGAAGATGACCCATCTTGCATTTTTTCGTTGCAGTATTTTTTTTTCTTTTGTGAATGGGTAAATTGATTCTTTGCTGCGACAGTTTTATGTGTTCCCATTTCTGAATGGCTTTTTGAATGTTTTTTCTCCTGTTTTTTGGAAGTTGAGTGCTCAAGCAAATCATTCTTACAAATATCCTAATTCTGGAATGCAATAACTCTTCGACGGGGACAAAGTTCTCAACCAACCGGCTTAGGGACAGACAACAATCCGCTGTTATTTTTTGGATTTACTTAGGTCTGAAGCTTGTGTTGGATCATAGAACTACTTATGGAGAGTTGCGGATAAAGTTCTAGATTGAAAAGAGTGCTAATTTGCGTCAGAGGTTGAGATTAGAGCAAAATTTATGAATAGTTGGAGTTTTTAATCTTTATAGTTATTATTCTCAATGCTCTAGTTTCTCATTCAAGATGCTAGGTTATAAACTGCGAGGTCAACATTATGAGGTAATTTCAATGTTAATATTGGGAACTACAGATGTATCATCAGGACCGTTTTCTAGCATTTAGTAATCCTGTAAAATTTGCCTTCCTCATCATTAGGAAGGCCGTGATCTTCAACATCTTCAATGGGATCAAGGATTAATTCGGTTACCTAATATTGGTGTGTTTAGTAAAGAAATTACATACCAAATGGAAAATAAATTTTTTTTTTCTGAAAACAATGGTATGTGGCAGAATGAACCTATGATGGGGGTGTTTTCCAAGGAATTATGACAAGCATCTTCTACTGTGAGGGCTACATAAATCCTTATCTTTCTTTTCTAATATTTGGCTCAAGTCCTTAGATGAATTTGGATCGTATAATTCAAGGATTCCCAGGTAGATTACATTTTTGACACATTTTATGTGACAAACGTATGAGTTTATGTTATGAAATACTTGGAATTCCCATGTAAAACCTAACTATCTTGATGAAACAACGAGAAGGATCCACAAATCTAAAGAAAAAAATCCAGAAAAATAGTAATTTTACTGCGATAATCAAACTAACGGAAGAAAAATAACAAGATACAATTGATCCTCTATTCAAGAGGCTGATCTATCTCTCCTAAAGCTCGGATCGCCTTCGTTCCCTCCATAATTTCCCATTCCCCAAGGAGGTGGGTCTCCCCAAGTGTCCTAATTATCCCGTCTACGCTCATACCCAAACCTTAATCAACTTCACACATTCTCCTTTCAAATTCAGCACCCCTTGGATCATAATAAACTCCTTTCCTTTTAAATTTAACCCCGCTTTGGTCATAATTTTCACTTTCCCTTTCAAAATCCGCCCCTTTCCTCTCAAATTCAACACCCTTTTGTTCTTGCCCTACCTTCTCACGCCTCTCCCCATACCCTTTACCCGACTCTTCCCTAGGAATAGGCTGTAGGGAAGGTATTCTCTCTTCTCTCTTCCAAGTCTCCACCTCTTGATCTTCCCTTCGTCTGATTAGTTTAGGGGTTTCCCCACTTGGTCGTTGTCGCCTTCCCTCTCCTCCAACGGCGATATTTTGGTTTGACCCTCAAGCACTTTCTTCAACATCTCCCCCAGGCTATAAAAATTCCCATCCATCTTCTCGTGGATAGCTGAAATTTAACTTTTGACATATGAAAGTTGAGTGTGAAGATCTGTAATTTTAGTTTTCAATTATCCGATCTCCCCTTCCAACACTTCTACTTTTTTTCATGCCATGGGAACCTGGATTTAGGCTCCAATAGCAAAGAGCAACAAGTTTGACGCGAATTTAGCCCTCCTATTAGCAAAAACAACAAGATCAGATACGGAATGCAACAAAATTCAGTGAGGAAGACTTCTATTTCAACCCTAAAAATTGCTCTGATACCAATTTGTTTGGAAATACTTGAAATTCTCATGTAAAACCTAACCATCTTGATGAAAACAACGAGAACGATCCACAAATCCAAAGGAAAGAAACCAGAAAAAATAGTAATTTTACTGCCATAATCAAATTAACGGAAGAAAAATTACAAGATATATTTGATCTCCTATTCGAGAGGAGGATCTACCTCTCCCAAATCTTTAGATGCCGCTAGAGCCCAAAAACCTAAACCTAAGAGATCTCAAATTTCAATCCAATTCAAGATGCCCTAACCCTAGGTAAACAAACTATTTAATGCATACAATTCAAAATGAAATATCTAAACAACCCCTACTTTGAAATTTCCTCCATAATTCTATAATCATATATGGCCACGCTCAAAGAATGACTTACTAAATATGATTGGCTCGTCAATGTAATCAAAGGTTTAAACCTTGACCTTAGGAATGCAATTGAACCAATGCACTTAATAAATAACTTGAACTAGACACAATTAATATTCACTCAAGTTCATTCATGTTGGTAATTGGACAAGTTTAAATTTTTTTTAAAAGTTCGGTGATTAAATAAATCAAATTTGAATGCAATCCAACATGTTAATTTCGTAACTTGTTTAGTGTTAAACAAATAACTTGTTAAAGGTTTAATATGCTTGGTGGTGCCTCTTATATTGTTCAATTTATTTTTTTTAATACAACTTCTTTAGTTAATTATTTAATATCAATGTACTATATTTATTTATTTGGCTCGGTTACTTTTTATTTCTCTTATTTTTATTTTTTTACTTATCATTTTGCACTTTCATTGTTTTTAATTTCCACACTTCTGTCACACGAGATCAAGAGAGTTACCCCTATGCAAATGCACCATTAGGATTACGCTGAGAATCAGAACCCCCAAAAGTGGACACTTCTCCTGGTAGGTTATAAACGATGCATCAGTGAATACTCCATCTTAGCCCTCAACACATTTTCTCTAACATGTCTTTGCAAGGATCAAAGCACGTCTACATGAGATTTGGAAATGTGCACATCTTCTAATTAGCTTGCTTATAGTATATACTTAATCCTAGCTCTCGATGCATCTTATCCAATATGCCATCTTCTCATTGCAGTTTGTAGTCCCATGGCTTTTTTTAGTCCTACTATTAAGGAAACAAATAATTACAAAATAATTCATAATTGAACTAATATAATTCTTCCTAAATCAACCACTCAAATATGGAAGGAGGAGATTAGAGTGATTCATGTGAGCCTCCTACTGATCCCATGCTGGCTATAGGATCAAGTGGGAAGGGACGACTGAGATGACTGGGATGGTATTTGACAAGAGCATCACTTGAACTTTTGCCATACCAAACTACAATATTATTATACCTGCTAACTTTTTCTTATGGATGTCATTTGCATACTCCTAACTATTTAAAGCATGGTAATCCCTCTTAATGTGCTCTTCGGGTGATAAAGTGAGTCATTTAATTGTGCCTACCTTGACCAGAGACGGACCCATCTAAAAATCTATCCTCTTATTTATATTTGTGTAGAAGTAGGTCATATATTTGTATCTACCTTGATCAAAGGCAGCCCTAGTTGCCCTAATACCAGCCACAATGGGAGGTGAAGACCATTAATAGAGAAAGGATGGTGGCGGCCATTGGTATGGGATTTGTTGACAATCAAAAACACTGTTTTGGACATGTTTGTTGAGAATCAAGACTGTTAGCCGAACAAACTTGTTTAAAATAGATTTAATGAGCTGTTGAATGTATTTGATTGAACTGATTTTTTAAAGTCAATCATACAGGAGAAAAATACTAAAATATTTGGAAATAAAGAGAAGTTGTTTGAAGCTATTATAACTGAAGTAGTCAATGACTAGCTCCAATGTCCGAAAATTCAACAGTTAGATGGCTGTTTGCCGCTATATGTGATCAAATGATGCGTATGACCTTTATATTGGAGCACAATCAATCTATTTATTAGTACTAATAAACAGAATATCGAGTCATATTGTCCCTTGAACATTTCCCCGCAAAAGCAACACATCATTGTTTACAAAGATATATTGATACTGTTTCTTAAAAGAACTCTATTTTTTTGTCAATCAACATTAAGAAAGTTATTTCAAAATACATCTATCAATCATAAACCTCCAACTTCTAATAAAAAAATGTAACATCATAATGTGATGTAATTTGATAATTTCATCAACACTTTCTCCATCTCTCCATGAAATTCCTCATCAATTTCTCAAGATCTATAATTGTTTGACCAATTTGATACTCATTTTTTAGGTAACATGTAGATATGATCAATTTCACAAGATTAAACTTTGTAAGGTGTCGAAATGAATTAAGGCATAAACTGTTGTGTAATGCCATTGCTCCCGTGACAGTCTTACCTTGTTTTTAACAATTGCATGTAGGCTTATCACGTTTAATGACCCATATTTTTTATACCCCAGCCTATTTATTAATTAAATTGCGAAGGGCAGAGTATTCTTAGTAAATAAATGTCTCCTATCTCCTATATTATATCACCTGATTTTCTTTTTGGAAATTATGAGTGTTATATTTTTATCAGGGAATGATTTTAGGAATCCACATGGCATCGGATATCAAATATCTGCAAGATCCTCTTTAAAAGTAAACATCAATTATATGCACAAAAAAAGAAATATGTAAAAAAAGAAATTATTGTAGACCTTTGTAATAGCATCTACTAATTAAGAGGTGACATTCAAAAGTTGTTTTGATGGTATTGGGTGAAAGGCTTCGTTTGGGACGACTTTCTTGTTGCTTCTTAAAGTAGCCTTTTAGTATAAAAAATCTAATTTTTGTACTAAAAAGCTGCTTTAAGAAGCAACAAAAAAGCCATCCCATACGAAGCCTAAAACTCATTGAAGTTACACACTGCCATTAAATTTTGTGTTGATCATAAAGAATGACTTGTATATGCTATATGCTACTTCTTAACTCTTAGCAAGATGTGCATCTACATGGGCTACATAAATTGCTGCAATGCACAAGGCATGATTAAGCTTTTGGGTAAGTTTCATAACATGCAAAACGAAACTTATAGAGGATACCTTCAAATAATGCAATCCTATGCATGGACTGTCGTGAGGTTTATTTGTTGGCGTGTTGCAAAAACTAGGATCTAAGATCTTCACAACTTCAATGGACAATCATGCTAGAGTCTTCAAAAATAAAGAATATACTAATAGTTTCAGTCGAATGCTGGAATTGCTTGCATGGTTTCCTTGTCAATTCACTGTGAGATAAAATGTATAATGTGATAGCTAATGCTTTCTTTAGGGTGGTCCTTGTTGAGCCATACAATGCAAATCATGCTAGAGATCAATGATATGAATGTGTTGCATTGTTTCCAATATATCATAGTTTGCTCACCTTTTTGATGCCAGTTGCACGACTGTATTTAAACTAATTTTAAAGTACCTTTCCATATTTGTTCTTTAACGTCACAAACATGGAAAGACCTTTAATACTCTTTTTATGATTGTATTATTATTCTATTGCGGGTTTAGTAATCAATGCAAAATAGGATAATTTGTTTTATTTAGTTTACTCCAAAAAAATCAAATCAGTTCGTTTGTAAAAAAACCAATGCGAGTTTCTGATGCTCAATCGTTGAAGCCTTTCATCCCGTAGAAAATATGATTTATGAACTATTGTCAGATGATTTGAAGTGTTCTGTTTACAAATTGAACTAGTCAACCTTGTTTGCTTTTAATGCTTCTTTGCATAACATACAGAGCATTAATCATTGTTTATGCTCCACATCATATTCTGACGGCTATGGCTTTTCCTGAATCAAGGTTGCTCGGATGCTTACTATCAAAAGGGAGAGGGAGATTGAACAAGGAATAAATAAAAGGCTATCAAGGAAGCTTGACAAAAAATGGAAGAGGAGCATTGTGGTCAGGCCTCCTCCATCTTTGAAGAAGAAGCAAGAGGAAGACCAGAAAGCAACAGAGACCAAAAAATCTGCATAGGTTCATACCCTGAATCCCTGCAACTACATATATTGTATCATTCAGTCAATTTTTGGTTTCCATGTGATCCGGATAGTCTCCTAGCTTTCACTATTGAATTTCCAATATTATTTCTTGTTCTCTGTTCGTTGGAAGAGTTGGAATATATCTCAATTAAATTTCTGTTTATGAATTCTCTCTATCTAATTTGATACTTTCCTTCGCTCTGAAATGCTCTGAAATAAGGCATTCCTGTAATTCTTCCTCATCATTTATAACTTGTTTTGGTCATAACCTGCTGATTATGGCTTGCTCTAAGGAATTTTCATATCAATGAAAGCTAGCTGTATTTACTACAACGAAAAAAACAACATCAAGCTTTTATTGCACTATGTGGGGTCAACTACATGAATCTTTTTTCTCCATTGTGTCCTATTAAGAGTCAAGTTCTCATTTAAATATAATAAAAAGGTCATTTTTAATATTTTCTAAATAAGTTTTTTTAATTCTACCTCTACCTCTCTTAACATAGGCCAAATGTAATACATCTACTCCCCTAACCGGGTCATCAAAAGGCCGACTGTTTATGTGACCAAACCATCTAAGGAGACTCTCTTTAATCTTATTTGCCATTGGAGCTACTCCAACCTTTTCACGTATATACTTGTTTCGCATTCTATCTCTAAGAGTAAATCCACTCATCCACCTGAGCATCATCATCTCTGCAACACTTAACTTAATTGTATGCTTCTTTTTTAATGGCCTACATTTTTCACCATAAAATATTGTAGGTCTCATCACCATCTTATAGAATTTTTTCTCAAGTTTGAGGGGTACTTTTCTATCACACAACAGACCCAATGGATTCCTCCAATTCAACCATCCAACTCGAATTCTATTAATAATATTCCCCATCTATTTTCACCATCACTTCAGATAATAGGCCCGAAATATCTAAAACGTGTACTCTTATTAATGACTTGATCACCCAAAGACACAATCCCCCAATTAGATCTATTACTACTAAGTTTAAACTCCATGTATTCGATTTTTCGAACTACTCAAATAAAAATCTTTAGACTTTGAGGTTGACCTCCATAATTCAAGTTTACTGTTAGGCCGGCCTAGGAGGGGCCGGCTAAACCGGTCCAACCTGGACCGGTCCTGTTTTACTCCAAGCGGAACCAGGGAAAGGGAGAGGGCGGAAGCCCTGTGGGCCCCAGCTTGCGTTAAATCAAGTTTTGGGAGGGAAAAATTTGAATTAGGGATTTTTTAGGGAATTTGTAAATTTCCTTTTTCTTTAATTAAGGATTAATGTGAGAATTAGGGTTTCATCGTGAATTTGAAAGAGAATTTGTGATCCTCTTGGAAGCGTGGGCTCTAGTCTTCTTGGCTAGAGATTTTGGAGAGTTATTCTTCCTCTCGAATTGAAGAATATTGTATCGTTGCTGTTTTTATTCATCTTCTAGTGGAATACAAGTTGTTTTCTTTGATTTTCTTCAGATTTCTCTTCAATTTTCTCTGTTTTTCCACTGATTTAGGCTGTTTTCCTGCTGTAAACAGCAGCCCCTTTGCTCTTGCTTCATCAATTTGGGTTGGGATTGCTTGCGAACTCAAGTATTACCTTAGGGTTACTTGCGAACTCAAGTACTTCCTATCATTTACCTTCAACTCCCTCTCTAGTCTAATCAATAAGAAGAATATCATAAGCAAAAAGCATGCCCACATACTCCTGCAAATATGTAGTAAAAACATCCATGACTAAAGCAAAAAGATAAGGGCTTAAAGCCGATCCTTGATGTAATTCAACTGAAATAGGAAAATACTTGGTCCAACCTCCTTGTGTTTGAACATAAGTAACAACTCTTGCATACATATCCTTAATGACCTGAGTATAAGCGTTATTAATACCTTTTTTTTTCTAAAACTCTTCATTTTATTTCTCTTGAAATTTTATAATAAGTTTTTTCAAAATCAATAAATATCATATGTAGATCCTTCTTATTCTTCCTATACTTGTCCATCAAAACTCTAAATAAATGTATAGCTTTCATAGTAGACCTACTCGGCATTAATCCAAATTGATTTTGAGAAAAAATAGTATCACACTGTAACCTATGCTCAATAACTGTCCTAAAGTTTTAAAGTATGACACATTAACTTAATTTCTCTATAATTCGCATACTTTTGTGCATCACATTTATTCTTAAAAATAGAAATCAACACACTCCTCCACTCATATGATATTTTTTAGTCTTCAAAATAATTTTGAAATTCGTAAGCCACAAAATTCCTTCATCTCTTAACTACATCTCTATTGGAATATCATCAAGTCCAATAGCTTTTCTGCATTTCATTTTCTTTAACAACTCTCTAACTTCAATTTTATTAATAAGTTGATAAAAAATCTATATTTTCGTTTAGGGTGCTAAGGTCACTAATGTTAATCGTATTATCACAATCTTTATTAAAAATTTTATCAAAATATCTCATCCACATAGGGGTGTAAGTGAGCCAAGCCAGCTCGTGAGCCAGCTCAAGCTTGACTCATTAACTAGCTCGCGAGCCAAACTTATTCAGCTTCGAGCTCAAGCAAAATTTCAAGCTCGTTGGATTATTAAGCTCAAGTTCGATCTAGCTTATGTTCGATTCGATTACTCGTGAGTGGCTCGAGTGTGCAGGCGGGAGGGCAATCGGTCGCATGCAAAAGATGAAAGAGTGGGAAGACGAAATAGCAGGGGAAGTAGGATCGCACGCAAGTGTGATGGAAGCTCGGACTCGGGAAGCGAAATTGTGGGTAGGCGGGAAGACAAAATTGCGGGCTAGCGGGCCGGCATGAAGCAAAATCGCGGGTGGGCGAGAAGACAAAATCACGGGCTCAGGCGGGCAAGACTAAATCCTGAGCGGGACGGACGCGAAATTGGAGCTTGAACCTTCGAATCAATGGCTTGACGTGCTGATTTCAGTGGCATGAGCCGAGCTCGAGGTTGCCTTCTGAGCTTGACTCGAGTTCAAACTCAGGATTTGGTTCTCGAGTCGAGCTCGAGTTAGGCCTAACTTGAATTCGACTCGACTCGTTTACACACCTGCATCCACCTTTGTTGAATATCATTTTCTAATAAAAACACTTTTTGATATTCATTCTAAATGTACTTCACTTGAACTAATTCCTTCTTCCTTCTCTTTGTTTGACTAACATATACATACATCTTTTGCTCTCTTTAGTATCAATATATTATATAAATCATAAAAGCTAATTTTTTTTTCATCACATCATTAAAAGTCTAGAGCAAGGGATCGTGTTGCCGTGCAGGCTAGTTTCCAGGTCAACCTGAACCCGACCCAATTTTATAAAATGGTCGACAAACGAAACCCAAACCCGATCCGTTTGGCAAACGGGTTGACCTGACCCGGAATTTTTCGGGTTGGGTTCGGCCGGGGTTAGGTTTGGGTCGGATCTTGGTCAGATTTTAGGTCGGATCAAATATTGACACCCCTACACCTTCGATTATGCGAGGGCTAAATTACTTTCCTCTTATGTAAACAATCTGGAAAAAAAGGTTGTCTTCTGATTTAGGGATTATCCGTGCAAAAATATTGTTGGCTTACAACAGCATTATTTATAGCTCTTGAATTAATCCAAGGGATAAGGTTATGCTACTCTTTTTTGAGAACAACTATTGATTTTGGTTCAGAAAATAAGCGTCAGCCTTGGATTAACCCTTTAAATTTGGTATTCACATGTAAAGTAGAAATGGGATGAAGGTTTTTGTTAAGAAAGATAGAGGTATATCTAAAAAGATTTGGTTGTAAAGTATTAAAAAAAATATTTTTTCTAAAAAAATTAGATTTAAATGAGAATTTAGCTTTTCTTGGTCACAAAAAAGATTCATATAGCCGACTCCACATAGTACGATAAAAATTTATTGTTGTTTTTTTGTACGTAAACTATAAATAGCTTATCTAACTTAGATGGCAATATAGTTTCAAATGAGAAGAAAGACTACATTACATTTCTACCTTCTTTCTCTTTCTGCCCTGTTTGATTCATCTTTCATTGAAGGAGTTAAAATAATTTATCCTCTTTATTTTTTAGATGATATTAGACAATAACTGCCATCATTAGCTTCATTATTAGTCTTAATTTGTTTTCGTAGGATCAAATTTTTATGTATCCTATTTTTTAATTCATTCATGCTGAGTATAGTATGATCTATCAAAACTTTTTGTGCATTATCTCTACTCAAATTATCTTATCTAGATCCTTATTTTACTTCTAATTTTCTAACATCCAATGATCGAATCGAAACTGAGGGGAGTGAAATTATTTAATATAAATTTATGAGCAAAGTTCTCACGTAGTCACGTTTATAGCTATTAGGTGAAGCAGAGGTATAAGAAGTGAGACTCGTCAAGGGAGACCACCTTAGCTTTAGTTTCGAGTGAGAAGGAAGCCTACTCTATATTTGGGAGAGAAACCTACTTTCTATTCCCACTAGATTGTTTCATATTTCATTAAGGGAGTTAAAATTGTTTTCCCTCGTTTTGTTTGGATGATAATAGTTAGGAGATCACTGTCAGCATTAGCTTCAATATTAGTCTCAACTTATTTTGGTAGGAACCCTTTCTTGTATTTGTTATAGAATCAAGATTCTTAAGAAGTAAGCCATCAAATTTCCGAGTGTCGTGCCGATTATGCCTCATGCCCTCCTTCCATGAGGTTCTTCCCTCTTTGTGTAGCACTTCAAGTCCGAAAGATAGTACATCCTAACAACATGAGACATAATGAATAGTTTAATCACAACTTTTAAGATAAACTTTAATAATCAAGATTAACTAAACCCATTTTATGGTTAAGAGAAAGTTTCATATACAAGTAATTGCAAATATATAATATATAAAAGTAAATATAGAGAAATAACTAATATTAATGCATCAATAAAGTCAATAACAAGAGTTTAATATGAAAACAACTACTAAAATGTAAATGAAAGGAGCAACAATATAAACAAAGACTATTCAAATTCCACACATAAGTGCTAGTACAAACTATAACAAAAAAAGTATAAAAGACAAGTCAGTGGTGCATACAATGTGAATAATAAAAGATGTACATTATACAATATAATTGTAGTGTAATGAATATTATTAAGTAGGGGTGTCAATTTTTGACATGACCTGAAAACCCGATCCGAAAAATCCATTTTAGGGTCGACTTGTTTAACAAATGGGTCAGGTTTGATTTTAATTACCTCGTGGCCTCACCTGCTCTGTGCTCGTCTGGGTCAATGGGTGGGGGTTGGGTTGACCCGGGTTTTGGGCGGGTTGCGCATGGTTCAGATTTCTAACCCGTTTGTGTAATCGGGTTCGGTTCACGTTGGATCAATTGAGGGCGGGTCAGTTTCGGATTGGATCCGAATCCAACTCGAAATCCCGTTTTGACACCCCTATATTAAGTCACTGGGTTAAAAATATTACACGACATAAAAAAAACATAAGTGTCATATGTCATAAGATAATCTATATTATCGTATTCATATATATATATATATATAAGAGGATTCATCAGACCTTTATTATACCATCTTTATATCTATATATATCTATAATTTATTTAGTTAAGGCACCCTAAAATTGATGAGATATGCACAAACTCATGAAAATCAACTGATTTTCAATAGATTTTTCGCTCTGTTGATTTATCAGTCAGATATTCATTATCCTAAAAATTCTATCAAACTAGACATTAGTTACAAATAGATATATTTTTATATTATACATTAATATTTAACATAAATTTTATAATTGATATGACCAATATTAATTTTATAATAAAATAGAATTTGCATGGATAAAACTTATATTTTTTTGAGCAATTTGTATGAAAATAAATCTAAAGAAGGAGGCGATATGATACACAATGCTATTGGAGTTCATGAAGGCCAAGAAGGTGACCATCAACCACAACTATATAATCTAATGTTTAATACAGTAGGTCCTGGCCAGGGGCGGAGCCAGGATTTTTTTCATGTGGGGGCACAATTCATTGAAGTAAAAAAAATCCTCAACCTTTTTCATCCAGGCTTGAGATCAACAATGGCGGTTTTAATTTTTTTTTTAATCATTAGATTCATTACAAAAACATGAAATATATGATAAAGCAAAAAAAAAAACTTACAATTGAGAGCACTAATCTTGAGTTTAAAAATTAATAACAACTAGTTTAAAAATTCTATGCTTGCAACAAAAAAAAATTATATGCTAGTAAATTTATTAATAACTAAAAAACATATATGTAAATTTCTACATATCAGTAGAACACTCTATTTAGTTAGTAGCATGTAGCCTCACAGAAATATCTATATAGCAATGCTTTTATTTTAATATAAAGAAGTTATAAACTTATTATAGATAAATTGCAAAAGGCAAAAAGCTGCAGAACTTTACCCAGTCCTCCACGGCTCCACGTGAAGCAGGTTCTCGGTTCTCCACGCCAAGCAAGTTCCCCGCGCGAAGCAGGTCCTCCGGTGCTGGCTCGTCCGGCGTCTCATGTCTGCCCTTGCGCTCGTCCGCACTTCCGTGGTCGCCGGCCAGAATGCAGTTCTTCTTCACTTTCTGGCGGGCCAGTGGGGGCACATGCCCCCAGTGCCCCCACCGTGGCTCCGCCCCTGGTCCTGGCCCTCCAACGAGTTAAAGCAAAACAAGGAAAACAAATTGTGATGCGATTTGTGTCACGATAAGCTTAATAGATCTTGAATATATGCTGAGTTTAGTGCTATATAATATTCAAGAGCTGCACCAATTTCAACGTAAATTAAAGGGCTATTAAGCCCAATTTTATCCAAATGCTTCGTAATGCTATTTTTTTTTTATTAATGAGGTAACTCTAAATGAAACAAGCAGAACGTAAGAACATAAAGTATCATAGTAGGACCAAATCATACTCTGGCTAGAATCATGAAATAGTTTTATTTATTTACAAGTGATAATTAGTCATAAAAAATAGAGCCATAATCCAAAGGAGAGAGTCAAATCATTAAAAAATAGAGCCATAATCTTTCTTTTATCAAGACAAATGGGAGATTTGTCTTTACATGCCCAATAATATTTAAATTTGGAAGAGCATGACATCTATTTAATGTCTAAAAATTTTAGTTAGAGGCTATTTGGTTGGATTTTAAGTGGGTGTTAAGTATTCTAAATGTATTGTTTTGAAAATTTTGGTGTTTGTTCAGATGAAAAATGAATGCAAAATGAAATAAATGTAGTGTAAAACATTATAATTTATTTTTGAAGTAAATTAAACTCTCCCAATTTTGAGCGAGAGCGATTTACACGACCGCCGTTGGTCGCCTCCATTTGCCTTCGGCCACCACTGATAGCCACCTCCACTAGCCTTCGGCCGCCACCTCCACCAGCCTTCGGCCGCCACCTCCACCGTCACCACCGCTAGCCACCATCGCCTCCACCCGCCGCCTCTACCAACATCCGGTAACCGCCACCAGCCACCCCCACTTGCCGCCGGCCGCGGAGGACCATCATTGCTGTTGGCTACAACCGGCCACCCGCTATTGACCATCGCCGCTGCCACTTGTCGGTCACTACTATCTTTAGACTTTTTAATACATTCATTTTAATTCAATTAAAAAAAAAAAACATTCGTCTGAATTTATTTTATACTTATCCAAATAACTCAAAAGTATTCATTTTACTCTACATTGCCTTTTACACAATTTTTCTTTTTTAGTCAACCAAACATCCCCTAAATCAAAATGCCCCTAGTTATATTTATATCCTAAAATATAAGAGGAATGATGGTGTGTTATGCCAAGGTTATGAAAACTGGATCAGACAACGAATCGGAAGCAAGAGGGGTTTATGGTTCGATGGTTCAACCGGGGCCGAATCAAGATCGAACTAGATGATGTATTAAATACTAATTAGATTAAGAAATAATTAATTTTAAAGCTAAAAATACACTGGGTAATAAACATATACCACACATGACCGCTAAAGAGGATGTACTGAACATGTAATTTTTCTATGCTCGATCTTGCCTAGGTTCATCAGCAGCTATTTTTGTTGAATTGCATTTAATGCCCAGCCAAAATGTAAAAATTTTGCTTTCGTCAACTGATATAAAATTTAAACAACAAGCATGAAAACTAGAAAGTCTACTACAATGCAATATACTACCAGGTACTTCTGAACCATGCCTTCATAGTTGGGAAATCATTCTGTGTGGAAGTCGAATTCCGTCTGGATACCTAAGCCCGTGGCTCAGTAACGTGACTTAGTACCGCGGCTCGGTATTGCTGACGTAGCTGATTATGATTGGTATCCAAATATAGAGTTGCGTTCGACATCCGCACAGAATAATCTCTTCATAGTTGATGGGCAAACTAGTAGAAACATCACTGGCGGTAATAGCAATGTTTTGGCTGGCGAGAGACTCGCCATTCTTTGGATGCTCCTTCAAAGAAAAAGCTTGATTTATTGATTCATGCAGAAAAACTAATTTGATCTGAACGAAAGCAGGTAGAATAAGTATACTTCTGCAAAAAACGCATCGCACATAGTGCAACACAGCCAACATTGTTGATTGCTAAGCTGAAAACCAATGATTTTTGGAGAATCTAAAAAATTATGGTTAAAACAAACTTACCTGTTTGAGTTTACTCCTCATCGACTTTGCGATTGCGTTGGCGGCCACAATGGCAATCGGGAATGCATACTCAAAATCTTGAGCGTGCGAAATGAATTACGGTCTGGGAGGATCGAACGTCATTAGATTACCTATTTGAGTTTACTCATTATTGGCCGTTCGATCTAAAATCTACTGGTCAAATTTTCCGTTTTTGGAACCACGTGGTTCTTAAGAATCTACGCCGTTTCTGTGGTTCACCGGTCCGATCAGCCGGACGAGCTGTTTTTATCCGGTTTGATTCAAAATTGGTTCTAAGAGTTAATTCAATCGGCTGGTCGACCGAGTCACAGTTCAACCGGTTGAACCGGCTGGTCCGATTTGATTTTTAAAACCATGTTTACACCCTTTTTCACTTCAATTTTCTCCATTATTTTCGTCATTATAATTTTATCGGAATTTCTTCTCTCAGGAGGAACCGTAGGAGTTAAGTTGAAGATTTGTTCATTTATCAATGACTTAAAAATAATGGGTCCTTTTTTTTAGTTTCCATAGTGTATCATATTTTAAGTCATTTTTATGATATCTAATGCATAGCTAGATAGAGTATCGAAAAATGTGTTTTGATACTTATTAAAACTTGTATATGAATTATATTCGAACCACATCCATATCATGATCGAATATGGTTCAAGGTATTAAAAACTTTATTGCTCGATCTTTAATAGAATCATGTTCAAACAACATTTAATGAATAAGGTATAATCATGTCTTAATTAGGTAGATATTTTAGCTCAGTTTGAATGTCTTCAAATACAGCTCAATTATAGATTGAATATATTTTGTTCATGATCCAATCATTGTTCGATTAATGTTCAAACATGATCAATTCATTTTGAGCTATATTTGAAGAACAATGAATTAAGTTACATAATGACGAAGTATCATCCATAGGTAAATCAATTATCAAAATTCTTATATTGCATGAGGGAGAATGTAAAAAAGATATGCAAGTTAGTTAGATATTCACCAAAATGTAAAAAAGGATTGAAGACGAAGACAAATATTTCATTTACTAATCTCAATGAATTATATGCAAAGCAATGGAGGTTGACAAGAAATAGCTTAATCTAAAATTTGCGATGTACTGTTTCGATGAAGCACCATCAATTCCTCCAACTATCTTACTTATGATTGATGTTCTTAAAATTTTCTTAGAGGAGATTTTCTTATTAGTTAAACATCATGTTCCCATATGTGTGACCGCTAGTCCTAAGAAGATTTCAATAATATTTTCTTTTTCAAATGAGACTGAGGTAAGATTAATAAGTTTATTATCTTTTATCGGTTTAGGTGATATTGATTCACTGTCTTCTATTGTTGTAGGTGATGACGTAGACATTTCACATACATAAATATGTGATATTGTGGATGATAGGATGTAAGTAATAGTAATTCAATGGATGCTTCAAAATATAAGCACCCACTGAAGATGTTAATACCGGTTTGTGATTAATCTGAATCTAGCAAATGATTAAGTTCTTCTAATTTTTCATGTACCTTGAAGCTATAAGTAATAACTCAAGATATGGAGAATACATGGATAACTCTAAACTTCTAGGGATTAGAATACTCTGATGAATTCAATCTACTAAAGGGTTAGCATAATTCCTAAAAGGTCTAGATTGATCTTGATCGAATACAGTTTCAGCCATCTTCACAAACTTTTTGGTTTTTTGAATATTTGAAAGGGTTCTTGCTATTTGAACATTAAACAAAGCTAAGAGACAAAATTAAAATAGAAAAGAAGAAAACAGTTTCTCAACCACTTCATTTTTTAACATATTACTTAATACTTCTTAAAAGAAAATTCTTATTAATGGCAGCCATTCGACAAAGCTAAAACCAAAATTTGCATCTGAGCACTTATTCTAAAGATAATTTGAGCTATTGCCTTTATTTTAAGCATTATGATAAAATAAAAAAATATGATTATTTTTTTAATCCATGTGAATGTTTTTTTAATAGTTTTATCTTCAATTATATATTAATATTTTTATTATATACAAATTTTGTGGAGAGTGACTATAAGGCAATTAATATGAATTGCTCCTTTAATCATAAAATAACGAGAAAATATAACTAAATTTTAATATGTAATATAATATTCTAATAGAGCAATCAAGCCAGGCCGACTCGAGACATCTTTCTCACTTTCAGAAGTTTGGTGATGGAAGATTTAAATGATTAGAGTTGTTGTGGGCGGGTAGATTTGTGGCAGTAGAGTGAGAGATTTTTATACATTAGTGGTGCACAAATGTCCAACACATTAATGGATAAATGAGAGAGCTTGGGAACATTCTAGATTACTTATATGAAAAACTCGAAAAGAGGAAAATCATGGGGACTTGCCCAAGGGAAGAGATTCCATTGTGTAAGTTACAAAGATTGGTCTGTCCTATAACTTGAAGATGTGAAATTAGAATAATATGCTGAATCAGCAGAAGTTTGTATAGGTGCTTAGGGTTGAATGACCATGAGTTGTATGGCAATGGTTCGATGGTGGATGTCCAATTGCGGTGGTCGACTATCGAAGGGTTGACAATGGTGATCAGGAGATGGTTGTCATATGGTTGGGATCAAATAGTGAAGGTGGTAATGGTTGGGCAGAGGTTGGTAGCAGTTGGTCAGTTGGAGCTATGTTTGAAAACAATTGGTCTATAGGAGGTTTGACAGCGATTGGCTGGGCAAAGGTCCAACAATGGTTTACCGATGGAGGCGATGACGGTCAGATGGAGGTTGGGGTTGGCACCGTGTCGGAGGTCCGTTTATAACTATGTGAGAAGTGTAAGTTTTGGCGAGAGCAACTGCAGCTTAGAGCATCAGTGGCGACATTCTTAGAACCTTTTTTATGTTTCAAAACGATGAGAATTGGTGTAGGTATAGCAACCAACAAGCATGCATTCTGTTTATATGTTCCTGACTATTTATGTATTGCAATGCCTTGTGATCACTACACAACACGAAGTCCCCATTTAACATGTAATGTTCTGATTGCTTTAAGGCTCTAATAATTGTATACAATCCATGCTCGTAGACAGTCAATTTTGTCTTGCGGGGCTTAATTTTTCACTGAAAAACTCAACTGGTTTGTTTTCTTGACTCAATATAGCACCAATGCCGATGGTTGAAGCGTCCGTATCTACATGAAACGGTTTTCCAAAGTTTGGAAGGGCTAATATAGGAGTTGTTGTTAGAGCAATTTTGATGGCTTCAAAATTGCGTTGTTGTTCCTCCATCCACTGAAATTGCTTGAGTTTAGGCAATTTGTGATGGGTGCCATGAAAATTCTAAACCCACAAATGAATCGATGATAGAAGTTGGCAAGACCATGAAAATTGTGCACCTCGAAGAAGGATTTTGGAACTTGCCGGTGGGTTATTGTAGCAATTTTCTTTTGATCTACTTGGACTCCTTTCGCAAAAATCACAAATATGAGGAAATAAATGTTAGGCATTGCAAACTCGCACTTGGAGGGATTGAGATACAACTGATTCTTTTTAAAACTGCTAAAATGTTGCATAGATGAGCAAGGTGTTTAGCCAACAACTTGGTATAAATAAGAATATCATCGAAATAGGAGACACAAAATTTGTTAAGAAATGGTTTTCACGATTTCAGTCATCAATCTCATAAATGTCGAGGGTACGTTGTAGATCCTGAATGACATCACATTTCATTCATATAAACCATAACATGTCTCGAAGTCTGTCTTCCACTCGTCGCTGGGGAAGATTCTTATCTGGTGATACCCACTTCGGAGGTCCAACTTCGAGAAAATGGTGGCACTAGTCAGCTTTTCCAACAATTCATCAACACGAGGGATAGGAAACCTAAATTTCACAGTGATCTTATTAATAACACGATTGTCTACACACATGTGCCAGATGATATCTTTTTTTTGCACCAATAATACGGGAATGACACAGGGGCTGATGCTGGGCTGAATAAACTAATTTTTGAATCACGCTTCCACTAATTGTTGTAAAATCTGCTGCTCTTTTGGACTTAATTTGTAGTGTGGCTGATTTGGAAGGATGGCTCTTGCCTTGATGTCAATTTGGAGTTGTCATGCCCTCAGCGGTGGAAGCTTCAATGGTGGTGTTTCAGACAACACATATTGGAATTGTTCCAACAGCTCCTTGATGTCAGAATTCTGCTCCATAGGCCTATCCTTTGCAACTTGTTCCTGAACCACTAATATAAATACGGGTGAATACTATTTCTAGGAAGATAAAAGGATAGTACCTGTGACAAAGTGCATGGCAGCTTTTGCTTCACGGTATGTGGCTTGGTTGTCGGCTGGGTGCAAAATTAATCGTAGTTGTTTATTCTACCATTCAAATGAATAAGTGTTGGCTCTCCCATCATATATGGATCCAAAGTCAAATTGCCAAGAACGATCCAAAATCAGATGGAAAATTTTCATGTCTAACACATCACAAAATACTTCACAGGAGTAGTGTTTTCCTATGAAAAATACAATTATGCACATATCAGACACTACAATGTTCATCCGCTTTTTCACCCAATTTATTTTGTAAGGTTGGGGATGCTTAGTTGTTTTGAGGTGGAGGGCTTATACAACAGCAATGGAGACTATGTTTTCAGTACTCCGACTATCTATAAGCAAGTAACAAACCTTAATATTAATAGTGCATCAGATTCAGAAAATGGCATCACGTTGGAAGCTGTTTGGCTTCCGCGGTGCTAGTAACAACTTCTCTAGAACACAGATAAGTGGATCTCCCTTGTCGGTTTCGACAACTTCTAACTCTTCTACATATGTCTGTTGAGGCTCATCCTGATGTCCATTATCTTCTTCCCTGTCACGTCCAAGAATTGTAATTATTGACGGTTGGGAAATACATTGGATTTATTCCCCACTTGAAAGCATCAGAAGCACTTAATGAATTGTGACCTTGCATAAGGATTCTCCTTAGTAGCTACCATAGGTTTAAAGTGCGGCAATGGTTCCGCAACTGTCCTAGTAGGACTCATTGGAGGGTTGTTTTCGAGCTAAACTTGAGTTTTCTTAGCCATGGTAGTGGGCTATCTAATAGCATTATTACCTTGTTCATAAAACGATCGCCGGGAAGAATGGCTGCGGGATTGTCTATCCAATTGCATCTCTGCCTTGAGCACAAAGTTCACTGCTTATGATAGCGACCACACCGAGTTAAGCTCCAGCTTGTCCCAAATGACGTCCTTCAGTCCACCGACATACCAGGCTACTAACTGGTTATTTGATTTATTAAGATCATTTATTCCGCATAGCCTATAGAACTCGATATATTCGCTCTTAGAGAGACTACCTTATGCGCAGTGTTGGCATTAGGGCTGTCAAAATTGGATTACGGGTTGGGTTTGGGTCTGACCCGAAATTGACCCGGGTACATACAGGTCAACCCGAACCCGACCTGCTTCGGGTTTGGGTCAACCCGACCCGACTCGTATGACCCGAAAAAAATTAAAATTAGTTTTTTTTATTTAATTAAAAATAAAATATACCCAATTTAATTAATTATAAATAATTTATAATTACAACATGTAGAGTGGTAGTTCAATCAACATATTGAACAATGAACAAGTACATTTACATTTTACATATCATTTGGTCATTTGCAAAATTACAATATTTAGAAACTAATAGTTTATGTCTTCTTGAAAGTTGAAATGCTTCTGTAGGCTCTACTAGTTTAGCATCTGTCTTCAAGCACATCATATAATCAATTGTAATAAAACAAGTTAGATATTTATAAACATTCAATATGATGCTCAGATTAAACCTTCCAAATATGTAATCACCGAATGAGGTGTAAGTTCAATCAACATTAGCAATTAAGCATATTACCATCCAAGGAGACAAATTGTACTTTGTATTAACTATTAAGTTAGTATCTATTCATTTATATATGTAGTATCTGCTCAGTTTACTAGAATATAAAATTATAAATGTCTCTTGATTGTAATAGCATTTATTCTGAAACTATTCCCACAATAATTTGAGAAGGTTGATCCTTATCGCTTCATCATTTCAAACAACAAATATTCAAATAATATATCACATAAGTATTGAGCACCACATCTTTTACATTTACACCTTTGTTTACCATTTGTAAGATTAGCTAACATCTCAAAATGACCCCAAACCTTGGAAGTCATCCTTTTACGCTTCTTAATTATGACTGAACCATCATCACATGCATCATCAGATGCATCTACCACATTGTCTTCAATGCTACCTTCCTCAGTTTCTTGAATATAAATATCAGTAATTGTGTTTGAATCCTCAATCTATTAACACAATTGTATCAAATTATACAAATGAAAATGGAAAAAGTATCTAAAAAATTATTTATCCAAGCAACTAGTTTTTTTGCAAGTGAACATAGAATAAGCTATAGTTATATGCCAACAACATCTAAAAAAATCCGAGCAAATTGCCAATAGACTAAACATACAATTACATATAGCCGACTGCCAACAGAGAATTCCAATATCTCATAATAGGTATCAAAGTTTAATCAAGCAAAATAATAGATATTGCTCTAACAGAAAATCAGAGATAACCATGCCAACTAGTAACAACAAGTCAACAACTCGGCATTTCAATTTTCAAAACCCTAAGGCTAAGCGGCATTTCAAAATCTATCAGCATTTTAAAGCACAAATCTGATTATAACTTCATAATAAGATTATAACTGCATCATAAGATCAAAATCCCTAAAAAAAACAAATAGAAAAATGAGCAAAATGTGATGCCCTAATCGACATTTCAAAGCCACAATAGCTTCAAATTGGAAGGAAGAACCAAATAACTCAAAACTAACACTCTAGCAGTGACTTAGTAACAAAAAAAAAAAAAAAAAAAAATGCAAGACTCATAAGTCACAAAGAAAATCGCAAGAATGTTAACACCCGTAAGATTTAAGATAGACTGAGTGATAGATAAATAGATGGGGTGATGATTCGAGGATGCAGAGGAGGAGAAAATCTGTAAATGACCGGGAAGAAGGTAGGAATCTCTGCGAAATTGAGCAAGCGAGCAGCCCTAGCTTGGAGCCTTGGACTTTCCCCGCAAACGATCGCTATTTCGACTTAGCGTAAGGTCGAATGCGACAATACACTAAGCTTAAATGCCCTAAGGCTATAATCGTAATTTTTTAATAATGATTTACATAAATACTAAATAGTGCGAGAGGCAGGCAGGTTTCGAAATTGGGTCAAATCGGGTCAGTTTCGGGTTTCTCAGGTTGACACGAACGCGACCCAAAATTTCATACTAGTCGTAAACCTGAACCTGAACTTGACTCGTTTCAGGTCTGGGTTGACCCAAACCCGAAATTTTTGGGTCGGGTTCGAGCCTGTTTTTGGGTCATGTCAAATATTGACAGCCCTAGTTGATATTTGAGGTAAAGCAACTATTCATAGTTAGTTGGTAGAAATTGCGTCCACGATTGCTGCTTCATGCGTGTCTAACTATGCACTCTGCCTTGACCTTCCCTTCTTCTTGACTGTAACACATGCGAACACCATGCACTTGCGCTGCCCTTCAATCTACACCCAACATACTTGACTTGCATCTCGTGCTCAACCTTCATATACTCAAAAAAATTCTCCACAGCCCTCTCCCAATCGAGGTAATCCTCAATTTGTAGTCTTGCCTCAAAGAAAGGAATATCAAGCTTTGCTCGGAACTCACCGCGATGTCTATAAAAACCCATTGGTCGCTGATACTGGTATTACGACGCCACATTGTCCCCATCAGAGTCAAGAAAGGTTTCGAGACAAAGTTTCCAACTACTTCTTCTGAGTCAGACAACTCGCGAGCATTGGGAAGTTGCCTTCGCTGACAAAATCCATGACTCCCCTGTCTATATGGTGGTGTGACCAGCCACATAGGTCGGTTAGCATTCTCTCTGGCTGGAGCTCCCACTACAAACTCCAACCTTAGCTCCGCCGTCAGGCGATTGGAGTTTACGGCCAATTCGTCCAACCGCTTCACAACATCAGTATGTGCTACCCAGAGAGCCTCAAGGCTGCAATCTTCGTCACCAGGCACACGCTTGTTACATTGCCATCTCGCCAACCCATAGACTCTGATACCAAATCTGATGTGATATGTTGTGCCAGAAGCTGGGTAGAGCAGAAAAATACAAACAGAGAACAAGAAACTATATGATAGTATAAATGATAAAAGCTAACTGCCATGAGGCACAACAATACCTCATGCTAAAAACGGCTAAAACAGCCAAAAAGTAAACCTGTACTATATTACCTAAAGAAGCAACTAGGATAGTGGAGGAAGCATCATATAACAGTAAATTAAAGAGTAGAAAAATAAACTATGATGCACCGAATCAGAGGAGACAAATTAAAATATAAAAGAAGAAAATAGTTTCTCAACCACTCCATTTTTTAACATATTTCTTAATACTTCTCAATAGAAAATTCTTCTTAAAGGCAGCCATTCGACAAAGCTATAACCAAAATTTGCATGTGAGGACTTATTTTAAAGATAATTTGAGCTATTGCCTTTATTTTAAGCATTATGATCAAATAATAAATATTATCATATTTTTAATCTATGTGAATGTTTTTTTAATAGTTTTATCTTCAATTATATATTAATATTTTTTATTATATACAAATTTTGTGGAAAGTGACAATAAGACAAATAATTTGAATTGCTCCTTTAATCATAAAATAACGAGAAAATATAACTAAATTTTAATCTATAATATAATATTCTAATAGAGCAATCAAGCAGGGACTCTCGGGACATCTTTCTAACTTTTTGAAGTTTGGTGATAGAAGATTTAAATGATTAGAATTGTTGTTGGCAGGTAGATTTGTGGCGGTAGAGTGAGAGAGTTCTACACATTGGTGGTGCACAAATGTCCAACACATTAATGGATAATTGAGAGAGCTTGAGAACATTCGAGATTACTTATATGCAAAACTCGAAACGAGAAAAATCATGGGGCCTTGCCTCATGAGGGAAGAGATTCCATTATGTATGAGTAAGTTACAAAGATTGGACTGTCCTATAACTTGGAGACAGTGAAATTAAAATAATATGTTGAATCGGTAGAAGTTTGTATAGGTGTTCAGGATTGAATGACCATGAGTTGTATGGCACTGGTTCGATGGTGGAGGTCTAATTGCGATGGTCGGCTATCGAAGGGTTGACGATGGAAAACAGGAGATGGTTGTCCGATGGTAGGGATTAGATAGTTAAGGCGGTGACAGTCGGGCAGAGGTTGGTGGAGGTCAGTTGGTTGGAGTTAGGTCTGGCAATAACCGGTCGATAGAAAGTTTTACAGCGGTTGGCTAGGCAAAGGTCCGACAATGGTTGACCGATGGAGGCCATGACAGTCAGATGGAGGTTCGGGGTCGCGATCGGTCAAAGGTTCACTGGCGGTGGTGTCGGGTAGATCTCCAAGGTTCTTCAAACCTTTGAGCTCTCTTTGATTTTTAGCCAAAGTTCTTCTTCATGTAGAAAGCAGGGGCTTATATAGATTATTTGGTGTTGAGTGACATATAAATATGAAAAAGATATAAAACAAATTATGAGCACTCAATCAAAAAAACTACATAAATTTTATCAATCATACATCATTTTTTAGCATTTAAGTGCCTTGATGATGTTAGAATTAAGGGATTTTGGGCCCGTTAGATTTTTTTTATCGATCAATTTAATTCGGCTATAAGTATGCAAAATTTGGAGATTGTGTGGTAATTCAATTAATGTTTTGAAGTTTTAAAATATACTTCATATCTTTAATTTAGCTCAGTGGGATCAGATGGGATCAAACTTGGTGCCTTTGAATTCATCTTGTTGAGACATTTAATTTGATTATAAATTTGTTGAAATAGGAATCCAAACAATACCTGATTTATTTTAAAGAAATTTCAATTAAAAAAAGTCTTGAGATTTGTGCGCGATTAGGATGATTTTTGATGAATTATCAAGAATGAGTTTTATAATTCTTAAATTTATTTTAAAATAAGAATAATAAATATTTGATTAATTATTTATTATATCCATCACAGAATTTCTCCTATGGAAACCTGATCCTTTTGTAACGGCAAGAATTTCCAGCGATTCTATAGCCTGAACTTTCAATAGGGACAAATTTTTAAAAGAAAATTGTTTAATAATTAATTAGGTAAAAACAAAACCCAATTAAAAAAATTTATGAGTGATAACGACTAGCCTTGGTGAGGTGACGCCCAGCCTATCTGGCACGAAAATTTATTGCTCGGTATAGCTCGGTATAACTCGGTATTGGCCTTCACATGATGATATTCCTCGTTATTGTTTGGTATTGCTCAGTATTTCTCATTTTTTAGCGCGATTTTAGCGGTGGGAGGACGTATATCTACGTCAGGTGGGAGGACGCAATAATTTTTCATCTGACACGCATTTGATCGGTTATATGAATTGAGTATGTGAATTTGGTCGCCAATCTGGCACTCATTTGGCCAGTTATGTGGGTCAAACATGTGATTTGGATAGGGTCAACGACCTACATTACAACTACATAAAAAAATATCAATATATATATATATATATATAACAAATTTATTTATAAAAACAGAAAAAAAAAACAAAAATAAAAAAATCTAGTCATTAGCTCTAACGAATGGTTCTTAGCTTTTATTTTTTAAATATGTATAAATTTTATTTAAATAATACATTTATAAATAAAAAAATTTGTCAAATAAATTTTAATTTAACTATTTATTTTTTTCTTTTTTTAAGTTTTCCTTTTTTATATAAATAATATTATAAATAAGTATTGTCATAAAGGTAAATATATAATATATTAAAAAAAAAAAAGAGAAAACAAATAGTTAAATAAAATTTTATTTGAATTTTTTTATGTATAACTGTATTATATATATATATATATATATATATATATATATATATATATATTATTTTTTTATTTTTTTTTTATTTTTATTTTTATTTTTATTTTTTATATATGAAATCATATATGTTTTCGTCCCCGCATGTCGTGATGAGACGATTGGCCAGTCATGGGGAGACTTGCTTGCCGTCGGAAGTCTTCAATTGCCGTTCATTTTCACCAAGTCTTTTCTTGGCTTCAAGCTGCAAACTTTCTACAGTAAACCTTTGGGTCCAGACTAGAGAATATTCACAATTAAATTTGATTAAAATAAGTGTAATTAAAAAACTTTTTAAAATCTTAATACCTGTCCAGCTTTCATACCCGATTCAATTTTTTAGCATAAAACTTTTTCAGTAGGATGGACAATTGGACAGTTATTTAGATTTTATTTAAAAAAAATTAAATATAATATAAATTTTGTTCCCTTGGGAAAGCCGGTTAGTAGAGACCCGGTCTTTTCTTCATTTTTTTGGTGCAGGTCCGTAAACTCAGGCCGACCTATCAGGCCACCCAAACCACTGTACTCGTAGCCGGCGTTTTGGAGCCTCCACTGAGAACTTTTATTTTGTCCGGTGCAAGGATGCAGAGGAACATCCGGTTTTAGGCAAAAATGCGCCTATACCGAGGTGTACCCAATTTTTTTGAAAAAACTCGGTACACCTCGGTATATGCGCGTTTTTGCTTAAAACCGGATGTTTCTTTGCATCCGGTCGGAGGATGTAATAATTGTTCCTCCACTGAAGGGGCGACTGCTGCTTGAGGGAATCGAACTCGGGATGGTGGTACCCAACCAAACACGCCCACCAACCAAGCTAAGCATGATTGGATTCCCTGTCCCTCCCTGTCCTTTGACAACTTGTGAATCACAAGAAATCTTAATTCCTGTCCGGCTGCCCGCATAAGAAAGCAGGAAAAAAGAAATAATAATAGTTGGCAAACTCTTAGCATAGCAAAATTTGTTTATTTATAACACTTCTGGCCATAAATATAACAAGGTTCAACACTAGTTAGTTTATCAAATCTCCACAATGCCTTCCATAAAAATAAACTCTCAAGTTGCCTGTTGCAATCCCGTTACGTATAGCAATGAGGGGCTCTTTCCAGAAAGCAAAGAGGCAATTCTCTCTCTCTCTCTCTCTCTCTCTCTCTCTCTCTCTCTCTCTCTGATTTCTGTCGAAGAACTAAAGTCTATTACTTGCTTTAAAAATCTGATCTTTTTAACATGGGGAGATGAATGAACAGCTGCTGGCAGTGTTTGTTTCAACGTTCACGTTTATCTTCGTTGGGTGTGGAACGCTGTTTATAGAAAAGAGAGGCGAAATAACGTTTGTGGGCGTTGCTCTTGCTTGGGGTGCGTTCGTCGCAGCAAACATATACACGTTTGGGCACATTTCAGGCGCTCAGATCAATCCGGCCGTCACCTTCGCTTATGCTCTTGTTGGCCAATTCCCATGGAAGCGAGTACGTCGTTGATTTAGGCTTGATCACTTTTTCACTGTGTTTTAAACCGGCTTCTTAATATAATAATTAAAATTTTTTACTAGAAAACTGCTTTAAGAAACAGTGAAAAAACTGCCCCAAATGAAGTCTTAGGTTTCGTTTGGAACGACTTTCCTCCTGCTTCTTAAAACAATTTTTTAATACAAAAGTTAAAATTTTTTAACTAAAAAGTTGTTTTAATTTTAAGAAGCAGCAAAAAATCCGTCCCAAA
This sequence comes from Dendrobium nobile, assembly GCA_022539455.1. NCBI lineage: Eukaryota > Viridiplantae > Streptophyta > Magnoliopsida > Asparagales > Orchidaceae > Dendrobium > Dendrobium nobile. The sequence continues at coordinate 37,454,097 of CM039731.1, read as the reverse complement.
CGAAACCTTAATTTGTTTCATGAACGTGTTTAATTTCATCTGATGTATATATAATTATATGATTACTTATATAAATAAATATATCATTCGTTTGAAGGTTCCAATGTATGTTGTGGCTGAGTTCTTAGGATGCACAGTTGCGAGCTTAACATTAAGATGGATTTTTGATGGAGAAGACATACAGGTGATGCTAACCCAGCCGGTTGGTCCGAACCCGGCAAGTGATCTCAAGGTGGCAGTATTGGAGGCCATCATCACATTCATCTATATCATTGCTAATTGTAGTTCCAGATCAGACTCCAGAGCGGTAGGTTCATATATCTAATATATTAGGTATATATATATATATATATATATATATATATATATATATATATTTTTTTTTTTTATTTCCCAAAAAAAAAATATATCTAATATATTAGGGTTTTGTTTGTGATGATTTTCTTTCTGCTTCTTAAAGCAACTTTTTAGTACAAAATTTTTATTTTTGGTACTAAGAAGCTGCTTTAAGAAGCAATAAAAAAGTCGCCCAAACGAAACATAAAACAGATTTTTAGTAAGTTTTTTGTACGAAGAGGTTGTTTAAAGAAGCAGTAAGAAAACTGTCCCAAAAGAAGCCAATTTATTCAGCCAACTCATCAAATCCTTAAAAAAAATCCAACAAATAAAGTATTTTGAATTATATTTTACAAGTCAATAAACTAAAGTGAATATATTTAATTTATAACATGTAATAAAAATATATAGTCCTATAAAAATAGTTTGGAAATTATTTTGACTGATTCTTCTCTGTTCTTTTGATTATTCATACTTTTTCTTTTATCAGTTTAAGGAACTGGGCGGGGTGGCCGTTGGAGCTACCGTCTTCTTCCTCATCCTGCTTGCTGGGTGCGTAATTAAGATTACACCAAGCTCATAATAATGTCTCTCTAGCTTCCCATCTTTCCTTCTAATGAAAACTGCATACGTGAACGAAAAACACAGAAAAATCACAGGAGCTTCAATGAATCCAGCAAGGTCACTTGGCCCAGCAATCGCAGCCTGGAATTTCAACAAAATTTGGATCTATATTGTATCACCAACCATTGGTTCTGTTTTAGCAACAACGCTCTATTTCTTCCACTTAGCGCCGGCGAAATCTAAAGGCGATGGCAAGCAAGCGGACACATCATTTTTTGACGTTGGAGCTATGGATCAGCTCTCTGCAAATAATACAATTGACATCAGTGCAATTTCGAAGAACTTAAGAGGTATAAGCATTTTTCAGTCCTCGTTATAATTGGATTATGTGTAATTAATCGGTATAATAATTAGAAAAAGTTGCTAATGATTGCAGAAAAATCTGCGGAGATGGAGATTTTCAAGGAGGCCGGAATAGATTCATACGAGTCAAAGCATCAGCTAAGATATACATAGTGGCTATGGTTTATAGCCAGGGAGAAAAAAATAGTTTGAACAGTTTGTTGGAAATTTCCAACTTAATTTGGCTCATTGATATTTGGGCTTTTGATTAAAGCACATAGTCTAGAGTAATCTATTGAAGAAGACTCTATAAATCTATTATGGAGTAATTATTAGAAAAGTCTAGAATATGCGTTTAATGTCATTTAGGAGAGTCATTTGAAATCATTAGATTGAAATATGCTTGCATAATACTAACGGTGTACTACTAGTATAAATAATGGTGGTGCATTTCTTTGAGTTTGTATCAAGTCAAAAGTGAGAAATAAAATTTCTAGTTTTTTTTTTCTTTTCTCTTTAGTCATCTATTGTTCCAAAAGCCTTTTTTTTGTTCCAACAAAATGGTATTAGACCCAAGTTGCTTTCTAGAGATGGCGAATGGAGGTATGACTGCCTTCAAAGTGTCATTGCTTAAGAAAATAGATTATGATAATTAAAGTATAAAAATGAAGACACTTCTTGGAGTGCATGATGTATGTTTAGGAGATTGTAGAGAAAGGCTATGATGAGCCAATCGATGAGTTTGTTCTATCCTTAACTCAAAAGAATAGTTTAAGAGATTTAAGAAAGAGAGACAAGAAGGCTCTCTTTCTCATCTATCAAGCGTTAGATAATGAGGGCTTTGAGAAAATCTAAAGTGCTACATCAACCAAGAAAGCGTGGGAGAAACTCCAAGTATCATATAAGGGAGAAGAGAAGGTTAAAAGGGCATGTCTTTAAATATTAAGAAGATAATTTGATGCCTTGCAAATGAAAGAAGATGAGATGGTTTCCGATTATTTTTCAAGAGTTATTGTCATTCCTAATCAACAAAAAAGAAATGGTAAGCCTAGAAGATGTGGCTATCATTAAGAAGATTCTTCGATCATTAGAATCAAGATTTGATAGTATCACAAATATCATCGAGGAGATAAAAGATCTATAAGAGATGACAATAGAGCAACTCTTACGTTCATTGCAAGCTTATAAAGAAAGAAAGAAGATGAATGAAAGGATTACTAAACAACTCCTAAAGCTAGATCTCAAATCAGTTAAGAAAGAAGAAAGCTTCAATAACAACATTAAAAGCTATTGTGGAAGAGGTCGTGGATAAGGATGAGGTCATACGAATGACCAAGAAAGATATTTTAGTAACAACAATCAATAAAGAGAAGAAAACTTAATAAGAGGGCGTGGAAGAGGACGCTCAGACTCAAGGTACGTGAAATCTCAAGTTAAGTGCTACAATTATAATAAATTTGGGCATTATGCTAAAGAATATAGAGCACACAAAAGTAAAGTCAATGAAAGGGTCATCTAAGTAGAAGAAGAAAGAAAAGAAGAAGACAAGTTATTACTAGCTATAAAAATAATGAAAGATGTGAAGATGGAACATAGTACATAGACACTGGAGCAAGTAATCACATGTGTAGATAAAGAAGCATGTTCATGGAGCTGGATGAATTGGTGGGCGACAATGTATCCTTCGGAGATGACTCAAAAAGAGAAGTATAAGGCAAATTTACTATTCTTATTCACATGAAAAATGAGAAGCATCAATTTATTTCTAATGTCTTTTTTGTGTTAAATATGAAGAGTAATATTTTATATTTGGTGACACTTTTGTAGAAAGAATATGATATTCATTTAAAAAATAATTATCTTCTCTTAAAAGATAATATTGATACTTTAAGTACAAAAGTGCCAATGTCAAGAAATAAAATACTTTTGCTAAACATTCAAAATGATATTTTCAAGTGCCGCAAAGCTTGTTATAAAGATGTTTATTGGTTATGGAACCTCTTATTTGGACATCTGAACTTTGGAGGACTATAGCTGCTTTTAAAGAAAGAGATGGCGAGACTTCCTTGTATCAAGCATCTTGATCAAATATATGAAGCATGTCTACTTGGGAAGTGTTGACCTCGATTTTGCCCAGACCCTTGATCAAAGGGTTGACTTGGGCAAATTGATCAAGTCAGACCCCAAGACCCTCTCCAATAGGTTCAGTGAGTTGAACTGAGTCTGTTGAGCCTGGACCCAGATCCTGGGTCAACCTGGTTGACCAGGTCAACCAGGGTTGACCTAGATTGACCTAAACACTTCCTTTTGATCTAAAATTGATTCCAGAGCTCCCTGGCTCGATTTCTCTTCACCACTGGACTCATTGGGTTAGACCCGACCTACTGGACCCAGTTTTGTACCCTGGGTCAACCTGGTTGACCAGGTCAACCTAGGTTGACTCATTTGATTAATTTGAGCTTAATTCAAAGTTAACCTATTCAAACCCATCCAAGGCTCAACCTCTCATTCTCTTTCACTTATTTGACTGATTTGACCCAGTCAAACTTTGACTTGGTCAAATCAAGTTCTAAATAAGTCAAAATCACCTATTAATGCCCATTTAAGAGCCTATTTAATGCCCTAATCAATGGCTCTTGGATTTGAATTGAAAACCACGGCCAAAACCGACCCTTTTCCCTCCCAATTAATCAGAGAATCGATCTGGACCGTCGATCTCAACCCTTGTCCCCTTAAATATCAAAATTTAGGTCAAAATCGGGATCTTTTCACCCTTGCTCGCTCTCTAGGCCTCCTTTTGCTCTGATATTTCTTGCAAGGACTCCTAGAGACTTCCACTTTCATCCCCGATGAGATCCCGGCCATCCCAGGCCGTCAGCGGCGAGATTCCGGCGACCCGAGAGCTTGGATCTTCCAAGTCATTTTTTGCGCGATCTAGACATTGGAAGCTCGTGGTTTCTTCTGCAACTAGGAGCGTGGACAGTCTACAAGTGCAAAAAGCCAGAGATCTCTCGATTTCATCTAGTATTTTCGGTAAAATTGCAAACCCTAGTTAGAACACTTGAAGTTATTTAACTTTTCATATAGTGCATATTATTCTACAAAGATATTCCCCCATGATTTCTGCTCATCCCTAGGACCTATGTTTAAAATTTTGTGAGATTTGGTTGAGAATCGAGAGAGACGAGGCCAAAAACACCTTTAGGGCTCAGGTTCGGCTCTTTGGGCATCAGGGCTCGATCTCAGCAGTTGATTTGGCTCTCAACAGCTGAGATCAAGCCGTTCCGTGGTACTGGTTCGATCGCGGGTCTGATCCCGCGGTCAATGCTTCTGTCCGGCACGATCTCCGCCGTTCATCACGTACTGCGAAGGATCGGACGGCGGGATTCTTTCGCCGACGTGTTTAAGTGACGCCACGTCACTTTACCACCCCATTAATCACGCGGCGATGATTGCGCTGAGGGCGCAATCATTGGAAAATGCGTCCCGGAACCGCGGAGCCAATCCCGGGGCGCCACGTAGCCCTAGCCGCCGAAATTCGTTTTAAATATTCTTTAAATTATTTTAAATGTATTTTAAAATCCAAAAATCTTCAAAAAATCATAGAAAATTCATTTTTGATCTGATTTTGACGTACAATACCTCGTTATGAAAATGATATGTATATTTTAAATTATTTTAAAAACAGTAGAAGTATTATTTTTAAAATATTATTTTTTAATTTTTTTATTGTTATTATATTATAATATTATTGTTTTATTTATAATAGTAATAATTATATTATTTTAATTCCTTTTTGTCACTGATTTGTACTTGTTTACTATTATTATTATTATTATTTTGATTTAGATAAAAAAATGTATTTTTAAATAGTTAAGTATCTTCCTAATTAATTTATTAGTTAAATTACTTAAAATATCATTAATAATTAAAATACTACTATCAGTGTATATTTTTAAATTACCTTAAGTTTTAAAACTATTGAAGTATTATTTCATGTCATGTTTGATAATTATTTTTTAAATACTATATATTTTTAATTATTTTTAATCCTCTTTATTGATTTAAACTTCCAAAAATCATAACTTTCCCGTTTTAAATCCGTTTTTGACGCACAACACCTTGTTTTGATCGTATTTGAATTCTGCACACTTTAAAGTTGGTTTTGCTCAAAAATTTTTGATCTTTCTGCAGTTATTTTAAAAACAGCCAATAGCACTATTTTTAAATAATATCTAATTATCGTACGTAAACTTCGAAGATGCGTAACTTTCTTGTTTTAAGTCGGATTTCGATGCACAGCATCTTATTTTGTTCGTATTTGAATTCTGTACAATTTGAGACCATCTTGTTTGAAAATTTTAGGTACATCTTTAGCTATTTTGAAAACAGCAAAAATCACCATTTTAAAAATAGCATATTATTGTATTTAAACTTGTAAAATTCATAACTATTTCGTTTTAATTCGGATTTCAGCGTGCGACCCCTTGTTTTCTTCAGAAAAATGTCTATTTTATTTTAAAATTTTTTTCAGAATTTATTCTCTGCTGTCCTGACAGATCTCTGTTTGGATTTGATTATGGGATTATTTTCCTATTATTTTAATAATTTATTATGATAATTATTTAAAAATTAAAAACTATTTTGAAATTATTTTGAAGCCTTGCTTGAATAACCAGTGGTTCTCCCCTATATTTATGTAGATATCAATTGAGCTATTTTTTTTTTTAATCATATTATTTTTCAAAAGCTTATATATGTATCTTTAGGTACTTTTAATTACTTTAAAACTACCTATCTTATTAAATCTTAATATTGGGAGATCCACTATTTCATGAAATTTAAGACATGAATTCTATGCATGAAGAGTAATCATGGGGGTGTGGGTTAGTGAATGGTTGGGTCCAAACCATCCACTAATCCCTTCATTAGGTGTCATTTAGTTCTTATTATTCGTAGTTTGCATGTGTAGGTCGTATCACGAGCACTTAGTTTAGGCTCTCCTAGATCTAAGGACATGGTTTGTTTACTTCTTTTATATGTTTACCATGCATTATTACCTTGAGGGTTAGTGTGAAACCTAATTTGAACCCATATAACGTAGTGAAACCCTAAGAATAAAAATTAAGGACCTGACTAACGAACTTAGAAATTTTTTAGGGGCTAGGATAGATCACTGATTGACATGAAACTTCAACATTTGAACTTAGGGACATCATAAACCTCCCAGAATTTCCTAGGAATTTTTAGGAATCTTTAGCTCCCTTAATTAACCAACCCTAATTAACTGGCTAAATAGGGCCCCGAGACCTTCTAAAAATTATAATAAATACATATTAGGTCATAAAATTACCCATAATACCTCAAACGGACCAGAATCTGATTCTTGACCTTAGATAAATAGGGCTCTTTAGTTTGACTTCAGGTTGACTCCTAATTTGACCATAGGTAGAATTTACCATTTTGCCCCTAATAAATCATTAAAAATTATTAAAAATCCCAAATCTCCTCCAAACATTTGGGAACACTTTCTCAGGTTATTCCTGACCTTTGGGGGTGATTCCAATCAGTTTGGAGCTGGTTTGGATCAAAACTATAAAAATAGCCATTTATTAGGAAATTTAGAAATTCCCTTAAACACCCTGAACTTAGAAAATTCATAACTAATTGTAGAAAATTCCAAATTAGGCAAACTCACTTGCATTGGACTCCAATTAGGGTCTAATATTTATTAAAAATATTATATTTATAGAAATTGGCCTAGATTAGAAAGTCAACATTTTGGTCAACCGTAGTTCATTTAGGGCCAGAAACTTAGAAAATTCATAACTTTGCCTAGAAAACTCCGATTTTAGTGTACTACCTGTCTAACTACTCGTATTAAGGTCTAGTATTTTTCTAAGGTGTTAGGAATCCCAAACTTGGCCTTTTTTCCATAATGACTTTTTGGACCCTCAGTCTAGTTCTTAGGATGACCTAGAACTTTCTAAAATTGACTTATATCACTTAAATTTTAAATATCAGTATCCTAAGATCTTAAAATTGATCAACAAACTGAAATAATTAAAATAGACCTAATTCACTAATATTTGAATTTCAATTAAAAATATCCTTTTCAGACACCTAACAAACCTGAACTTTAGATAACTTTAAACAACTACCCAACTTAGGATCTATCCAAACCACACAAGCCTTACACACACATAGAATTATTTGCTAGGGCACCACTTCTATATCTAGGTTAGGCCGCTGAGTTTTATTTTTCTGCTGTGTGCCGGAGCTTTACGTGATTTTCATTGCATGGTGTTTGAAAAATGATTGGTGTATTTGCTTACTTTTTCTGCACTCTGTGGATGATGTGATGAGCGCAAGATTTACCCCTAGGTTAGGAACGTCATATATATATACTGTTCTTTCGTGTAGGTGGCCATGCTCAAGCTAATAAAGGGGGGCACCGTTATGATTTCTAATACTATCTTATGCAGGTGCTTGCTCAGCCCCCCTAAATAAATGAGGGCTAAAAAATAATTATAACTGCTACAGGTGGAGCTGCTTAGCCCTCATAATTAAGATCATGGCTTGGCACAGGGTCAATGGAATGAGTCTTTTACTTTCTATATATAACTGCTTGGGATTTTTATTAGGATAACCATGCAGGTCCTTTAAAATTTTTCTGCTTTATATTCAATGTAAAAATTTGTAATAATTGTTAAGAGTTATGAAAACAACTTCGAGTTGGGATATTCTTATCCAACTCGGATTCCAAAAGAAGAATGCATCCCTAAAAGGGAGCGTCTTCTTCCATTTGGAAGACCGAGTTGGATGGCTTTAGATATCCAAAGAGAAAAGGCAATACTCCCCAAAAGGAGGAATTGTCCATTCGTTTGGATATTCAAGCCACGACAGATCCAAGGAGTCCAAGGAGGAGATACCCAAAAGACTGAAGACATTGAAGATTGAAGACCCGATATCCCACTCGAAGTTATTGGCGTCTGTCATAGGCTTAGAAATCCGGGTTGTTGGTAGTGGTGCCCGACCACTTTACTTTTCTGCATACCCTGGGTTGTAATTAAAGGGCAGTTGGCCTATGGACATTTATTTGATTGGTTTGATTTATATTGATGTGTTTATTTTGATTGCGCAGTAGAAATTACATGTTTTTTCTAGGTTTCTTTCTTGCATGCCGATTTTGTTTTAGCATGGATCCCGTTAGTCTCTTCTAAGGACTTCAAAAATTTTTATACTCACAACTAATTTTCTAAAATTTAAGTTTTAAATAACATAGAAATCTAACGAACCTAAGGAACTATCGGAATCGTCCGGGATCGCATGCATATTACTACATTCTTCTTTCATTGCTATAAGACATCTCCCTGCCTGCGGGTAGAGTCCGGATAATCTGACCTATGAGGATGAAGTGCCGGATCTAGGGAGACTTAGTCTTTTCTAAAAAAATATTTTATATAAGCCTATTTTTAAAATTCTATAGCATTCATGAGCTGACATTTCAACTAGCATGTATTGCATTAGTAACCAACTAATTAAAATTTAATTGCATTAGCTAGGAGCATCTAACCTACATAAGTCCAGGACCAATTAGGAAATTTTCTAGATGTCGGTACTATTTCCAATAACTGTACCACCCATCCATCTTTCATAATTGACTTGACAGCATGGTTTTAAATCGATTAGGTGGTTAGCTGGCTCCCCCATCCAGGCCGGGGTAAGTCCAGGCTTTTTGCACTGTATTAGCTAGGACACGGGTCTTAGTGTTGTTCGTAGAACGCTAAGCCCAACTTAGATTTAGGATTCGAGGCTACTACACTCGGTCTCATAGTATGCCTTAAATAGTAGGTAGGTCCCTTCCTTTCAGGGACCCTAAATCCTACTTATCTGCATCACAGGATAACGCCACATCCATCTCTTCTCTCACGCATGTGATTGGATGCCTGACTTACTTTTATCCAGTTTCTCCTTAGTACCCTAGAGACTCCGAATGCTGTTATGAATCACGCATGTTGATTCAGCCCTTCGGACCTTTCTTCCCTTTGAGTAGGATTTCCTAGTCCTTACCCATGTACCAATCCCACTTTAGGAGGGGATAATGTATAATCCTTAATCGAGAGTTTTCTCAGGCTCTGGCCTGAGATGTAATTAACCACGGGGGCTTGCGCCCGTGGGAAACTCGGTCCCACATCTATTAAACCCCACTCGAACTGTTATGTTTGATGGGGGAAACCCGTGATTAGGTCGTGTATATTGCTACCCATTGGGGTATGTTGGTGACAGCCTCTATCCTCAATGGTTAGTCGTATGCGCGATCCAACTATCCCTTTCAATTGACCCGTTCGCGCGGTGCTCTTTCGGAGGTCCACAGGAAGCATTTTAGAAAAAAGTTTTTCAAGAGAATCAAGTTCGAGAGCTCAAAAGCCATTGGAGCTTATACATATAAATGTTAGTGGACCAATAAAGCCAAGCTCACTCTGTAAGAGCAACAACTTTCTTCTTTTCATTGATGACTTCTCACAAAAAATATAGGTGTACTTTTTGAAGAAAAATCAAAAGTATTAGGTGTATTTAAGAAATTCAAGGCCATCGTCGAGAAAGAAAGTGGGTAGAAGCGGTCTCATGTGCAGTTTATTTGGCCAACTGTTCACCAAAAAGAAATGTTTGGGGAATGACTCCAGAAGAAGTAAGGAGCGGAAGAAAGCCTAACATCTCCCACTTAAAGGATTTTGGAAGAATATATAGCTCATGTGCACATACCTGACATGAAAATAAGTAAGTTAGGTGAAATAAGTATCAGACATGAAAACTACTCAAAATGATACAAGCTATACAATCTAAATATTAGAAAGACAATTATCAGCTGAGGTGTTATATTCGATGAAGAAGGAGAATGTGAATGAGGATAATATGATAATAATTATAAATGTAAAGAAGAAGATATGTAGCAACCAAGGATGGAGTAAGCAAGAGAGGAGCATTCTACTCCACCAGCAACACAAACTACAGACAATTAAGAAAACTCAAGTAAAGAATACCACGATTTAGATGCTTATGAGATATATATGAGGTAATAGAGAATAAAAAAAATCATACAATCTTTTACCTCTTTACAGACTGTGAGCCTATAAATTTTCAACAAGGAGTGGTAGGATATTACGGTTGAAGAAATCAAGGCAATCGAGAAGAACAACATATGAGAACTAACTTCACCTCCTCAAGGACATAGGGAAATTGACGTGAAATGGGTGTATAAAGAAAAGAATAACGTTAAAGGAGAAATTGAAAGATACAAGGCAATACTAGTGGCAAAAGGCTACAGTCAAAGAGTTAGCATTGACTATGATGAGGTATTTGCTCCTGTTGCTCGCTTAGAAATGATTAGACTAATAATCTCCTTGAAGCTCAAAATAAATGGAAGATATATCAAATGGATGTAAAATCAGCCTTCTTGAATGGGGTTCTAGAAAAAAGTATATATTCAACAATCACTATGATACAAAGTTAAAAGGAAAGAAGATAAAGTTTTGAAATTAAAAAAAAGTACTCTATGAGTTGAAATAAGCACCAAGAGCATGGAATAGTATGATAGATAAGTACTTGAAAGATAAATAATTTATAAGATGTCTTATTCGTTTGCTCGTATGTTGATGACTTGATCTTCTACGAAAATAATCAAATGATGTTTCAAGAATTCAAATAAGTAATGACTAAATAATTTAAGATGACTGATATTGGGCTCATGGCATATTACTTGGGCATTAAAGTCTATCAAATGGAATATGGAATATTTATCTCACAATTGAAGATGAAACATTTATCTCACAAGAAACCTATGCAAAGGAGATGCTGAAGAAGTTCCAGATCGATAATTGCAAATCTATAAATACTCCTATTGAATATGGAGTCAAACTATCAAAGCACGATGAAGGAGAAAGAGTCTAGCATACATTTTTTAAGAGCCTAGTTGGGAGTTTGCGCTACTTAACATACACATGACCTAATATTCTTTATGCTATCAGACTTCTTAGTCGCTATATAGAAACTCCAACCACCAGTAGTCACTTAAAGATTGCTAACAAAATCCTACATTATATCAAAGGTATAATTCACTTTGGCTTACTCTACTCCTCATTTAATGATTTTAGACTTGCAGGATATAGCGATAGTGATTGGGCTAGCGATATAGATGATAGAAAGAACATCACTGGTTATGTGTTCTTTATGGGAGATACAAATTTCACTTGGACATCAAATAAATAATTAATTGTTAGTATATCTACTTATGAAGTAGAGTATGTAGCTGCAACATCTTGTGTTTGTCATGCAATTTGGCTTTAAAACTTGTTAAAAGAATTAAGCTTACCTCAAGAAGAAGCAACAAAGATTCATGTTGATAATAAGTCTACAATAGCATTAGCCAAAAATCCAATTTTCATGATAAAAGCAAGCAAATTGATACACACTATCACTATATCAGATAACACATTACAAGGAACGAAGTGCAAGAGGAATATGTGAAGTCACAAGACCAAACTGATGACATCTTTACCAATCCACCAAGTATGAAGATGAGAAAGTTGCTTGGAGTCACAAAATTAAGTTTACTAGGGGATGTTGGAAATTCAACTTAATTTGGCCCATTGATATTTGAGCTTTTGATTAAAGCCCAAAATCTAGAGTAATCTATTGAAAAAGACTCTAGAAATCTATTATGAAGTAATTATTAGAAAAGTCTAGCATATGTATTTAATGTCATTTATGATAGTAGATATGAGAATACTCTAAAGAGTCATTTGTAATCATTAAATTGAAATATGTTGTCATAATCCTAATCGTGTACTACTAGTATAAATAGTTGTGGTGTTCTTGAGTTTGTATCAAACCAAAGGTGAGAAATAAAATTTCTAGTTTCTTTCTCTTTTCACTTTAGCCTTCTCTTCTTCCAAATGCCCTTTTTATTCCAACAAAGTTTCTAGTAGAAAGATTAATACGATATGCTCATATAGCTGCATAGTGATATACTTCTATTACTTTTGTAATATTTAAAGGTTCCATATCGTTCTCAAAGACCTTTGAAGTGCTTAGTATAAACTTGAAGTTTTAGGTTTATTTTGGGTGGCTTTTTTATAGTTTCTTAAAATTTTTAATTTTTGTGAAAAAATATTTTAAGAAGCAATAAAAAAGTCGTTCCAAATGAAGCCTTCATATCATACAAATCTGTCATAATTAAAAACTAAATTAAGGGAAATAATTTCTCACAATGCCCAAATAACTTCTTTTTTCATGGAACAATTTGTTAGAGAAAATTCATTCGAAATAACTTAAGAAAATATTTTTCCTTCGTTCTAACAGCCAAGTTTGTTTATAAAATTCTTACTATAATCTGATGCATAAGAGCAAGAAAACTCGGAGCAGAAGATGGCAAAAAGGAAGATCTTCTCCTAAGATACATACTTGGTGTTTCTATTACATACGAAAATATAATTAGATTTTTTTAATTTGGTTGCTGATTTATGAAAAATATATAAATTTTTTAATTTTTTTTTACTGATTTATGAAAAATAAATGCATGCCAAATCAATGATTATATGCATGATTCTTGATTAAAATTTGTAATTAATTTTGAAAATTAAGGGTGATTAAGAGATAATTTAAATTTTAAGAGCTTCAATGTATCATCAATAATTAGAGAGTATAATGTGAATTTTGAACTCTTAATATGAAAGTCACATAACAAAAAAATTTTAATTTTAATTTTTGAAATAATTAACTTTATGTCAATAATTATCTTATCTTTTAGAATAATTGTTAAAATAATCAAGTATACAAGAAAACTAAATGCAAATAAAAACAAAGTAGATCATAATGAATTAATTTTAGATCCCACATTTGAAATGAAATAATGTCTGAAAAATTTATTTTTAATTGGTATCCTAAAAAATATCAAACAAAATTATTATACATAAATAAGAAAAATCAAACCAATACAAAATAAGCTTAAATATGGAATTTAAATTATCATTTAAATTATCAAAATGTTAAAAATGATAATTTAAAATCATATATTTAAGCAACTTCCATAGGACTTCATAATTCTCTGACATGTTTTGGTTCATGTTGAGGCTGGTCAAACTACTGTGGAGAGCAAGCTTTGGCATGCTTATGAATTTCTGGTAGTTTTAGGTGATTGAAGAGCAGATAGTGGTTAGAAATATTCTGGGGAATTCTGGAGGAGCTTAGGAAGCTTATTAGTGAAATTTCCTTAGGCAAATGGGCACTAAATTACCGTAATTATCCCTTAATCCATGGTTGGTGAGTGGGGCTTGTGATTGGCCGAATGGCTGGCCTTGATGTGTTTGAGCTGCTCATGGGTTGGGTGGAAGGGTACTTGGAATGGATTAGTTGAATTGCCATGATTTCACTTTTTCTCTAGATTAGGGTAGGCTAACTTTGAATTTGGGGGTTGGTTTAGATCTATCTAGCTGGTTTAAGTTAACTTGAGCCCTTGAGCTGCTAATTGAAGCATGCGATCAATCCAATTTGATATGAATTTGGGCTTAGGACCATATTGGATTAAATTAAACTAATGTGGGTTTAAGGAGTCAATTGGCTAATCCAATGTCTGATTAGGTCTTTGTTGACCTGCTTTAATAAAAAAAAAAGGGTCTAAGCAATGTCAATTTAATCAAAACGTGTCAAATGTGCTGCCCTATTTGGTATATGAGTCAACTTGCGCTAATTTAGGTTTTATGGCCCAACTAAGCTAAACCATTAGTCAATTGATCTTAACTAGGTCATGGTTAACTTATTAGGATTTAATGGGAGGCTTAATTAGGCAAAACTAAAGGTTCAGGGCATTTGAGTTCAAATGGGTCACCTTGTTTCACTGAATCTAAGGGTTCAATTGGGTTAATATAAGAATTTATTTAGGTCAAATAGGTTATAGTTGAATTAGTGAGATTTAATGGGGCCTTAACCTTCAAAAAATTGGACCAGTTTCATGATTTTGGTCTTAAGTAGGCCAAATGGGTCACATTGGCCTAATTAGGATTTAGGCTTGAATTGGGTAATGATCAATTTGACTTAGTTTATGTATAATTAACTTGTATGAATCCAATGGTTTGATCATGCAATCAAGCAAATATTCTATAATGACTATGGTGGTTGGAGGTTTGAATTTAGGCAATGGTAGTTGACAAACCATCATATGTGACAATAGTTAAAGGGTCATAATTGGATGATGGTGGTTGGGTGATCGAAGTAAGACTATCATAATCAGATGAACATTATTGGGCAATGATGATCGAAAGATCATATTCGGGCAATGACGGTCGTGGGATCATAATTGAACAGTAGTAGTCAGAGGATTGTATTTGAGTGGCAATGATTAAAGAATTGTAGTAGAGCTATGGTGGTCAGAGGACTGTAGTCGAGTAATAATTGAATGACCAGAATCAGGAGATGACAATCCAAAATTTTTATTCGATGATGATTCGATAGTAGTGGTTGGGTGATGATTCGATGACTATGGATGAGTTGTAGTTTAGTGGTGCTGCTCAGGAGGAACTTTGAGATTCTTTGAGTTTCTCAGATTTCTTGAATCTCAAGTTAAGGTCCTCCCCGGATCGCCCATCAAGTAGAGAGTAGTGGTTATTTATAGATTTTTTTTAAGGTGTCACACTTCGTAAATATAGCCAAAATCTAGAACATTATTAGAAGTTCCATATTAATTCCCTTAATCATTGATTATTTATTTATTATTAAGTAATATTGGGATCGTTGGGTTCATCTCATCGAGATGCTCAATTCAACTATAAGCATGCGAGATATGGAGATCATTTGATTGTACAAGTAACATCATGAATTTTTTAATTTACCACGAGGACCTGATTTATGCTTATTTGGAAGTGAATCAGATCATTTTTGGTATGGACAAGATTTTGAAAATAAATTCGATTATTGAACTTGAAGAATGGGAGATTTGATGTCCAAAGATTCAACCGGATTAAAATATGATGACATAATAAATTATATATGATATATCATAAAAAAAAATTATCTTGTCGGACACGAATCTCGAGGAAAAATTGAGTTAAAAGCTTCTAAAATTAAATTTAGGACCATATAAACTCTGATTTCAACAAACTTATTGTCAAATTGAATTTCTCGAAAAGGCAAACCCAATGTCACCAGATTTCTGCCAGTCACCAAACTTTTGTCAAACTTCTACCCAAAGCAAGACATCCGTCCGTCATCGAATTTCTACCTGATGCCAGACTTCTGCCCATCGTCAGACTTCTGCCTCTTGCCAGACTTTCGTCGGACTTCTACCCCACTCCAACATTCATACTCATGGCTAGACTTCTGTCCATCATTAGGCTTCTACCTGATGCCAAACTTCTACCAATCACCAGATTTTTACCCAACGTCGGACATCCACATGTTGTCATACTTCTGTACATCGTTGGACTTCTACCCAAAGCCAGACTTTTGCCTATGGCTAGACTTATGCCAGTCACCAGACATTCATGGATCTTCTACCTGACGTGGGATTTCCACCCATCACCAGATTTCAACTCAATGTCAGACTCCCCCCCCATCATAGGACTTCTATTGGAGTTCTATCAAATGTCGGACTTCTGTCTATCATTGGACTTCCACCCATCGTCATACTTCCAACCTTCGTCGCTAGCTGAATACGGTCCATCAGACCTCCTTCACCAGACAATAGTTTTTCTAATCACTATCGCCTACCAACTATTATCCTTCAAACCTTTGTCTCCAGATAGCAGTCTTTCTGGCCATTATCGTTCGCCGACTGTGATCCTTCTGAAATCCGTTGTCAGCCAACAGTCTTTTTAGACCACTATCGCCCACTGACCTCAATAGCCAAATTGCAATCATTCTGACTTCCGTCGTCAGACAATGATCTTTTCTTATTCCTATCGCCTGTTGATTATGGTCCCTTCGACACTGTCACTAGTCTACGGTCTCTATGATCTCCGTCCCCCGTCGACTATGGTTCTACCGATAAAACAAATATATTAATAATGATTCTTTTAAGTGCCATTATGTAATGCATTTTACATTATGTATATTTATTACATTAAGCCAACGACTTCCCCCAAGGAAGGGCCTCATTTGTAATCAACCGCAAGTAATAGTGGATTCATTCAAATTGGGCCAAGCCTTATTATTTTTTCCCATAGTCAGGGTTTTCCACATAAAAAATCTTAGTCTCTTATGAATACTACACCATCTCTCTTACTTGATTATATGTTGGATCTTCGAACAAAACTAAGGCATTATGCTTTATATTTCTCTACAGCCATAAATATTTAAGGACGCAATAGTTTGGCTCTATCTGTGAGAAAGTGATTCCTTACTGGGGGCAATTTTTACTCCAACATCAAAAGGTCATTTGAGTCAACATTCTTTCATCAATTATTGTTGCATCAATTTTATGAGAATTAAATGTAGACTGGGGGGCAACCTTGACTATAGACGTGGTCAATAAAATTCCTTCAGCTCTTTCAATATCAATGATGATATCTTGGAATCATAAAGCTTTTAAAAAATATAACGATGCTTCCAATAAATTTCAAGCTTTATATAGTCCCAAGTTGGACTTCTAATCCTTGGGTAAGGTCTTAATCTTGACCTTAAAAATATAATAACGATATAAAAATAGAATATTTGTTATATTTGATTCAGGATACAAGCGTAATTCACCCCTCCTAATCAAGATAAAATTGATCACAGGGGGATTTAATTTGACATCTTTCGCATAGGTTAATGTCATCGAGCAACGCTTTGACATACAACTTCAGATAGGTCAAATATCCGAGGAGGATGTCAATCAAATATTAAAATCTATGATTTGTGAAATACATAATCTTTATTATGTCTCAATCATTGGATGATGAATTCCAGGGGGATCAATTCAACCTTTTTCGTATAGGTTAACCTCATCGAGAAAAGCTCTAGCATATAACATTGGATAGATCATACATCTTTGGTGGATTCTCTTAACCTCTTCCACATAGGTTAACATCATCGAGAAACACTTTATCATACAATATTGTATATGTCATACATCTTTGATGGATTTTCTAGACTCTTTCATAGAGGTCAACATCATCGTATAATGCTATGAATGGACAACATTCTCTTTAGAAGATTTAATAAAAGCAAATGATTGATAAAATAATCACTCATATGAAGATCTTAGTAGGCTAAAATTCCTCAAAAAGGCACATGGAATAATATATCAAAGCATGTCTTAAGGGTGCATAAATAACTTAATTTCCCATAGGGGACAATTTTATTTCAAATGAAAAACATACATCAAGCTCATACAATAATCTAAACTTCAAATATAATATCATTGGAGTTACAAAACAAAACTCATTATCATGTTCAAGTGTATATTTATTTTCACCATAAGCTAAAACTAAATTACATCGACATCCTCTGTATATGTTAATATTATCAAGTGAAAAATAACTTCAATAAAAAGGGTCAAGGTTTAATTTGTCTATTAAGAAAATAATCTTTCATCATGCTTTTTTTACACAAAAGAGGGGCACTGAAGTTTGATACGAGATGTCACCTATCTCAGACAATATAATGCTTATAATGTAAGAATAATTAAGAGGAAAAGAGAATGAAAGAAAAAATTTTCTTTTACACTAAAGAGGGGCAATAAATTTGGATAGGGGATGCCACCAACAAAAAATAATGGAAAGCCTCTGAAGTAAAAAAGAAAAGTGGGTAAGAAATGTAAGAAATAATTCTAAGTTCTACATAAGAAAAGTTTAGATAGTTGCTACTTAGTTCTTGTTTGTTCATATTCTTGCAACTTGTATATTTTTGATGATTCCAAATATTATTGCTTTGATTAGTATTTCTCCTAACAAATTTTGTAAGAATTGTTTTATTCTTGTGTGTACTAACATTTCAAAAAAATCATACTCAGGATTATTGAAGACTTCAAATCAGATCAATTTAGAGTTTTTTGTATATGAAGTCTATATTTTTCATTTTATTAAGTATGAGAGAGTGTGATTGTAATTGAGTAACTGTGCACACACAAATATATTGAGGGGAGAGTTTAAAATCTAATTTTTAAACTGATCTTACTGTACGATTTATTTTCGTACGAGATGATTTGATCAGTTATTTTCTCTTTCAAGCAGTCAAACAAACATAAATGAAAATTTTTCTAAGTATTAATCATATTGTACGATCACATTTCGTACATGCCTTACAGAGTACAAAATTATTAGGTTTTTGGTCACAAAAAAAGATTTTTTCTAAGTAGGGATCGTATTGTATGATCACAGTTTGTATACACCTTCCGGAGTATGAAATTATGAGGTCCCTTTTCATCCCAATTTTTCATCCAGATGAATTTGAAATATTTCTGAATTATTCGTATCATATGATGTCGTCATCGTACGTATGTTGTTCAAAGTACAAAATGGACGAGTTCCTTTTCGTCCAGATGAACTTGAAATTATTCATAACTGATCGTACCATAAGATATCGTCATCGTACATACGCCATCTAGGGTACAAAATTATGGGGTCTCTTTTCGTCCCAATGAAGATGTAAATTTTTTTAATTATTTATCCCGGACGAACTTGATTTATACCGAATAATGATCATGTACAAAATGTTTTCATACCGATTCATAACAGGTTCGTACACAACAGTTTTTGAACTATTCATACGTATGAATATATAATCATATTGTACGATCATGTACGCTCAAAATTAAAATTTTCAATTTTCTAAATAATTTTTCATGTCTTTAGTATAAAATGTCCACTAAAATTGACGTAAAAAAGTTTTGTCTTCGTGATTTTTCAAGAGAATTTAAAAGAGAGAGTGTGGGAGAGTGTTTGAGAGAGATTTCTTGAAAGTGGAGTGTAAAGGGTTCACAAGGTTACTCAAAGGTAAGGATCTCATTGTGATTTTGGTTGTCACTCTTCTTCTTGTCTTTCTAGTTGCTCGTGAGAAGATCTTTGAAGAAGATCCGGTACTCTACCGATATAAAACCCTTGAATTTCAAGATTTTTGTGTGCAGTTAGTCTGTACGAATTGAACAAATTGCAGGTTCGTCTATACAAACAGTGAGTTTGTTTGTACTAACTGAACATATTTTTTTGATAGAGCCCATCGTCCTAGGACGAACAAAAAAATATCGTCAGTACGATATGTGAATAGGAGATCATCCCGGTAATATCTTTTCCTCTATTTAAGGATTGTTTGACACGTTTTGAAGAGAGAGAAAAGTTGGAGAGAGCGAAAGAGAAGGAAAGAGAAAGGAAAAGCTTAATTTCGGAGGCCGCGAACCAATTTTCATCCGTCGACACAGTTGGAAGAATTGTTTGTCTCGCTGTAAGGAATCTGTATCCTATTTTTTATTTAAAAAATTTTGTATTTTGGTATTTTTCTGCTTAGATATGTGTTTTCATTACCGAAAAATATACATATCTTTGTATTGACGAAACTTTTACAGCGTAACATTTGGTTTGTTGTAGAGATGATGATTTTGCATGTTTTGAATATTTTATGAAAACTTTTCACCGGGTATTCTGAATTTTGTGGGATTTTTATCGAATAGAAACTTATTTGGATGTTGGAAAATAGAGCTTCAGTACAATTAAAGTTTTGAAATAATGTTTTACATGATTTTTGGTAATTTGATAATTTTCTGAAGATACACATTTTTGTTTAATAGGATTCTTTGTTGTATACCGTTATTATATTTTGGCATCCTCTGAATTAAGCTTAGTTATGCACTATTTATTATACTACATTAAAATGGATGTAGATATGTGCTTATGTAATAGCTAGTCGTTGTTACTGTTATAGTATATTGATAATACTATATGTGTGTGAAACAAATAAGTAAAGACTTGTTGACCCGTTGGTTGAATGACTGATTTACTTGTACAAGATGGTGGGCTGACGGGCTTTCCTTTAAATACCGCGGTTTGGTGTTATCCTATACTAATTTATGTGATACACTGAGTTGGATTTATAAGGAGATTATTACTGTGCCGACTGGCAAAGGGTAACGACTCTATTTACTGAGCTAACGATTTACTAACACTAATACTAACACTGAAAAATACCGTAATAGCCAGTGTTTCTACTTGTTGAGTATGACTATTGTACTAGTATGCATGTTTTAAGCATTATTCTTATCAAAATTGTATGGCTTTATTTATATTATACGGATTTATCATTACTTTACGAATTTATTGTTACTGCACGATTTTGCTGTTATTGTATTACTGCTCAAATCACTGGATTGTTACTAATACTGATACAAACACTGATACCACTAAGTCACTATACTGACATTATGCATGTGATACACTGAGCACATGATATAGATTAACTGGATTGCATGTAATTGAAATATCGAATAACTGGACAGCAAGTATACATTCTGATATGATTTTATTTCATTGACTGATTTCAATAGTTATTAACGATGTATTGGTTTGATGCTTTATACAATTTTATACTGACTGATATTATTGACGGAGATGATTTTCTTATAGATTTGATTGATATTACTAATACGATGATTTCTTTAATGATTTTACTGAGGTTTTAGATACTATTATTTCTTTATTGAATTAACTGATGTTACAGATACGATGGTTCCTTTAAAGATTTAATATATGTACTAGTTCATTGAGCTTTATAGGTTTTTTTTATTATTTACTGATTCCATTACTGATGATTATAGATTCTATTGTCTTTGTATTGATATTGTTTATGCATTGATTACTATTTATGCATTGATTTCTATTTCTGTATCAATTCAATTATCATGTGTAAGTGACTGTCATGATTTGACTGATTGATATGCATATTACTTCCGTACAGTGCTTTGATTTTAGTTGTAGGTATTTGGTGACATATTAGGCTTTTTTAAGCTCATTATATGTGGTTAATGATTTTAGGTCAGGGCAAGGGAGCAAGAATGTGAGGTTGATCTGGGTTCTTCAGGTTCTGTCCTTTTTATTTTAGCTATTCTTTTGTACTCGTGACATAATAGATATATGTGATTAATGTGTAAATCCTGAGTATTGTAAATAAATTTTGGGAATGAATAAATGTTTATATGATGTTTAAAATTATAGACTTTTTCTTAGACTGTTTATCACTGATTGATGACTATAGATAGCTCTGGTACTTGATAGTTTAAAGGATTAAAAGAATAATTCTTCCAAGTTAGATCCTTGGGGGTTATCACAGCCGACACTCGGAGAAGTGTAAACGGACGACGATTTTCTGCCGACATGGAGAGTGTAAAAAGATGATAGTTCTATGCCGACACTTGGAGTGTGTAAACAGACGAATGTTCTCTGCCGACACTTGTAGAGTGTGAAAAGATGACGGTTCTCTACATCACCGGGGATTGGTGGAAGAGAGTGTTTGCAAAGGTTTCTTCGCTTTGCTGTGGGGGCAAAAGGAGAAACAATTTGGTACGTAATAGTGCAATACCTGAAGAGAGAGTCTTCAGGGAGTGAATGTAGGTCGTGTTTGACCGAACCATTATAAATCTTTGTGAATTTTAAATTTTCGCATTTATTTACTGCAAGTTATTTTTTCTGTGGTTGAAAAATTGTTCTGAAACTTTAATTAACTTGCTAAGAGACTTAACTGTTTTCAATTTTAAATTCCAAGAGTAATTTTTAAAATTACCAATTCACCAACCCTCTTGGTTAGCCTTGGGATAATAGTTTAGATTTAACAACCTATTCAAGAATCAACAAGAAGTACACTGAATATGAGTAGGGTATGTCACCTACAAAAATAGCGAAAGGCCTCAAATTTAAGAAAGAGGTAGAAGAGGAGCAATCTTTCCCTTGCCTTAGGGTCATATTTATAGGTTAAAAGGGGGATAATTGTTTCAAAATGAGGGAAAATTTGCCTCCAAATCCGTTTATTTTTTTTTTTTTTAATTATTCGAAAATTTTATAGAAATTTTTTAGGCCCAAATATAAATTTTTTGGAATTCTTTAAAAATTTTAATGGTATTATTAAAAAGACCGGGGCGGTTAAAAAACTGAGGGGACGCACTGCTCCGCCGGCTCAGAAATTATTTTAATGGTATTATTTAGAATTTAATAAACAACCTATTGAATTTGGTTTTTATATATCGTGAGACAATCCACGATATATTTAAAAAGCTCAGTTTAAATATTGAATTGATTACTTTCGTTTGGAATTCCATATATGTCTTATATGAATCTAAATTCTAATATGAAAATATGAACATATATACTGTTAGCCGGTCTTCCACCAGGCTAATGTTAAATTTAGTGGTTTGAAGAATAAATTTTTTTAATATATAATATTATATATTAATATTCAAGTTAAATTATTTAATTATATATATATATATATATATAAACTAATTTAATATATAAAGATTATTTAAATATTAAAGACAAGATATCAAAGATTTAAAATTTATTAATATTTCAAACTTTATATATTACAAAGATTTATAACGGACATTTGGACTCAATTTTGAAACTTTTAAGCAAATTGGGACTTCTATGTCAAGATCATATTATTTTCGATTTTCAAATTACATAAAAAATTCTCCAAAAACTGTGATGCGTATTTTTAGACTTCTAGAACTTTGACGTCTGAAAATAAGGGAACAACTGATATAACTTCAAAAAAATTATCTTGATTGGACATGAATCTCGAGGCAAATTTGAGTTGAAAACTTTCAAAATTAAATTTAGGATTGTATGAACTCCGATTTCAGCAAACTTATTGTTGAACTGAATGTTTTGAAAAGGCTAATCCAAAGACACCAAATTCGACTCAATCTGAGCCCAAATGAATCCAAATCGAAGACTCGAAGCATATTTGAAAGGTTCAAATTATAATTTGGATTACCAAATAGTTTCCAAACGTAACATGTTTATAGTCAAATTGAGCAGCTCAACTAGACAAATTGAACAAGCTTAATATTGTTAAATTATGATATCATTAAGACATTCAAATGTCAAAGGAACAGTCAATGGTCAAGGGAATCAACATCAGCCATCCATTCAAACCACTCCCGAAGTACCCTTGATATTCCTCTTATTTATTGAACATACCACTCTCAGCAAGGTATAAATAAACCCCTCATTCTTCATTGAAAAGGGGTGGAGGAGGGGAGGGATCGAAGCAAGAAGAGAAGGAAGAGAATGAAGCAAGAAGGGAAAGAAGAGAGGAGAGGAATAGATTTCTCTTGCCACCAAGCTCCTCCTCGACCACCAGCCGATGTCGAAGTTACGCCCGTCAGTGGATTTCTACCCGACGCTGGATTTCTGTCCTTCGCCGGACTTTCGTCAGATTTCAACCCGACACCAGACTTCTACTAGTCTCCGGACTTTTGTTGGACTTCTACCCAATGTCGAATATCCACTCATCGCTGGACTTCTATACATTACCAAACCTCTACCCGACGAAGAACTTTTGCTCATTGCTAGATTTCTACCAGTCATTGAACATTCGTTGAACTTCTACCGGATGTCAGACTTTCGTCTGTCACCGGATTTCTTCCAAACGCCGAACTTTCACCCGTCATCGGGCTTCTGCCCGTCACCAAACTTTTGTCGGACTTCTACTTAATGCTAAAATTCACCCTGTGGCCAGACATCTGTCCATCGCTGAACTTCTACCTGATGCTAGACTTCCGTCTATTATCAAATTTCTTGCCGACGTCGGACTTCCACCCTTCGCCGAACTTCTACCAATCTCAGTGCTTTCGTTGGAATTCTACCCGACGACGAACTTTCTCCCTTCGTTGAATTTTTAACAGACGCTAGACTTTCGCCCATCAACAAATTCTTCCAATTGCTAAACTTTCGTCAGACTTCTATCCGACGTCGAACTTTCGCACTAGCCAGGCTTATATCCATCATCAGACTTATACCCGATGCCAGATTTCTTCCCATTGTCAGACTTATGCCAGTCGTCGGACATTCATCAGTTTTCTAACCGACGCTAGACTTCCACCCGTTGCTAGATTTCTACCCGAAGCCGAACTTCCCCTCGTCATCATACTTCTACCCGTCGTCGGACTTCTGTCGAATTTCTATCTAATGCCAGACTTCTGTCATCATTGGACTTCCACCCATCGCGGAGCTTTTTCCCATCGCCAGACTTCTAACCTTCGTCGCTTGCCAACTATGGTCCATCCGACTTCATTCACTAGACAAAAGTCTTTCTGACCATTGTTGCCTGCTGACTAGGGTTCTTCCAACTTCCGTCGCCAGATAGCGATCTTTCTGGTCACTACCACCCACCAACTACTGTCCTTCTGACATCCGCTATCAACTAACAGCTTTTCTGACCGCTGTCATTCGCCGACAATTGTCTTTCCGACCTCCATAGCCAGATTGTGGTCCTTCCTACTTCCATCATCAGACAACAGTCTTTTCTTATCGCTATCGCTCACTGATTACGGCCCCTTTGACCACCGTCACTAGACTACAGTCTTTCCGACCTCCATCACCTGCCGACTATGATTCTACTGACCAAACAAACATATTAATAGTGATTCTTTCAAGTCCCATCTTATAATGCATTTTATATGATATATATTTATTACATCAAGCCAAGGCATTCCCCCCAGGAAGGGCCTCATTTGTAATCAACTACAAATAATAGTGAGTTCATTCAAACTGGGCCAAGCCCCCTGGGTTTTTCCTATTTTCAGGATTTTTCACATAAAAATCTTAGTATCTTATGAATACTACACACTCTCTCTTACTTGATAGTGTGCTGGATCTTCAAACAAAACTAAGACATTAAACTTTATATTTCTCTAAAGTAATGAATATTTCAGAATGCAACAATATATGACATAAATGATGTAATAATGATGCACTAACCATATTTTTTCTCATCTTGTATATAATATTCTAAATCATTATACTTTATCAAAAATATTTTAAATATAATTCTATATCAAAATTTTGGGATATGCTATTCTAATTATTTATAAGATATCCAGCTTTAAAAATAACAACATTCAATTTAAAAGTTAAAAAAAAAAAACATAAAATGGAGGGAGTTTTGAACTTGCTAGAACTTCTAAACTTTTTATTATAGCCATTCGAACAAATCAAAAGGTCAGATCTATATTTGAATCAATTAGTTCATTAAAATTGAACTGGTTCATCAGTTCTTAATTCGGTTCAACCACCGTTTCCAACCTATCATGGCCAGTTCTCCGCGGAACCCATGTGGCTGAAAGGTTACCACAAATTGTGCATAGTTTCCGGTTCAAGCAGCTTTGGCTGAAAGGTTACCAAAACTTGTGCATAATTTCTGGTTCACCAATTCTCCTGTTCAACCATCTTTTCCTACTTTTCTCCACGTGGCGATTGAAATTTGATAGCAAAATTGCAGAGAGGAAAGTAGGATATTGATTGTTTGCAACTACATCAACACATGCACCAAAGCTCCCATGCCATTTAGTTATTAAGTGTCTGGTCATTGTTTGTCATATTTGGTCATATATCTCTTAAAGCACTCAACGGTTTTGTAATAGTGAACCGATGAGGAAATGGAGAACAATCATAATATATCTATATAATAGAATAGAATAATCATTCAAATAAAACATTAATATTTATAAAATAAACATCTATGATGAAAACTTGAATTCATTTAATAATTCTCAAGAGAGAGGATAGTTGCGCCTCTGGTATCGACTAGAGGACATGCTCACAATTAAACTGGTTTGGCTGACTACTCTGGTCTGATTTAAAAACAAAAATAGACGTTGATTGATTGATTTCATGGAGACATTTAATTCGTGTGTGTGTATGTATGTATGTATGTATATATATATATATATATATATATTCTTAACATTTACTATTCATTGATTTTACATTTTTATCATGCTCATATTTAAGGAAAGTTTAGTTGGATGAAGAAACATGCATGCAAAGTGAAGTGAAATACATGGTGAAAGAAATACGATGGTGATGGTCAGAGGCCGGTAGGTTCTGATGGCGGCGACAACGAGTAATAAGAGGCAGTTGGTGGCCAGCGGTCGGCGATGACCGGCAAGCGACAATTATGACATATTATTTAGTGTATTTAGAAATCGATCAAATCTAATATTTTTTAAATATACCAAAATAAACTAAAGGATAAATTCATAATATATATTAAAATTTAATTTCAATTCTTTTACTTCAAATCAAATACTTATATTTTTAAAACTTTGCATGTTAAATAATTTATACTACTTCTACTTCAAATGAAACAACCATTTAGTTTATAAATTTTAGTGCACCAAATGCATACATAATTTTTAACATATCATAACTATTTTATTCTACAATATATCAGACATTTTATTTTACTTCAAAATATAAACTAAATAATTAAGTTTCTAGTCATTATCTGCAACACTATTTACTAATATTTTCTAGCCGTTGCTTTGACTCTTTCAAATGCTCTCCAGCCTCCTTGGAAACTCCATCTCCAAAGATTTTTCTGCAAGATTATTTACATATTTTTTCTAGTCATTATCCCATTAATTACACTATAATCCAATATTAACGTTAAACGATATGATTACTCATACCTCCTAACTTGTTCGAAACTACACTGATATCCACGGAATTATTTGTGAAGACTTGGTTCATAGCGCGAATATCAAAGATTGGTATGCCTTCTATCTTGCTATTGTCGTTAGATTTGGGCGGCATTAGGTGGAAGAAATAGAGCATTGTCGCTGAAACAGCACCAATTACAGATGATATAATGTAGATCCAAATCTTGTTGAAATTCCAGGCTGCGATTGCTGGGCCAAGAGACCTCGCTGGATTCATTGAAGCTCCTGTGATTTTTCTGTGTTTTTCATTCATGTATACAGTTTTCATTAGAAGGAAAGATCGGAAGAGATAAAGTAATATAAGCTTGTTGTGTAATCTTATATACGCACCCAGCAACCAAGGCAAGGAAGAAGACGGTAGCTCCGACGGCCACCCCGCCCAGCTCCTTAAACTGACAGAATAACAAATATGAGTAATCAAAAGAAAATATAAAAGTAGTTAAAATGAACTTGGTATTATTTATATGATTTCCTTTTAATTCCAGATTATATGCTGAGCAGTGAAGGGTAGGTTCTCATGTTGCAGAGAAATTATTGTGCAGAATCCATATATATATATATATATATATATATATATATATATATATAGCAATTAATTCAGGTGTGATCATACCAACATGTTCGTACCGGATCCCATTAGAGCTAATTTGCTGTGAAAGTGTGCTGTGAGAAAGCTGAATTAAGATGAGTGATCTCCAAAGACGTTCTCGTGTTACATCTTTTTTTATAAGTTTTTATTTGTTAATGATACTTTTATTAGATTTAAATGAGAATTTGACTTTTAGTTGAGCAAAATGAAGAAAAGATTCATGTAACAGACCCACTTAGGGGCTACTTGGTTGGCTAAAAAAAATGAATGTTTGGATGAGCGTAAAGTAAATTCAGGTGAATGATTTTTCTTTTAAATAGAAATAAAATGAATTTAGTGTAGAGTTTAAAAATGATGATGACAAATAGGTGACCATGGTGACTGGTATGGGTGATGCTGTCTGACGGAGGTGATGTTCGAAGGATGGTGGTGGGAGGATGGCGGCCAGCGGAGAGCGGTAGCGGCGGTTGTAGCCGACGGCCAATGACATTGGTGGCCGGAGGGTGGCGGCCGACGGTGAGAGATGGCAGCGGTGAGCGACAACAGGCAGTGGTAGTAGCTGGCGGGTTGGTGGCAGTGGCCGGTGATGGTAGCTGCAGTTAGCGGCGATGTCGGTCGGAGGTGGATGGAGGTGGCGACGGTGGTGGAAGCGGTCAGCGACGATGGTGGCGGACGGCAGTCAATAGTGGTCCAGTGACCTTACTTGCGGTGTAAACCATTCTCGGTCAAAATTGAACGAGTTTGGTTTACCTAAAAAATAAACTAGAATAATTTACGTTACATTTAATTTACTTTACTTTACATCTCTTTTTTATCTATCCAAAAACCAAAATTTTCAAAACTTTGCATTTGAAATACTTTACACCCCATCCCCTTAGGATAAATGCTTGTTATTATTGTTTTCTTATTTGCCCTGGCTCAGAAGTATTAGAATCTTATTTCGTTTTGAAAAAGACAGAAATGTTATTGAAATTACATTCAAGCCATCCATAATGAAACTAATTAAGAGCTATCATAGACTTTAATATCAAATAATAGAAGAAATTAGATGCACCTACCGCTCTTGGATCTGCTCTTGAACTACAATTAGTCATTACATAGATGAAAGTAATGATGATCTCCAATACTGCCACCTTGAGATCACTTGCCGGGTTCGGTCCAACCGGTTGGGTTAGCATCGCCTCTGTGTTTTCCCCATCAAAAATCCATTTTAATGTTAAGCTCGCAGTTGTGGACCCTAACAACTCACCCAGCACATACAATGGGACCTTCAAACAAATGATATTTTAATAAACTCATTTAAGTAAACATATATATTATTTGATGAAATTAAACACATAAAAGAAATTAACTTACGTACCTGCTTCCATGGGAACTGGCCAACAACAGCATAAGCGAACGTGACGGCCGGATTGATTTGAGCGCCTGATATGTGGCCAAATGTGTATATATTGGCCGCGACGACTGCACCCCAGGCAAGAGAAACTCCTACAAATGTAATTTCGCTTCGCTTTTCTATATACAATGATCCACATCCAATGAAGATAAATGTGTACGTTGCAAGAAATACTGTCAGCAGCTGTTCATTCATTACAATGTCAACAAGATCAGATTTTTAAGATTTGGTTTAGGACGGTTTTATTACTGTTTCTTAAAACAGTTTTTTAATACAAAAAATTTAATTTTTATACTAAAAAATTACTTTAAGGAGCGGTGCAAGCCGTCCCAAACAAAGCCTAAATCAAATAATAGCCTTTATTAGTGCTTCAAAAGGAAAAGAGAGAGAGAGAATTGCCTTTTGGCTTTCTATAAAAAACTCCTCATTGTTAGACTTATCAGGAATGCAGGAGACAGCAGGAGAGTTTTTCATTGTAAATGGCACCTTGGAGCTGTGATCCAATAGCTAGCGATGAAAATCAAGAAATATATATTTGTATATATACACACACACACACCTGCATCTCTACTAACTTTGAAGGCCGGGCGAGAAAAGAAAAGTTTTTAGCTTCGCTCAATCTTTGGCAGCTGTAATTATTTTGTTTTTTGTTTTGGTCAGTTCTCCTATAGAGACCAGCATTAAAATTACAAGTTATAGAAACACTGGAGTTTCTTGTCGTTTCTAAACACATACTCTACTCGGCTTGATTCATTTGTAGCCCTACTTTTGACACCCTCCCTACAGGATAAAATTATAAGTCTTAAATAGGGCCTAATTCAAATTGAGAAGCTGTAAGTCCTACTTGCAAGCTTTCTCATCATTCAAGCAACTATAAGTCCAACAATGAAAACCTACCTCATACTTAGGAATGTAAGTTGCAATGATCAGTACAAGGCCTCTCTACATTCCAAGTTAGCAGCTTTAACCCTTGGCTAAATTTTTAACAAAAAGCATCAATATAGGACCATCCAATATAGCTACCTACTAATTAATTTAATTAAATATAACTTCCTAATTTGTACTACCTATATGGCATAATAATTTGAAAGTTAAAACCAGTAGGCCTCAACACTTAGAGTTCTAAGTTCTATTGTGATATTTTGTCTTTAGTGTTATATAAGCCTTAGCTCTTGGTCGCGTCAAACATGATGCCAACAAGTGGCCACTAATCATTAAATTTTTTAAAATATTAATCTCACAAGCTTTGATTTTATAAATTTAGGTTTTGTGTGGACAGATTTTGACTACTATTTTTTTACTGCTTTCAAGAAATTTTGTATTAAAAAATTATTTTAAAAAATCGTAAGAAAACTATTTCAAATGACGTCTCAGGTTTCATTTGGGACGGTTTTCTTATTGATTCTTAAAACAACTTTTTAGTATAAAAATTTTAAAGTTGCTTTAAAGAAAGTAAGAAAGTCGTCCCAAACAAAACGCTAGTGATCATTACTTTGAGGATGAAAGCCTAATTTTTTCAAAAGTTGAGTAAAAAAGCTGCTCAAACATCAATAAGATCAATAGAGGCATCACAACTACATAAAATAAAGCACGCCAAAACGGAATTGGTAAGCTCATGAAATCTGGCCTTACAAAAACAGAATTCATAACGAAATAATCTTCAACAAGGATCAAATCTCTCGGCCAACAACCAAAGTAGAAACAGCCACAGGCTCTGAATCATAAGAAGATAAAACTTCAAAAATAAACAAAAGAAACAGAGACATCAGATAAATAGTCAGTATAACTAAGAGCCGGCCAGGATTTCTTGGTTTTTCATTTATCCCATTTTTTGTTAGTTTGCAGCACATATTTATTCCATGAATTGTTGCATGTATGACTCATGAGAATCGTAGTAACGACAACAGAGAGAAAAAAATTAGTTGTAACTTTGCCATTATGACTTACTCTCTATCTCTCTCTCTTTTATTTTGTATTGTTCACTGTAATCAGATGGTAACTATTATATGCGAATCCATTGAAAATTTTAAGCAGCAAAATTCCAATTTTGTCGGCAATATAGTTTTTTTTATTTTTTCATTTAAAGGGATATATATATATGCTGAGTAGTGACGATTAAAGGTGTTGTTAGGTTAGTAATTCTCAGGTTTTTTATTTCCTTAACATTAAGGTTTCGTTTGGGATGGCTTTCTTACCGTTTCTTAAGAATAGCTTTCTAGTAAAAAAATTTTTGTACAAAGCTGCCTTAAGAAGCGGCAAGAAAGCCATCAGCCATGCCAAACAAAGCTTATGAAACTGTAGAAATTTTTAGAGTCATATTTTCTTCTATTAAGGATCTATTTGAGAGGATTGTAATTTTTATAAAGATAGTTAGAAAGAGTCCGAACTTGTTTTCCGGTGCATAAATATATCATCACAATCATAAAAGATTGGATAATGAATATGTCATAAAATATAACGTCAAAAGAGTCCGAACTTGCAAACAGGTCAAAATGAAGTTGTATGAATATTATGGAAATGTTAAGAATTTTATATTGCCACATTCGGATTAGTTTTAAAATTTTTAAAAATGTATTTTGAGATCATTGCAATACATTTAGGGTGTCAAAACAGGTCCCATGGTTGGGCTCAGATCAAACCTAGATTGACCGAGGCTTAAACGGGCTGATCCTAACCCGACCCATGGCCATTTTGTCAGTTCTTGCAAATATGTAAGGTATTTCAACCCGGACTCGACCCGCGCGGGTTACCGGGTTAACCCGACCTTACCCGCAGACCCATTTTGATTTTAAAAAGGGCGAGTTTCATGAGCCATGAGGCCGCAAGCGAGCTGTGAGGCCACAGTCATGGTAGCGTTTGCAGAGGCAGGGTCGACCGGTCTAGCGACAGTTCCAGATTTGGCCATTCATTCGGGTGGGCGAACTGGGAGTGAGTCACGACGTCAGTGTGGTATGCGGGTGACGATGACTGCAGTCAGAGCGAAACCACGAGAGGCAAGATCGGCGCCCGCAACTGCACAGGCAAGGGCCCGCTGGAGGGGGGTCTGGCCGAGTGCGATGGAGTGGGTCAGGCCCTGGACGCAAGCGTGGTGCGGTCATTCACGAGACGAGGGCACGGGTCACGGGTTTAGCAGTCAGGCATGCGTAAACAGAGTCATTTCAAATTTTCGGGTCACCCTGGACCCGACCCGGATTTATAAACGGGTCAGATTACCAAACCCGAATGCGACACATATGGCAAATGGGTTGCCACGAATCCGAAATTTTCCAAGTCGGGTCCGGATCGAGTTTCCGATTGGGTCAAATTTTGACACCCCATTGTTGTTTGATAGAAATGAGTTTTCTAATAGAGAAGTTAATATCAGAAAGCTTTTGAAAATAGTACAAAATACAATTCACTATAAAGTATTTCTGTAAAAGTGGCATATACAAACAACAACAACAAACAAAATTTCTACCATTACCAAACTTAAGAGTTGAAATTAAGCAGTCTCAAATGAGGCCTGATTCACAGATCTTAAAAGTGATATGAAAAAAAAAATTGAGTAAAATATTTGACTGTTTTTTTTTTCGGTTGCTGTCGCAATAAATAATGCAAGAAATTTTTTTTAATGCAAGCACAAATTTACTTTTTATTGGTTATTTTCTATATTTAATCTTTGTTAAAACTTTAATTATAATATCATAATACAATTGATTTCCATATAAAAAATAGAGTTCTAAAAAGAAACAAATGATTAGTTATAATTTAATAATAATAATAATATAAAAAAATAAAATTACGAGGCCCATACCCCATTGACACTCCTAAATCCGACCATGGAAAAATTATTAGGTGCGGAGTGCACACCGTTCGCACAAGCACTTGGTATCCAGCGGTACCGAGTGCCAGTACCTAGCGCGGAACAATACTTGTGCGGACGGATTTAAAATGAATTTATTATGAATTTTGAAACTTTAAGACTATTAAAAGGCATTTCAAAGTAATTTAAAATAATTATTAAATAAAATAAAATTAAATATCAAAGTTTTTGAAATTTTAAAAATAATTTAAAAGGTAACTTTTTATAATTAGGAAAAATATTTGGATTTGAAATTAATTAAATATTAATTTAGCAAATTTAAGTAATTTATAAATTAAAATAATTTTTAAAATAGGACAATATGTATTAATTTAAATTTAGATAATTTAAAAAATAATTTTATGATTTTAAATAAAAATAATAATTTTATTATGTATTCTTATTTAAAAATAATTATTAATAGTCTATTTATTTATTTAAATAATATATATATATATATATATATATATATATATATATATATATATATATATATATATATATATATATAATTATTTTTAAAATAATTAAATATTTAAAAAAATTAAATTAAAATATGTTAAAAAATTAATCTGAAATAGTAAAATAAAATTATTAATATTTTTAATAATTTATAATTAATTATTAATTTAAAATAATAATTAATACTTAATAATTACAATAATTAAAAATATAATTAATATCTAAAACTAATTTTATTTTTAAAATAAAGAAAATAATTTTCTTAAATTATTAATATATAATATGTATATTTTTAATTTAAAAATAATCTTAAAATAATTTTTGAAGTAATCTCGTTAAAAAAAGGTTTTAAAATAATAAAATAATTATTTTTAAATAAAAACGGCGGTAGCGGGCCAAGCACCGGCTCGAGTCTCATTCTGCGATTCTAGCACCGCAGCGTAATCATTGGCAATGATTGCGTGAAAAATGATGCGCCACTTATCCTCATAAGTACGGAATCGTTGGATTGTCCGCTGTTTGGATTAATGGCTCTGATTGAGCAGGCCGAAACAAACTACCGCGAGATCGTTTCCGCGGTTCGTACAAAACTACAGAATGATGGGATCTCCGCCATTGATCAAATGATCAACAATGGAGATATTGTACACTCGAGATTAGAGCGAAACCGAAACCCTAATGCTTTTTTTTATTCGTTCTCTCAAATGACTCAATGAAACACAATGAAATTTTAAACACAAGTAATACAAATGAAGAGCATTTTTGTGGTCTGAAACGCACTTTGTAGGAGCTATTTAATCCTAAGTGTTGTGACTTAGGTCTTGGGTTTTCGAGCAATTTTACCATTGGAGCTTCAAAATCTTGATATTATTGAGCTTGTAGACTGTTCTCGTATAAGTTCCTAGTTGAGATCGAGCCTTGAAATGCCTTGGATTGTTATGTAGGAAGCTTGGAAGCTTTGGGGCTTCAGGTCCCCAGAAACTCGCCGCTGCCGGCTTTGGACGGTCGATTTGATTTGGGGAAGGTAGAGGGATTTTAGGAGAGCTCTCACACAAAAAATTTTGGGGTGAGAGTGGCTAGGGAGAGAGTAAAAGCAAGAGAGCCCTCTAATCAACCCTAATAGCCTTGTTTATAGGCTAGGGCTCAAGGGGGACGGCTAGGATCGAATCTAGGTTCGAATATTAAGGAAAAGAGAGTGATTTGGTCGTAGTCTTGCTCAAGGGAACAAAAGGAAGGTTTTAAATGGCTTAAATGGGTTTTAAATTGACCTATAGGGGTCAAATTGACCTAATTAAAGCTTGGGTTGACCACGTTAATGTTTAACCAACTCAACCTAGTCAATTAGGTTCAAGGAGATGAGGGTTTGAGGCTAAGATGGGTTTGAATTGGTTTAGATCTGAATTAGGCTCAAAAGGGATAAATGGGTCAACCTGGTTAACTAGGCTGACCCAAAGGAAGGGTCTGGACCCAATGGGTTGGGTTAGACCCACTGGGTCCAAGGCAGATGAGAATTTGGCTTTAGAAGAACTAAATTGGATTTGAAATTGAAAGAAAAGGAATTGGGTCAATTTGGATCAACCTAGGTTGACCCAGGTCAAACCAGTAAATGCAATGGAGGTGGTCTTGGGGCCTAGCTTTGTCAATTTGACCAGGTCAAACCTGTGAGAGCTCGTTCCTTTGATTTTCCTTGCTGAATCTGATTTTCCTCCCAGGATCGTCCGGGACGATATTGAGATCGTCCAGGACGATCAATGCATTGAAACAGCTGATTTTTACGGAATGGGATCGTCCAGGCCGATTTTGGATCGTTCTGGGACGATCAGATACGACAAAAATCCCGAGAGTAAGGGTTTTTATCGTCCGAGAAAAATTAATTATCGGCTTGAGAAATCGGCCGGGACGATGGGATTTTGTTCTGATCGGCCAGGACGATGTGGCGATCGGCCGGGACGATCAGACTAATGATATAAGGAAATCAGCTCATTTTGAGGAGAGAGAAAATATTTTTTATAAAACAAAATATCTGAGGAGAGAGAAGGAGAAGAAAAAGCAAAGGAAAAGTTGGATTTCGGGGCCCACGGAGCGATTTTCGTCCGTCGTCGCTGTTCAGAGATTTGTTTGTCTCGCTGTAAGGACTCCGAATCCTATTTTTGTTTTCGAAGATGTTGAGTTTTGGTCGTTTTGTGCTCAGATTTGTATTTTCATTACCGAAAAATGCGCACCATTTTGTATTGACGAAACTTTCACCGCACAACTTTTGATATGTTATTGATATGAGTTTTCTACATGTTTTGAGTATTTTCTGTAACGATTCTACCGGTTATTTTGGGTTCTATGCGGTTTTGATCGAATAGAAAAATATCAGGATGTTTATTGATGTGGCTTCAGTAGAATAATAGTCTTATATTGTTGTTGTGCACGTTCTGTATTAATTTGGTAAATTTCTGTTTTGGTGATTTTTGTGTAAATTCTGTATACTGCCGTTATGCCGCTGGATTTTCGTACGATTTCCGATTCTCCTGAAATTGATGATTTGAATGCATATGAATGTGACTATCTGATTATTGATGCTGAAAGACAAGTGGGAACCTGGTTGAACGTTGGTTGGAGATTGACTTGACCTGTACAGGATGGTGGGCCGACGGGCTTTCCTTTAAACATCGACTATGGATATATGGATGGGAGTCATAAGGAGTTCTTATAGATATGCCGACGGGCGGCCGACGGGCAATAGAGTGACGACTCTTTTTATTGAAACCAACGTATGGATATCTACAACAGCAATATGGATTCTACAACAGCACTATGGATTTCTACAATAGCACTATTGATAATAGCCAGTGTTTGTGCTTGTCCAGTAAGACCATTGTATGAAATTGCATATGTATGGAATTGCACTGATTGGATTTCCTGATATGCATTGACCCATTGATTTCTGATTGATTTATTGATTGACGGATTTGACGGATCTATTGTATTGAATTGACTTATTATTGATTGGATTTTCTTGACGGATTTATGGATTTACGGATTTATCGTTACTGTACGGTTTCATTGATTGATCGTTGAGCATTGATACTATTGAGCATTGATATGGATATGGATGGATGTTGTATTGATTCATGGATACCGACATTGCTATGGATATGGATGGATGTTGTATTGATTCATGGATACCGACATCGCTATGGATATGGATGGATGTTGTATTGATTCATGGATATCGACACCGTTATGGATATAGATGTTGTATTGAATTGTGGATATAGATACCGACATTATTGATTCATCGATATTATGGATTTATTGATTCACGGACATGATTGATACTACTGATACGGATACTGATACTATAGATCCACTGATACATTGATTCATAATACCGATCATTGATTGATTGATTGATTGGATTGATTGTTTATTGATTTATCGATTTGATTGTTGTATATGATTTTATTGCATTGATTGATTTCAATTGTATTTGCCGATTGTATTGATCCTGCTCTTTCGCTGTATTGATTTGATCGTTTATTGGGATTTTGAGTCGATAGATATTATTGACTGGAAGTAATTGTTTACTGAATTGATTGACGTGGTTTCACTGTTGTAGCATCATTCGTGGTCGCCAATGGATTATCCTCTTTTTGGATATTGATACGCTGCCGTACTAACAGGAAGTAAGTGAGATTGAATGATAGATTGATTTGCAAGTGTATGTGCTGATACGATTCCATTCTATTGATTTGACTGATGTTATAGATCGATACGATAGATAAGATGGCTAGGCGACCGTATTGATGTAATTGATGTTATCGATTGCTATGATAGAGATTGTAGAGATTTGACTGACGCATTGATTTCTTGAGCTTTATGGATTCCCTACTGTTCACTGATTTTATCGACTTCTGTTCCGTATTGATTTCCGTATCTGCATTGACTCATTGATCATGTGCAACTGATTGATTTGACTTGATTTGATTGACCTGCATATTGTTTCCAGTGTCGTGCTTCGATTTCAGTTGTAGGCTTTGGTGACCTGCTGGGCTATTTAAGCTCATTATATGTGGTTAATATTTCAGGTGCAGAGCTTCCCGCATGAAGCTTCTTCGATCGCTGTAGCTTTGTTTTTGTAGCCCTTGGTAGGCTTTTGTTTTGTAGCCGTATGGCTATTGTAGATATTCTTTTGGACTCTCTTTGGACTGTGTATATGTTGATATGTGGATTATAGTAGATGTTGTATTTCTTTCCTGTAATGCAATTATCTCTGGATGACTGTATTGATCTGAGTGAGAAAAAAAAATGTCAGATGAATCCTTTCACTATTGATATCTGGGACGTTACGATTTTGGTATCAGAGCGAGTGTAGTGAAAGGATTTGCTTATATCCAGAGTGATAGTGATAATTACATTATTTGATTTGTTTGGTTTTCGTGTTTGATTTCCCCGATTTGATTTGATTTGATTCCGATTTTTATTTGATTCGAATGATTTGTATTGACCAGGCCAATGGATCTGAGAGGAAAGACAGTTGAGTCTGCTACTGATCTCCCGCTCACATCTGAAAATATGAATAAGTTTGCTGACATGGTCGCTCAGATGGTGAGTGACAAGTTAGCAAAACGTTCTGGACGTAGCAAGAAAAGTGGGGAAGGTAGCAGAGCAAGAATTAATGTTTATACCTGTTGTGGGAAAAGACATTTGGGACAGTGTTATCGGAGAACAGGGCAATGTTTCTGATGTGGTGCATATGGACATAGAATGACTG
This sequence comes from Dendrobium nobile, assembly GCA_022539455.1. Lineage (NCBI taxonomy): Eukaryota > Viridiplantae > Streptophyta > Magnoliopsida > Asparagales > Orchidaceae > Dendrobium > Dendrobium nobile. Next base: position 37,416,118 of record CM039731.1, on the reverse strand, counting down.
ATTGCCCAAGTTCTGGACTTAGGCAAGGACCTGTTCCGACTGTTCAGACTGAAAATGTACAAGCAATGGTGGAAGATGTTTCTTCAGTGCCTGCTGATGTGACTGGTACGAGTTTAGTTCTTGTTTGTTCCGATGTGATTTGTACAATTTTCCGATTGATTGGATTTGCTTTGTTTCGTTTTGCTCTGGACACTTAAGGGAAATGTCGGGACGACATTTTTCTAAGGTGGGGAGATTGTGAGAGCTCGTTCCTTTGGTTTTCCTTGATGAATCTGATTTTCCTCCCAGGATCATCCGGGACGATATTGAGATTGTCCAGGACGATCAGTGCATTGAAACAGCTGATTTTTCTGGAATGGGATCGTCCAGGCCGATTTTGGATCGTCCTGGGACGATCAGATACGACAAAAATCCCGAGAGTAAGGATTTTTATCGTCCGAGAAAAATTAATTATCGGCCTGAGGAATCGGCCGGGGCGATTGGATTTTGTTCTGATCGGCCAGGACGATGTGACGATCGGCCGGGCCGATCAGACTAATGATATAAGGAAATCAGCTCGTTTTGAGGAGAGAGAAAATATTTTTTATAAAACAAAATATCCGAGGAGAGAGAAGGAGAAGAAAAAGCAAAGGAAAAGCTAGATTTCGGGGCCCGCGGAGCGATTTTCGTCCGTCGTCGCTGTTCAGAGATTTGTTTGTCTCGCTGTAAGGACTCCGAACCCTATTTCTGTTTTCGAAGATGTTGAGTTTTGGTCGTTTTGTGCTCAGATTTGTGTTTTCATTACCGAAAAATGCGCACCATTTTGTATTGACGAAACTTTCACCGCACAACTTTTGATATGTTATTGATATGAGTTTTCTACACGTTTTGAGTATTTTCTGTAACGATTCTACAGGTTATTTTGGGTTCTGTGCGGTTTTGATCGAATAGAAAAATATCAGGATATTTATTTATGTGGCTTCAGTAGAATAATAGTCTTATATTATTGTTGTGCACGTTCTGTATTAATTTGGTAAATTTCTGTTTTGGTGATTTTTGTGTAAATTCTGTATACTGCCGTTATGCCGCTGGATTTTCGTACGATTTCCGATTCTCCTGAAATTGATGATTTGAATGCATATGAATGTGACTATCTGATTATTGTTGCTGAAAGACAAGTGGGAACTTGGTTGAACGTTGGTTGGAGATTGACTTGACCTGTACAGGATGGTGGGCCGACGGGCTTTCCTTTAAACATCGACTATGGATATATGGATGGGAGTCATAAGGAGTTCTTATAGATATGCCGACGGGCAATAGAGTGACGACTCTTTTTATTGAAACCAACGTATGGATATCTACAACAGCAATATGGATTCTACAACAGCACTATGGATTTCTACAACAACACTATTGATAATAGCCAGTGTTTGTGCTTGTCCAATAAGACCATTGTATGAAATTGCATATGTATGGAATTGCACTGATTGGATTTCCTGATATGCATTGACCCATTGATTTCTGATTGATTTATTGATTGACGGATTTGACGGATCTATTGTATTGAATTGACTTATTATTGATTGGATTTTCTTGACGGATTTATGGATTTACGGATTTATCGTTACTGTACGGTTTCATTGATTGATCGTTGAGCATTGATACTATTGAGCATTGATATGGATATGGATGGATGTTGTATTGATTCATGATACCGACATCGCTATGGATATGGATGGATGTTGTATTGATTCATGGATACCGACATCGCTATGGATATGGATGGATGTTGTATTGATTCATGGATACCGACACCGCTATGGATATAGATGTTGTATTGAATTGTGGATATAGATACCGACATTATTGATTCATCGATATTATGGATTTATTGATTCACGGACATGATTGATACTACTGATACGGATACTGATACTATAGATCCACTGATACATTGATTCATAATACCGATCATTGATTGATTGATTGATTGGATTGATTGTTTATTGATTTATCGATTTGATTGTTGTATATGATTTTATTGCATTGATTGATTTCAATTGTATTTGCCGATTGTATTGATCATGCTCTTTCGCTGTATTGATTTGATCGTTTATTGGGATTTTGAGTCGATGGATATTATTGACTAAAAGTAATTGTTTACTGAATTGATTGACGTGGTTTCACTGTTGTTGCATCGTTCGTGGTCGTCAATGGATTGTCCTCTTTATGGATATTGATACGCTGCCATACTGACAGGAAGTAAGTGAGATTGAATGATAGATTGATTTGCAAGTGTATGTGCTGATACGATTCCATTCTATTGATTTGACTGATGTTATAGACCGATACGATAGATAAGATGGCTAGGCGACCGTATTGATGTAATTGATGTTATTGATTGCTATGATAGAGATTGTAGAGATTTGACTGACGCATTGATTTCTTGAGCTTTATGGATTCCCTACTGTTCACTGATTTTATCGACTTCTGTTCCGTATTGATTTCCGTATCTGCATTGACTCATTGATCATGTGCAACTGATTGATTTGACTTGATTTGATTGACCTGCATATTGTTTCCAGTGTCGTGCTTTGATTTCAGTTGTAGGCTTTGGTGACCTACTGGGCTATTTAAGCTCATTATATGTGGTTAATATTTCAGGTGCAGAGCCTCCCGCGTGAAGCTTCTTCGATCGCTGTAGCTTTGTTTTTGTAGCCCTTGGTAGGCTTTTGTTTTGTAGCCGTATGGCTATTGTAGATATTCTTTTGGACTCTCTTTGGACTGTATATATGTTGATATGTGGATTATAGCAGATATTCTATTTCTTTCCTGTAATGCAATTATCTCTGGATGACTGTATTGATCTGAGTGAGAAGAAAAAAATGTCAGATGAATCCTTTCACTATTGATATCTGGGACATTACAAAACCCTTCCAAGGGTCTAAGCAAAAGGAAGGTCAACAAGCGGTAGAACAACGCCTAAAGTGGCCATGAAGAATTCTTTCAGACCTAATATTAAATTATGGTGAATGGACTATCTTGATTCAACCTTGCCCAAGACATTGACATGAATAATCTTTCAAGGATTTAGCAAAAGTTACTTCTTAGATGAGAATTATTTCAAACAAAGGCTACCAAATTATTGCGTCCTGAGCTATTCGCAGTGGTGGAGATGTATAAAGTTCAGCATCCTAGCTTCATATGAGAAAAAATTATGGGATTTGGTCCAATTTAAATGAATTCACAAGGATTGATGGTTGATTATAAATGATACCCCTGCTTGGAGAAGGGTGTCGGCTCAATGTAGCGAATACAGATTGTATAAAGTGCATTATATAGCAACGATTCTTAAAAGAGTATTGGGATATTTATTTGGTCAGTAGGACAGTTGATGGCAAGCGACAGTGTTAGGAAGGATTGTAGCCAGCGGGTGGTCAAAAGGATTGCAGTTAGCAGGGGACAGTGCTCAGTAGGACAATAGTCAACGAGCGATAGTAGTAAGAAGGTCCGTAGGTGGCATGCGATGATAGTCGGAAGGATAGTAGTCGACGGGCAACATTGGTCAAAAGAACCGTATTTGGCGGACTACAATATTTGGGAGGGCATAGGGTATCGATAGCATCCAAGAAGAGTTTGGATGATAGTCAGAGAACGGGCGGAAGTCCGGTCGCAATTGATGGTCAGGAAGAACTCCAGTGGTGTTAGTGTTGAATGGAGAATGCAAGAGAGGCTCAGATTTTCTCTCCTCCTCCCTCATGTGAAAAATGGGGAGCTATTTATAATTTTTTTGGAGTGACATGGCTAGTAAATATGGAGAAGATCAAGGGCTTGTTGGGAGTTCTCCATCAGACATCTCATAGTGATCCCCTTGATCATAGAGCGTTTATCAAACATTGAAATTCTCTAGATATGTCAGAAATGAGTGATCTTGGGCTCGTTGGATTTGTCTCGTTGAGTTGCTCGATTCGACTATAATCATGTCTTATTTGAATTTTATTTGATAATCCAATTTATACTCTAAACCTTTCAAGAATGCTTTGGCCATTTGATTTGAGCTCATTTGGGCTCAGAGTGGACCGAATTTGGTGTTAGTGGGTTCATCTCCTTAAGATGTTCGACATTAAGTTTGCTGAAATCGAAGTTCATATAGTTCCAAATTAAATATCGGCAGTTTCTGATTTCTGACTTATATTTGTATTGAGATTCATATTTGATTAAGATGATTTCTTGATGGCATATCAAATATGATGGAATATTTCATCATATAGAACAAGCGGGAATTGACGAAAGTTTGATTCAAACTGGCGAGCACTCTACATGTAAATCGAAAGAGTTAAAAAATAAAAACATTCTTAGGGATGAACAAACTTGTCAATATTCAATTTTAAGTTAAATTAATTTGATAAAATATGAATTTTTTGCAAGTTTTGTGAATCATAAGAATAAATAAAATTTTAAAAAGTTGGAAAATATTTATGATGTTATATAGATTTCATTCAAGTAAATATATAATCAAGATAGTATGATCTGATAAAACAAATCAAATCAAATTAAGTTGGGCTTGATTAATTAATCGAATTAGAGCTTAAATTCAAGCTTTCTTCTACTAATTTGAGCATGAAAGATATAAAATGATTATTATTCAAGCAATTATTATAATAAAATGATAAAAAGAATCAGAAATCAGAAGAAAAATAATAAAAAAATCACTTAATATAAAAAAAAGTGAGATGTAGTTTTTAAACATTATTAATAATTTTATCCGTAAAATCATGAATGCTAATATATTTTAAACGAGTTAGCTCTCAACCAAATGAGTCAAGTCAAGACTAGCTCGACTCTACTCATTAGCTCATCGAGCTTGGCTCACAAGCTATTTATCCAGTCGAGCCCAAGCAAACTCAGGAGTCGGCTTGACTCACTTACACCCCTAATCTCAACAAGAATCACATTTTATCTTGAAAATGATGGAATTTTATTACCATTTTTTGATGCTATATTATTATCTAGTCGTAATTATGGAATTTTCAATTCAAGCCTTCGATTTGTGAATCATCAATGACATTGATTTGCTCTCATTAAGCTAAATAAATTCAAACCAAGATCATCACCTATCATTATAATCCTTTTTTAGAGAAAAACAAAATGAAATCTCACACATTTCAAGAATTATTATGAAATATGCGGTTGTTGAAGTTTTTAGTTCATCTTGGCCCAGGAGCAGCGTAGTTAGATCATTTCCATGAGGGAATAATTTGGGCCGCCTGTTTTAACGTGCAAATTTAATATAAGTTGAGTATGGTTCTCTTAAAATTTATAAATCAGCACAATTTTTATGGATTTTATATAAATAGAAAAAAAATCTAAAATGAGAAGTTTATTAGGTCATTTATGACAACTTGCTGTTGCAGAGAAAATATTTTTTTTTAAAGTCATTACAAAAAGCAACTTTCTAGTCTAAATTTTTTTTGAGATAGAAATGAAAAAATAGAGGCCAAATTGTGATTGTCATTCGAAAACTAAAGTAATAAAAAAGTTGTCCCAAATAAAATCTATAAGCTTTTATTTGATGCAAATAGTATATATACTGGTAAAGTTGATATTTTGGGATGGCGAACTGGCATTATGATTTCAATTTTTAGAACTTTCTCACTATTTTAATCACTTTTTCTAGGATTTTAATTTTATTTAAGACATTTGATTAGAAGTAAAATGATTAAAAAGTATTTTGATTATAGCAGTTTTAAAAATTTTGATAATTGATTCAAAATAAAAAGAAAAGTTGAGTTAAATTGTTTAAGTATTTATCCTTTAGTTCAATTTGATGTATTTGAGAATCATTAGATTTTGGCTGATTTTCAAATATATACTGTAAAATTTCTGCTATTGTCGCTGCTGACCACTGCTTGCTACCTGTTGCTTGCCACTACTCACCACCGCCCACCACTTTAGCTGGCTACTAGTCGCCGACTATTGTTCGACACCATCTCCTCCTATTGTCGACGGTAGCTACCAACCACTGCTATAATTGGGTTTTACATTATATTTATTTTACTTCAAGCTAAATAAAAAAAAAATAATCACTTGTATTTATTATCCACTCATATAAATAATTTAAAATATTTTAAATACATTATATTATTTTTACACTATATCTCATAAACGAAGCTATTATTATATTGTTCTCCCTAACAATCTACAAAATGTTAACTATTTCAGCCTCATCATCATGAGCTATATCTATTATTTCAAAATTATAGGGCATTGACAATAAGAGATTATCAGATTTCAGTGAAAAATAAGAGATTTCAATCTTTAAAGTTAAAATGCCATAGTACTTTGAAACTTTATTAATTTTTTCGGACTTTTGAATGTAGTTTTATAAAGGGAAATTTAAATCTATATGTCTAAGAAGAAAAGAAATTGAAAAATAGGCTCAAAAGTTCTATTTGGATTAAAATACCTCCACTATGGAACGCACACTTTTTTTTTAGTCCATTCAAATCAAAATTTGATATGAATGAGGTTTGAACAAGATTGAGACAAAGTTATAAGCATACATTAGCACTATTAAAAATGTGAAGTTTTCTCAGCATTTATTAGCAGCAAATTAAATATCACAGCCATAGATCGGATACTGCAGTGATCTTAAACCACTTCTTTGCATTATTAAATCGGAATCATCCTATTCAATAAGTGCGAATCGGAAATAAGCCCCGGCTCATTCTACACGTCGTCCCGACCTTGATCTCAATCTCCTCTGCATTGAAGAGATCGATGTCTAGGCCTCATGTTCATATGCAAAAAAAGCTGTAAGCTCACTCTTTAGGTTTTTTCTTTATCGAATTGAGGAGATATTTATAAATTCCACATCATATTTTTTTATTTTTTTGTTAAAACAAAAAATTTTATTTCAACTAAAAAAATATTACAACAAGCTTAAAAATGGGATGAAAAGAAGCTATAGAGATACAAAATAGGGGGTAACAATCCATCGGGCTCAGTATTTGACAGAGAAGGTATTAAAACTATAATATCATCTTTTTAATTATAAACTATCAAATTATAAGTTCTATTTTGAGTGTCATAGATCATTACATCAAGAAGATGCCTTCAATTTATATTCCTCAATCTTTGAGCTTACGTACCTAACTAGCATTGGCATGTACCATCACATAATTAATAATATATAAGTTCCATTCTTGGGCCTCTCTTTATAACCTTTTTTTTTTTTTTAACCAAAACACATATATTAAAATAAGAAAATACGGTTACATCAGAAAATGATCAGAAACAAATAAAAAGGAAATACAACCACATTTGGCTCAGTATACGGCCGAGGCTCCCAGCATCCCAGCAACCTCGCACGGACCGTCCATAAGATAAAAATAGCATCCAATCCAGCTAAACTCAACGAAGAACACCGAAGGTTGCCACCAGCTCGGCCACAAGGACACGAGCCCCAGCCACATCATTGCCTCAAAATACCAGAAATTCATACCGAAGCAATAAGAGAAAGAAAAGAAAGAGTAAAAAGGAATTATCTCCTTCTGCGGCCCCTCCCGCGGCCCCTCCCATGACATCTCCCACTCCCACGACCTCTCTTTATAACCTACATAAATATATAAGTTCTTCTTTCCCTTTCATTAGGATGTTTCTCCTTTGAACCTCTACAGAGCCCCATATGATCTATTTTGATTTACCATGACAAGAATCTCATTAATATTATCTATTTTAGACATAAGTATTGACTTCTTAATTGAGAGTGCTCTCATACATATCAGGGATATAATTAATATTGGGAGCTAACAACTTTGAGAAACCTCAAACTCAAAATTCAAATAAATACGACTCGGAGCCGCATTCCTTATAAAACTAATCTTGAGGATAAATACTAGGGGTGTCAATATTTGACACGACACGAAAACCCGACCCGGACCCGACCCGAAAAATCCGGGTTGGACCCGACCCGAATGCAAAACGGGTCGGGTTCGGGTTCCAGAAATCGACCCGTTTGAAAAACGGGTCGGGTTCGAGTTGACCCGACGGGTTGCCGGGTCAACCCGTTTGACCCGAAACATGCAGTCCAAGCCAAGCCCGAGTCCGAGCCAGCCCGCGATGCCGCGCTACGCCCGCGCTGCCGAGCTCGCGCGGTCGGGTCTGCGCAGCGACCGCTCCGCCCGCGATGCCGTGCTTCGCCCGCGATGCCGTGCTTCGCCCGCGCTGTCGCGCTCGCGCTGTCACCCCGCGCTGCTGCCGCTCCGCCCGCGCTCGCGCAATGCGCGCGCTGCTCCGCAATCGGTTCCGTGTCGGGTCAACCCGACAACCCGCCGGGTCGGGTTTAGGTTCGGATTTTCGACCCGTTTGCCTAACCGGGTCGGGTTAGGGTCGACCCGTTTGAACCCGGGTCAGTTCCGAGTCCGACCCGAACCCGACCCGTGACCCGAAATTGACACCCCTAATAAATACATTCAATTTACCTTCCATTAATCTTTGCTGGTCTATAAAGTGCATAAATTGGCTATGATTAATATTATCTACTGCAGTGATGCATGTGTCTTTCAAAATCCACATATTTACCGTTTTTAATATTAAGGCTATTCATACACATACTCATTATAAATAATTTTGATATAATTGAAAATAATTAACGTTGAACTCAAAATTTAGTTTATGTTGCATATAAAGTTTTATAAACATAAAATTAATGATTTCATCACACAAAAATATTTTACTATTTATATTCAATATGAAATAAATTCTAATTAGGATTGAGATCCTTAAAAATATGTTTGAAAGTTGGGAATTACCTGATCTTATATGGGAACCAAAAATAAAAGGAAAAACATGGGCAATTTATTTGATTGATTGATCAAACTTTCATGCAGGCGGTTGAAATGAAGATATAAAAATATATATGTAATATGTGTTAAAAAAACACAAACTTATAATAAGGATGACTATGGCTTCGTTTAAGATAAGTTTCTTAAAGTTTTCTAAAATATTTTTTTTAAAAAAAATTGTGCCAAAAACTTTGGAAGTATATTTATAGAAGAAATTATTGAAAAGACTACTAAAATGGAGTTGCATACATATGCTCACCAAAGGAAAGAAAATGAGCAATGTAATACGTATAAATATATCGTAATCCAAATAATAATTATCTAATATTATATGAATGTCTGTAGTATTAAACTTTTATAAAAAATACATACAAAATCAAGCCTGTATATGAGGGGGGTATTTGGTTAGATCACCTCTCTGTGGATAGATTTTGCAATATTTAGCCAAGTTGCAAGCGGTATTTTGTTGGATCATCTTGCTCTGTTTTAGTTATTAATCTTCCTAAACATGTGTAGTTTTGTTATTTGCTTATGTATTTTTGTTTCTTGTTCGCTTCTCTCAACTATTATTATATGTTGTTTTCTATTTTGCTCAGTCTCTGTCTTTAGTAGATATATGATGCAAATATGTTGGCTTGGATGTTTGTTTTAATGCTTATTTATTCATGTTCTCCTTTGGCGGCTTTTATTATGCCTTAATTGGTTGTTGTCTATTTATCGTGCTGGGGTGCTTATTTTGGAATGACATTTTTTGGGATCTGCTCTGTCTGGTGGTTCATCTCTGTTGCTTTTTGAGTATAACGATCTCCTCATCTGGTGTAGTGCTGGTGCGGGCCTCTCTACGTTTTTGACAATCTTGGTTCGATGGTTTGGATTAAAGATAATATTTGTTGTTCGAGCAACTTCTGTTTTTGCAAGAGGGGGTGCTTAATCCTTTTTTTTTTTCAAACTAAAATTTATTACACAAAGGATAAGAAAAGTACAACATGAGTCCATAAACAGCTGAGGCGACAAAACAACAGATAACATTACACGAAGATAAACTCAATAAAACAGACACACAAAGTGTAGTAGAATGATCCAAGAGCAAACTCAGGAATGGCAGCCCTCTGCATCTACCTCGCAGCCAGACACGGACCATCCATTGGTTACAACCACTTAATAACACAATTAGCCTAGAACCCCCACAGGCAACTACCTAGCAAAAAGGGCAAACCACCAAGGTTGCCAACAAGCCCGGGTCAACAAGGTAAAAAGCAGGGAGCCGCCTCATCATCGTCCAAAACACCAACAAAGCCCACTACATCAAAAATGATAGTGAAATCCAAAAACTATTTCTTTTTAGACTTACTTTTACACCTTTTGCCATCGCCATTGTGTACTGCTTGATCAACAACAAACCCCACCATGAAACTATACATGTCATCATTTACATGATCACCAAAATCATCTTCCTTCCCCACACAAGGCATGTATAATGTCTCATCCAAATCTAGCCAATCAGATTGTACCAAAATAGAATTATTCAAAGACCAGACCACATGGGCTTTCAAATCTGCATTGGACATAACTGAAATAGGAATATTAACATACTCGACATTACCTTCTGATTCATTAACAATAGGGGACAAATCTGACTCAACATTAACAGTCAGACTAGCAACATCCCGGGCCAAATTAACAACCGAACTAGCAACATCCCGGGAAGGTCCAACACAATCAACCAACACATGGATTGGCGACCAAGAAAAAATAAAAGGAACACCATATCCAGAAAACCACATCAACAGACAAATCACCCGAATCTACCACAACATCCGCACATGAAGGATTAGTTGTAAGGTTAACAACACAATTATTTTTGATCAAATTTCCATCCTCACCAACACAAATAGCATTTATAGGTAGAACCGAAGAAGCAGGAGACACAAAAGAACTAGCAACCAAATTGACTAGGTATTGGTTCTACTCATGTTCTATAACAACACTCTCATTAAACACACTGGACTGACTCAATGGCAGAACAATAGTAGACAAGTTTTCATTAAGATCAGCAACCATAGAGGTAATGACTCAATTAGTCACCCCCTCCACAGTCAAAACAAGAGTAACACTAGGAATTTCCACATTTACACCACCCAAATCACTAGGGTCTGAAGAGGGATGAGACTCTCTACGGATAGGAAGGGGTTTAGTAGCAAGATTAAGTTGAGCATGTAATATACGACATTCCTCTTTCAAATGACCTAAAAAATTACAGTGCACACATTAATGAGGGAGATTATAAAAAATCACAGATTGAATGTAATCGAAATTATCCTAACCCACTTAATTAATCTTATACGGGATTTTTTTTTAACATCCAACTCTACAAGAATGCGGGCAACAGATGGATGGGAACCAGAGGCCGTCGCTGTATCCATTTTTAAGGTCCGTCCGAACAAGGAACTCAGTCCAAAGAGAATTTGTTGGGAGAAAATGTGAGGTCGGAGGTAAGGTCGGAAACAAAATTCATATTGGAACGATAGGAGAATCAACCTCAATGTTCAAAGACGGGGTCAATTTAACAACTTTCATAAAGTAATTACTCACAAAATAAGAGCGGTGAGAAAAATCCTATAGTAATCAAAATCATTGAACAGCTTGATCAATACATTCCTAGGGTTGAGGATAGTGACCGAGCAATCACCATTAAGTTTTAGATTGAAAAAAAAATTCCTAATGGCTTAAATGGAAGGCCTCCTTCCTGAAAATTTGCCAACTAAAGAAAATTCAAAAGAAGCAGCTAGCGATTGAACTTCTTCCTCCAAAATCAATAATGCCGGCAACCCACGATGAGAAGAAATTCTCAAATCGGGAAAAGGGACCGAAATATTAGATGCACCAGACAAATCATCTTTAAAAGAAAGAGTAGAATAGGACCCGTTCAAAAACCCTGGGTCGCAAAGTCGGGTAGACAACATCAAGCCAAAAAAAAAAGAGAGGAACATCGTAAAAATGCTATAGAGAAGGAGGAGAACTTCCTTGAGGTGAAACAGGCAATGGAGGCCACCCACACATTAGAGAACGGCGCCGACTAGGGGAAAAAAACTGTAACAAAGAAAACATCTCTGTCTTTTGGGTTGGGTTGGGGGGGGCGGGGGGTGCTTAATTTTGTTTCTTTCACTCTCCTTTTTTAGGGTTGGCTCCTTACCTCCCTTAGGAATTATCATATATTTTTATTTTGGCATATTGTAAGTAGTTGGGAACAAAGGCTCTTAGCTTTTTTTCTTTCTTTCTAATGTAGTTGTTTTGAGTATAGTGAAGCATTGTTCTCATCTAAGAATTGTAATCATTTTCTGATATTAACGCTTAGGCTCCTCTGTTGTTTTTTTAAATTAAAAAAAAAGTTGAAAAAAAAAGTTATAATTTTTTAATTAGATTTCTAGGGCATAGTATGTGATACCTTGTCCTTCAATGTCCCTCTCTATTGATGCAGAGCATTTTAGCTTAAATCATTCCTTAGACATATGTTATCTAGTTTGTTACAAGCTTATTATAGGATTTTAGAACTTTCTAGTTTTCTCTAGTTTTCTACCTCATTATTATATATAGTATGATGTAAGAAGAGTTGAGACATTGAATGAAATATTATACCCTTTGAAGCCTTGTAGCTTGTGTTTTTCTTGTTCCATGGATTGGGATTAAATCCTTCAAGCAGATCCGATTCTTTCGATGATCCAACTACATCAGTTTGGTATCAGAGCCTGGAGCATGCGAAGAACGATGGACTGCAGAAGAAGGTGGACTGTCGATGATGATCGAAGCCGAATAAATTGGGCAGTCAACGACAATCGACGTCAAAGGAGATGGGCGGTCGACGAAGATCGACACCGAAGAAGATGGGAGATCGATGACTATCCTCCTCTCGAACTTCCACTCTGATGGAATGATCCGTCGTTGGAATACCCTCCATTCCAACTTCCACTCCAATGGCGAGATTCGCCATTGGACTATCCTCCGCTTGAACTTCCGCTCAAATTGCGGAATCCCCTACCCGACCATTTTGTCCAATCCAAGTCCATCGTCCGCAACTCGTCTTCACTCCCGTCTACCACGCAATCTTGCCTCCATATTGCTACCAAATTTGTGCACGAGACCTCATATGCACGAGTCACAATCAATCCTGATTTGCTCCCACTCCGCTTCTTCAACCCCAAACCTGCTTCGGTGTCCATCTGGATCCGCTCTCACTCCAACTCCACTCCTGTGATTCTACTCCTAATACCAAATCCATCAGATCAGAGCTCGCCTGCCCGTCTCCCTTACTTGCGAGTCACTCCCCCACATGCCTAAGTTTGTTGATCTGCCTTCCAGGTGATACTCCCATGTCTCGTAGCCCTCTGGTCCACCTTTCGCGTACATGAACAGAGCCAGTCGATCAAGACCCTCCTCCCACCCACACGAGATTCAACCCCTCCCGCCCACGTGAGACAGATGCTGATCACGACCTAACACCGAACAAAAACACTTCCTCAACTCCCTCTCTCAATCCGCCCAATTTGATCCCGCTCATGACTGTCGAAGTCGTTGATGCTGCCTCTGAAGTTGGGAGCATGCTCCATATGCCTCTTTTGTTGTTGAAACTCTTGCCTCTTCTGCTACTCTATCTCCCTCAGCATCATCTTTGAAGAATCAAACTGTACTACAGCTTATTGCTACCGAGAGAAGCAATGCCATATCATTAACATCTGCAGCTACCATAACAGTTAGTAAGAAGACTCTTGAGGACAAGACAAAGGAAGATTGGCGCATCTTCCGTGAAGACTACAACATCTTCTACATGGAGTCTCACATCCCTCTACCTATGCCTAAATGGAGCGAGAGTGATCTTCTGGAGTTTGAAGTGTTTCAGCCATGGGAAAATAATTATACATGTAGCATTCTGAGGCAGCTAGCTAGGTAAGAATGGCCATCTCCAGCTCCTTGATCTTTCATCCAACAAACTTGTCGATAATATCCCGTTGGATCTGTGCTTCGGTAACAAATTACATACTCTAAGTGCTCTCGAGAATTTCCTCTTTGGTCCGATCATGGAATCCCTAGGCTGATGCTCGTCTCTGAGTCGTATTTAAATGGGTAAAGACTACATTAATGGCTCCCTTTCGAGAGGCCTCTTTAACCTTCTTAATTCCACTGAGGTTGAGCTATAGGACAATTTCCTTTCCGGTGAGGTTGCCCAAGATCTTCTGCATACATTGCTTACGGACTTGCCAATGGTTCTTATAAAGCCCTAAGAAGCATGCGCAACTGCTGAAATGTATAAACGACTTCATCTTAGTAAAACTAGCTCAGTTGGCCCATTGATGTTGTTAGAAAAATGCTTTCAATGTGGAATATCTCAAGATGTATAAATAAATGATCTAGAGCCCCCTTCATTTGATGTTTTACAATCTTTGAAAAGGTTGAAGCAATGCATGCTAGCTACAGGGCATGGACAATATAGTGATGTTTTCATGTCTGTAAGCGGAAGCTCCATCTTTGGAATTGGTTCGCCATACCCACCTCAATTTGTTTATCATGAGGATGAATACAATGATATTTTCATATTAGAGGCTTCCTTTCTCACGATATGTCATGATCTTCTTCCCTTTAGCATTAATGTGGAAATGTGTGGCAAAGCTACTGGATGTGGTACTGGGAGTATTTTTACTGTAGATGTGAAAATGCCTGGTCTAAATTCGTTCGACAAAACCGTTCTAGCGCAATACCCCAAAGCTTTTCGACGTAATGTCGATGAAGGGGCTAATCCCAAATTTGTTCGGCCATACACAAGTAGGAAGTTTCAGTTGGACTGGAAGACAAGATACAACATAATTGAAGGCATTTCTCGAGACTTTGGAATGGAGAGGATTTTTGGCAGCAACGACAATGAAACCAAGCTAGTGATTGGAACATACAATTATATGACATTAGGATATGCAATGAATGACATGTTCTCATTAAAGTCCAATGTGTATAGCTTTGGAGTATTGATTATAGATATTATCAGTGGGATAAGGAACTCCACATAATATAACTATGAAGTGTCACTCAACCTACTAGGATATGCTTGGAAGCAGTGGAATAAGGACAATGTGATGAAGAAGGTGGATTCATCTATAAGGAGTTCAAGATCAATATGGGAAGTATCAAAATGGCATCTTGGTCCTATTACCTTTGCGACTGTGTTTAAAGTTTATGGAGCTTCTAGTCTTATGGGTATGCAAAAAATACGCAAAGTTTTTGACCCAGGAGGATTGATCATAATTTATACATCTATCTTTCTCCCAATGGCGAGCCTCGATGGAGTTGAGCTCTTTTGACGCAATGGGAGAATGATGCAGAGCATTTTAGCTTAAATTGTTCCTTAGACTTATGTTATCTAGTTTGTTACAAGCTTATTATAAGATTCTAGAACTTTCTGGTTTTCTACCTCATTATTATATATAGTATGATGTAAGAAGAGTTGAGTCATTGAATGAAATATTATACCCTTTGAAGCCTTAGAGCTTGTGTTTTTTTTGTTTTCTGGATTGAGATTAAATCCTTCAAGCAGATCCGATTCTTCCGACGATCCAACTACATCATCTATGACCATATAGAAGACAAGTTGTAGGAAATGATGAGGTTGTAGGTTAATGCATTCAATTACTATAGATTTGCAAGCACAAAAATGCTAAAATATAATACATGAATGTTGACATGCAAGAAAAAATCAATTTGGTTGTGTGACAAGTAATGAATTAGGAGCGCGTGACATTAAACCGTACAAAACGAACAAAATGATAAGAAAAAAGTGCAAGAACAAGCAAGGAGAGAGAAGTGCAAATAAATAATAAATAAATAAATATTGGGTGATTATGGGCGGAGAATTAAAGTTGGATGATTATTGTCAACAACAAAAACAACAACAAGCCTTTATCCCACTACGTGGGGTTAGCTACATGAATTCTTTTTCTCCATTATGTCCTATTAAAGGTCAAATTCTCATTTAAATCTAATAAAGAAATGTCATTCCTAATATTTTCTAACCAAGTCTTTTTAGGTATGCCTCTACCTTTCTTAACATAAGTCAAATCTAATACCTCTACTCTCCTAATCAGGTCATTGGAAGGCCGCCATTTTATGTGACCAAACAATCTAAGGCGACTCTCTCTAATCTTATCTTTTACTGGAGCTACTCCAACCTTTTCACGTATATGTTCATTTCGTATCCTATCTCTAAGGGTAAAGCCACTCATCCACCTGAGCATCCTCATCTCTGCCACACTTAACTTAGTATTATGCTTCTCTTTTAATGGCCAACATTTAGCACCATAAAGCATTGCAGGCCTCACTACCATCTTATAGAATTTTCCCTTAAGTTTGAGGGGTAATTTTCTATCACACAACAAGCCCGATGCATTCCTCCACTTCAACCATCCAACTTGAATTCTGCTGATAATATCCCCATTTATTTCACCATCACTCTGAACAATAGATCTAATATATCTAAAATGTGTGCTCTTTTTAATGACTTGATCGCCCAAAGTCACAATCCCCTCACTAGGTCTATTACTACTAAAATTACACTCCATATATTCCGTTTTAGATCTACTCAAGCAAAAACTTTTAGTCTCTAATGTTGACCTCCATAATTCAAGTTTACTTTCAACTACCTCTCTAGTCTTATCAACAAGAAAAATATCATCAGCAAAAAGCATACACCAAGGTACATCCTCTTGCAAATGTCTAGTGAGAACATCCATGACTAAAGCAAAAAGATATGTGCTTAAGGCTGATCCTTGATGTAACCCAACCAAAATAGGGAAATACTTGGTCAAACCACCTTGTGTTTGAACACAAGTAATAGCTCCTGCATGCATATCTTTAATGATTTGAATATAAGCATTATTAACTCCTTTCTTTTCAAGAACTCTCCATAGCACTTCTCTTGGAACTTTATCATATGCTTTTTCTAAATCAATAAATATCATATGTAGATCCTCCTTATTTTCTCTATATTTCTCCATCAAACCTCTTAATAAATGTATGGCTTCCATAGTCGACCTACTCGGCATGAATCCAAATTGATTTTGAGAAACATTAGTATCACGCCGCAACCTATGCTCCATAACTCGCTCCCATAGTTTTAAAGTATGACAAATTAACTTAATTCTTCTATAATTCGCACAATCTTGTGCATCACCTTTATTCTTAAAAATAGGAATTAACACACTCATTCTCAACTCATCTGACATCTTTTTAGTCTTCAAAATATTATTAAAAAGTTTACTAAGCCAAGAAATTTCTTCACATCCTAAGCATTTCCACACCTCTATTGGAATATCATCAGAATATCATCAGGTCCAACAGCTTTTCCACCTTTCATTTTCTTTAAAGCCTCTCTAACTTTGGTTTTATTAATACATCGATAAAAATAAAAATTTTTCTTTTCATTTAGATTGCTAAGGTCACTATAGTTAATCTTATTTTCACAATTTTCATTAAAAAATTTAGCAAAATATCTCATCCACCTTTGTTGAATATCTTCTAAGAAAAATATTTTTTGATCGTCATCCTTAATACACTTCACTTGAACTAAATCCTTACTACTCTTATATCTTTACTTGGCTAATTTATACATATATCTTTCTCCCTCCTTAGTATCTAATCTATTATATAAATCACTAAAAGCTAAGGTCTTTGCATCGCATATTACTTTTTTAGATTTCTTACGAGCCTCTTTATATCTTTCCTAATTATTAGAATTTTTAAAATTAAATCAATTTTTATAACAAATTTTCTTATTCTTAATCTTTTCCTGTACATTTGGATTCCACCACCAACTATTTTTACTATTATGAGTTTTTTCCTTTGATACTCCAAGCACGTCTTTTATAATATTCTTAATATCACTAGCCACTTTTTCTCACATAATATTAGCATCCTCATGCACAGATAAAATATTAAGATCTAAAATCTTACTCTCAAAAATATTTTTGTTAATATTTTTTAAATGCCCCAATCTAATCCTAGAATATCGTTTTACTTTATTTTTTATTATCTTCCCCTTTATCTTAAAGTCCAAACTAATAATCGATGTTGGGTACATAAATTTTCACTCGAAATAACTTTACAATTTTTGCAATCTAAACGATCTAATTTTCTTATAAGAAAATAGTCAATCTGGGTTGTACTATATCCATTTTTATAAGTGATGAGATGCTCATTCCTTTTTTTAAATAAGGTATTAATAATTGAAAAATTATAAGCTAAATAAAAATCTAATATGATTTTGCCACCTTCATTTATTGTTCCAAAATCATAGCCACCATGAATGCTTTTAAAATCATCTACATCTCTACCAACATGTTCATTTAAATCTCCTCCAATAAAAACTCTTTCTTCTAGATGTATCTTTTATAATAATTCTTCTAAGTCATTCCAAAAATTTAATTTAGAACTCATATCCAAACCTACTTGAGGAGCATAAACACTTATATTATTAACAATCTTATCATCAACAACAATCTTTAAAGCTATAATTCTATCTTCAATCCTATTAATTTTTATAACATTATCCTTCAAACTCTTATATATAATAACACCTACACTATTTCTAGTACGGCTCCTATCCAAATACCAAAGTTTAAATCCTAAAATATCAATTTTCTTAGCCTTCTCTCCAACCTATTTAGTTTCCTGAATGCACAAAATATTTATCTTCTTATGAATCATAATATCTAATAATTCTATTAATTTTCCTGTAAGGAAACTTATATTTCAAGTTCCTATCCTAATTTTAGTTTCATGGACTTGCTTCTTTGCCCACATCCGTCCTTGATGTGGGAACCCTTGCCTATTTAATACTGCACCCGGGCGTCGGTGCAGCGACCCTTGCACACTTGTCACTGTATTCAGACCATACAGCGTCGCTTCCAGGGGACGCCCTAGCATTAATACAATTTCTTAAATGATTCATGTCATCATGAACAGCAGGATGATGACTGTCGAAGTATTAAAATTGGGAGATGGTTGTCGGATAATTTTAGTTGAGCGATGATACTCCGATGACATTAGCCAGTGGGTAATCCAATGGTGGCAATCAGATTGTGGTTTGACGATGATAATTGCTCGGGTGGAGAACTGAGATTCTTCAAACCTTTGAGTTCCCTCGAATCTCAAGCTAAGAGTCAAAGCTCCCCTTCATGTAAAGAGTGGAGGCTTATATAGATTTTTAAGAATGACTTGCTTCGTAAATTTAGTTACAATAGGAATTGAACATACCATTTGATGTATGTATTAAATTCCTCAATCAAAGATTATTCTTTATGCATTTTAGTGTCGTAATGATAATAAAATTAAACGATTTTGGGCTCCTTTTATTTAAATTTGTTAAGACACTTGTTTCACTTATATGCATGGGAGATTTGGATTTGGATATTGTCTTATCCTCATATATATTAATACCCAAAAATTTTCTATTATGCTTCAATAGTTAGATCTGGGCTTAGTCGGAACCGAATAAGTACAACTTTTTGTGTCCTTGGATTCGTTTCATTGAGACATTCAATTTGACTATAAGTTTGTTGAAGTAAAAGTTTGATTGAACCTAAATTAATTCTATAAAAAAATAATTTAAATATGCATTCAGATTCATATTTGATTAAATAAAATTTTAATGATATATGGAATATCAACTATATATAATGTAATATTTTGTAATTACTTGGTATATATTTTGTGCTGACCATATTTTCTATGTTCAACACATGAACGCAGAATAATTCCACATACATTGTGGTGGGCATTCTCAGATTTGTACGTCAACTACCTCTCATTCTTGTCATCAAGCTAATTGGTCAATTCCCACAGCAACAAGCAATCAATTAATGATTTATTTATGTAATATAAAAAATGCTTAATCCGCTGAAATATTAATTTCAGTAAAGCTAACAAGAAGTTTAATAAATAACAAGGCTGTATTAATCATAAATCATTATGAATAAACAAATAAAATATATATATATATTTATTATTTTCATTGAAATTCGAATAATATTATCGCAAATTGAAATAATTAGCTATTATTTTTATGTAACAAATATTTTTTTCTATTTTTCTTGGAAACTGTCGAAGGAAGTAGTAGCAATCCGCAGGGGTGAACTCTCTCTCTCTCTCTCTCTTTTTATATACGTAAAGTAAGATTCAAACAAAAGAGAACTTACAATAAAAAGTTATTGCTATAAATATGTTTTTATATTGTTTATGTGCCATTTAGGTGCTTATTACTTCACAAGTCTCTAGATTCTTTCCTATGGCAAATTATGTCAAATTTTCTTGCAACATCAACCACGAAATAAAAGAAGATGGGTTTTTTCCCATACAGAAGGCAATTACTCTCTCTCTCTCTCTCTCTCTCTCTCTCTCTCTCTCTCTCTCGCACACACTATCAGTCATGTAGGAAAGATTTGTTATTCTTACCCGGGTTGCTAAGATTTTGACATACAAGCAAGTTCTATTGTAACAAGCAAACAACTTGAGTAAATTATCATTGCTAAAATTTGAGTTATACCCTATTAGTGATCAAGTTGTGTGATTAATTAATACCCATGGTGACTAGAAGATGAAGAAGGTGAATTTACATAAGGAGTAGACAATATAAATCTGAAGGGAAGGTAGAGCCTCAAAATACTGATGGAGTAGGTGAGATTACCCAAGGAGTAAAATCTATAAATCTGGAGGAAATGGTAGAACATAGACACACTTTTCCTAGAGATTGGAGATATTCTTCGAGTCATCCTAAAGAATTGATCTTAGGAGAACCTTTTGAAGGTGTTAGAACTAGACGTGGAGTTAAAAAGGAAGTTAACCACTCAGCCTTCATCTCAATGACAGAACCCACCGATGCTTAGCTCGGTTGGTGGGCGAGCACGATTTGGTACCCCCCATCCAGCGTTCGATTCCCTCGGACAGCAGCACCCCCTTCGGGGGAGGAGGGCAATAAGTGTTGGCCACGTATTCTAATGGGTGTGGGTAGCTAGTCTAGGCTGACCGGAGTTTACGTATCGCCGCTGGCCCGGGGGTGGTACCGGACGGTTTTTCATCACAAAAAAAAAAAGTAGTATAATTAATTATGTATTAATTGATTGGTCATATCTTTACGCCTGATAAACATGCAATTTTAATCATTATAAATTGACCAAATTTTATTATTTTAAAGGTTGTTACTGTGCTTCTGGGGACTTTCTCGGTTATGTTCATTGGTATAGGATCATTATTTGTAGAAAAACGAGGTGAAATCACACTGACCGGTGTATCTTTAGCTTGGGGAGCGATTGTTACAGTAAATATATACATGTTTGGGCACATCTCAGGAGCTCATATCAATCCAGCTTGTACCTTTGCTCTTGGTCTCGTTGGCCAATTCCCATGGAAACAGGTAATTAATTTGTTTGTCACTCAGATATAAATTATATCAGAATATACTGATACAATCTTCTTCTTCTTCTTCTTCTTCTTTTCTCCTTATTTTGGCATTCAGGTTCCAATTTATGTGTTGTCCGAAGTGCTGGGTTCATTGTTTGCAAGCCTGTTACTCAAATGGCTATTCAGCGATATCAATGGCGAGTTGATGCTTACTCTTCCTACGGGGCCTAATCCAGCGAGCAATCTTAAAGTGATTGTCTTGGAAGCCTTAATCACCTTCCTCTATACCTTAGCCAGTTGCTGTTGCAAGATTGATCCTAGAGCGGTATGTTAATCATTCTTCTGCTAATTATTTTATTTGAAGGCCTCTTTATTCATATATTAAAAAAATCATTAAAATTTTTTCATGTGCTAGATTTCTTTTTTAAGGTCTTTGAGTTTAAACATGAGGGAGATTTGGTTATTCAATCAAGACTTAGGTTTTGTTTGGGATGACTTTCTTACTACTTCTTAAAGCAATTTTTTTGTGCAAAATTTTAATTTTTATACTAGAAAGTTGTTTTAAGAAACAGTAATAAAGCCACCCCAAATGAAGCTTTATATTTTATTTGGGGCAATCTTTTTGTTACTTCTTAAAGCTGCTTTATAATATAAAAATCTTAATTTTTTTTAGAAAACTGTTTTAAAAAGTATTAAAAAAACATCCCAAATGAAACCTTATATTTACAAAGGGAAAGAAAAGGTATCGATAAATCATTAAAAAATTTTAAATATCATTTGATCAATAATAGGATTGCAAGATAAATTGATAATTGTGATTTGAATGGGTAATGACTTTAATTAATAAAATAAATTGTTTGTGATGAGTCATATATATTAGATAATATATTGGCAAATTTACAGTTAAGGAAAATCCCATATGGCAATAGAATAAATGCAAGATGACTGGTTAAATTATAAGAAAATATTTAATGATTATATTTAAACTTTGTTATAAATCACAATCAGTTATGTGATTATGAATATGCAGAATATATAAAAATTAAGAGAACAGTAATTCCACTCGTAAGAGAAAAGCCCATATCTTTAATAGTGAAGGATTGAGTTGACCGTGCTGAGATTAGGGGTGTCAATATTTGACACGACACGAAAATCCGATCCGTTTTTCTGGTTGACCTGACGGGTTGTCGGGTCAACCCAAAAATCTATTTAGAGTGAGCTGCCCGCGCTGCCCGAGGCTGTCCGCACCTGCCCCGGCTACCAGCGCAGCTGCCGCTCTCAAGTCGGCCCCGCGGATGCCCGCTCGCGTCCGCGCGCCCGAGCGCCCACATCTGCACCCTCGCATTCAGCCCTCCTGCGTTCCCATGTCGGGTTGGGTCAACCCGGCAACCCGACGGGTCGGGTCCTGCGTTCCAGTGTTGGGTCGGGTCAACCCGGCAACCCGACGGGTCGAGTCCGGGTCCGAGTTTCCATCTCGTTTACCTACCCAGGTCTGGTTAGGGTCGACCTGATTGAACCCGGGTCAGTTCCAAGTTCGACCCGAACCTGACCCGTGACCCGAAATTGACACCTCTAGCTGAGATAGTAATGCGGACGGTGCAATCAAAGAAAGAGTGGTCATGGAAGTTGTGTCAACATGCAAGCGGTAGTAAATTTATAATTAAGGGCTCTTCCTGAGAAGTCGGAACTGCCAGAGGGCTGTCCATCGTATGAGTAGGCTTGCGAGTATAATTCATAAACTCATCCCTTATGTATTTTACCTACTATATGTGATTAAATGTGGTAGTCAGAATAATCTGCAGATCCCCGAGAGGATCTCTCACCTGCTCCGGGCTGGCTCTCTCAAAGCCATGTATACTCATCATACAAAAGATAACATAAGATTAATTATGAACTTATATACTCATATAGGCCCTCCTCGGTGACTCTTCTGTATATTCTTGATATTGTGACTCAGTTGCATCATTAACTAAGTTCTTGAGCATCAAAATATATCTTGTCCTAATTATGAGAAGTCTAATATCAATATTCTAACATGAATCCTCTGTGATATAGATCAATAGTTATCTCATCTAATGTGAGGTACATTTTATTTATGTTTAGAATATGGACAATGACTACTCCTATCCAATATAAAGGAAGGTAGTTGACATGCAGCTATCTGGATGAAAAAATTCACCTTGATATATCTTGCAAAAATTATCTTGATCGTGCACGAATTTTGAGGTGAAAATCAAGCCGGAAACTTCAAAAATTAAATCCGAGAGCATCTAAACTCTGATTTCAGCAAACTTATAGTCAAACTGAGCGTCTCGAAAATACGAACCCAACGACACCAAATTCAACTCAATATGAGCCCAAATGAGTCCAAATCAAGGACCCGAAGCGATGTTGGAAAGTTCGTACCACAACTCGAGTTACCAAACGGTTTTCGAATTTGACGAGCTTATAGTCGAATCGAGCGGCTCAACGAGACAAATCCAACGAGCCCAAGATCGTTGAATTCCAAAGTCATTAAGACCTTCAAATGCCTGATAAATGGTCCACAATCGAAGGATTCAATATCTCCCGTTCATTCTAACCACTTCATATTTGCCCCTGATCACACACCTATTTACAAGCTATGTCACTCCAAAAAATCTATAAATAAACCCCTTATTTGTCTTGAGAGGGGACCCAAGAAAGAAGAAGCAAGAAGAAGCAAGAAGAAGGAGAAGAAGAAGAAGAGAAGAATAGGAGAGAAGAGACTCCTCCTCGACCACCGTCGGAGTTCCGCCTGAACTCCAAATGACGCTGGAATTCTGCCTGACTTACACAAGATGCCAGAATTATGCCCGACTTTCACGGGATGCTGAAATTCTGCCCAAGTAAAGACAGAATTCCCCCCTGACGCCGAAACTCTACCCAAGTGATGTTGGAGTTCTCCTCGGTTGCCAGCAGATGTCGGACTTCCACCCGACGCCGGACCTTCACTCATCGCCAAGTTTCTACCCGTTAGACAACAGTCCTTCCGACCTCCGTCGCTAGCCGTCTACGGTTCTTCTAACATACGTCGCCCGCCGACTACAGTCTTTTCGACCTCCGTCGCCCGCCAACTACGGTCCTCCTGACTTACGTCGCCCACCGACTACAGTCCTTCCGACCTTTGTCGCCAGCCGACTACGATCCTCCTGACTTACGTCGCCCGCCAAATACAGTCTTTCTGACCTCTGTCGCCCACCGACTACGGTCCTTCTGACTTACGTTGCCCACCGACTACAGTCTTTCCGACCTCCTTCGCCCGTCGACTACGGTCTTCCTGACTTATGTTGCCCGCCGACTATAGTCTTTCTGGCCTCCGTCGCCCACCGACTACGATTCTTCTGACTTACGTCGCCCACCGACTACAGTCCTTCCGACCTCTGTCGCCAGCCGACTAATGTCCTCTTGACTTACATCGTCCGCAGACTACAGTCTTTTTGACCTCCGTCACTAGACTATGGTCCTCCCGACCAAACGAACACTTCAATAGTGATTCTTTGTATTCATATCATGTAATATACCTATTAAATGTACATCAAGTTAACGCCTTCTCCCAAGGAAGGGCCTCATTTGTAATCAACTGCAATACTAGTAGATTCATTCAAACTGGGCTAGGCCCCGTGGTTTTTCCCCCTTTTCAGGGGTTTTCCACGTAAAAATATTGGTGTCTCCTATGAATGCTACACACTCTCTTATCTAATTGCGTGCCGGATTTTTTCGTACAACGATAGGACGTTAAACTTTATATCTCTACCGCCGCGAATACTTCTGGACTCAACACAACTCATTAACGAACTCATTTGTTAATGTCTTCCATACAATTAAGCACCAATTGGTTATACATCCAACATATTTAATTTATAATATCCAAAATATGAAGAATTTATGCTACACATAATATAATATGAAGTTATTAGAGATTGTATTTGCACTAATGATTTGAAGACACTATCTAAATAGAGTTAGCTATGATGTTTTAAAACTTGAGTAACATGAGTGAAATATGATACGTTTTAACATCTCAGTCTTACTATAAATATAATCTCCCCGTGCCTAGCATTTTCAATTTTATTTTGTATAACTTCTTCATACAAAATTGATTATTCATTACCGACAAGTGATCTTTCAACCTGAAGCAAGAAGATGAAGGTGTAGAGTTTCTGAATTGCCAATTAAGTAGATTGGCTTATTCACCTTGTCGTGATCATAAAAGTGAGTAGAGAATCTTTGAGTTGGTGGTTTCAAGGCATTGAAGTAGGCATTACTGCTAAATCACATAAAATTTGTTTACACTGATTTCTCTTTTGCTCTATATTTACTTAATGCTATTACTTGCTTTAATTTTTCTCTGACATCATGGGTAATATATTTGATGATGATCATAGCTTATTTTAGTTTATACTTCTCATAGCATTAAAAAAACTATTTGTGGAACTTGGTATATTAACCCCTATGCAAAATGGATAGTGGAAAATAAGTACATCAGTTTTGATGATTAGACATAGGAAGAACAAGAAATGTCACAACTAAAGTTTAAATAGTTTAATTAGTTTTTTATGCAAGAAATTTTTAAAATTTCTTACATATATCCAATTCTAAAACATATTAGGAGATTTAGAAATTCAATCAAAGAATTCATAATTAAAGAGATAAGAAAAAAGTGGTCCACTATGTTGAATGAAAAAGAATCAGTTGGCTAAAAATCTAATTCGACAATAGAGAAAACTAATAGATGGTGAATGGCGAGTAGAGAGAATGAACATCATCGGAGAGGAAGTTGGAAGGACGAGGGAATAGTCGTCGAACCGAGTGGTGAACGGGAGCGGAACGGCAGAGGGCTTTCGCACGCAGCTAGGGTAATAAGAGCGGAACGGGAAATTCCACTGGAGAACTTCATAACAATTTTCATCATCAAATCCATCATTTTTCACGTCGCTATTTTCGGATGCTTGTTAATTGTTGAAAATAATTTTTTTTCTTGTGGTGGACATATTCTTCGCTTAGTTACAGAAAAAGCTAATAATTCAAACACATGGAACACATAACAAATGTAAGGAAGTTTATGCCCGCTCAATCTCATCATATAGAAAAATCTCAAATCTCTCCAATAAAATATAGCTAAATTGCCATTAAACCTAAATAAAGTGATCAAATCACGATAAAATATCTCCACATTGAAAGTTTGAAACCTTCTCAATGAACGAAGGCACCAAAAATAAAGAAAATGAAGGCATCAACATTTTTTGGCCAGAAAACAATTGGCATAAACTACCGCATGCAATTAATGGCCTGAAACTAATATTATGTAAATATTTATTTATTTTATCTCCACCCAAATAATTGCATCTTATCCATATTTCATAAATGATTTAATGCAATAATGTTTCAAATATGAAATTAATGATCTTTCAGTGATATATATTTTAAAATCTTCAGTTCTTATTTGCCAGACAAAGGATCTTGGTGGAGTAGCTGTGGGGGCAGTGGTCTTCGTCATTGCGCTTATAGCAGGGTAATCAATATTTCTGCAAGTTTTTAATACTGATCCTCCATTTAGGTTGGACATTATTGTTTTTTATTTACATAATTAAATTTAAGCTGGACGACTTTCGTCCAGCTTCTTAATATATTTTTTTAATATAAAAATTAAAATTTTTATGTTAAAAAACTATTTTAAGAAGCAACAAGAACGGATTTTTAAGAGCGGTAATAATTTGAGTTCAAATCTAAGAAAAAGAAAGCTCATTTTGATGTAAATTCGATCAAGACATCCAGTCATAATATTTTTTTTTTAATTAAATTGATGGATTTGATTTATTTTATTTTGATTTGATATATAGCTTTTATATACTAGCTTATTTGATTTCATTTAATTTGATTTAGATTTAAGGCTTTGTAAAATTAATGGTCTGTTTGGGATAATTTATGGCTGTTTTGTTTTTTAATTAGGCTTAATTTGTTTGGGATTGCTTTCTTAATTCTTCTTAAAAAAGTTTTTTAGTAAAAAAATTAAAATATTTATACTAGAAAACTGCTTTAAGAAGAAGTAATAAAGCCGTCCCAAACGAAGTCTTAGGCTTCGTTTGGGACGGCTTTTTTATTGCTTTCTAAAACAGAGTTTTAGTACAAAATAAAAAATTTTGTACTAAAATTCCATTTTAGAAAGCGATAAAAAAGCCGTCCCAAACAAAGCCTTAGTCAACAACCATAATTTTATTTGGGCATTGCTTTCTCATCATTTAAAAAAAATTGAGCTAAAAAGCTGTTTTCTACAATTATAATAGCGAATTTATTTTATCTATAGCAGCTTCATAACCAATTTTATAAAACGGTGCAGTCATCTCATACATATCCTAGAAGTTGAACAAGTCATAGTTTGATTCGTCTTAATGATTGCTTGATTTTCATTTTAGATTTTGTTAAATGGTCTAATTTGTCTTACTTTAATACTAATCAGTTTATAATCAAACTGAGCCATGCAAACCCCTTACTAATCTCAATTTGTATATCAAAATACAGGAGAGTAACAGGAGCTTCCATGAATCCAGCAAGGAGCATTGGACCAGCAATCGCTACTAATAATTATACTAAGCTTTGGATCTATGTGATATCGCCATTGATTGGTGCCATTGCTGCAGCATCTCTTTGTTTCCTCCACCTTATACCAAATAAAAATATTCTCAAAGATAAGCAAGCAATTAACAATCTTAATCAAATCTATTCAGATGACATAGAGCACGAAAATGCCAATGCAGCCCACAGACAAGGTATTATAATTATTATTTTTTTCTTACCACAGTAAACTTAAGTCCTCAGAAACCAGTGAAAAAAATGAATAAATTTTTGAAAAATATTGCAGGGAAGTCGATGGAGATGATGTGACTTCAATACAGTTCTTCTATAGATAATAGAGACAAGTTAAGAAGGGCCGGAGGCTTGTTCTTCTTCTACACATGTAAATGATGGAGGAAAGTTTTTTTTTTTAGATGATATTTGGTCTTGTTTGGGATAGTTTTCTTGCTGCTTTTAAAACAATTTTTTTAAAAAAAAAAAATTATTTAAAAGTAACAAAAATAGTGGTTGAAGAAATTAAAAGCAGTCCCAAATGAAGCCCTAATTAAAATGTATACCATTCATATCATTTGTATCACTTAATATTTGACATTTTATTGTTACTATTCATATATTTTCAAAAATCATGCATGTTTCACTCTTATTCCTTTTGAAAAAATAAATGAATATGATTAACCTATTAAATTTTATTTTGCACGAATTAAAAGGAAATTTTACAAGCAATTTTTTTAAAAAATGTATATCATTGATGTTCTTTGATAAAAGTTTGAGAATTATCCAATTTTGAGGCTCTTTGAACAAGTAGTCTCATGCAGCTCATCTTGATCTGTTGATTGGGAGCTTCAGATATCAATAAAGAGGTCTCGGGTTCGAAGATTGAATCTTGCGTATGTGATATGTGTGTGCGAATTTAATTGTCTTAATTGGCCTAAATATCCCTCCACCGAAAAGAAAAAAAAACTAGTCATCTCACTTTCCTTTGAAGTATTGAAAGAGAACCCCTCATGCCACCGAGGCGAGAGATAATGTGTAAGACTTCACACAACTAAATCATATATTCTTCGCCTTTATTATATTAGCCGTTTATATGATAAAAACCCTAAGTTGATCTAACTTACTGATGTGACTCAAAAATATTCTTATTTATATTTGTGACTTCTTTAGAAGTCATAGTCACTCAAAAAATTGAGTGCCTCCAAGTAGTGATAAAAAGTTCTCACAAATTAATTTTATATCTTAACATTTTCTAATTAAATCCTTAGATCTCAATGTTCAGTCATCGTGTATCTCAGGTTATATATCAATGAAATATGTTGCTCATAAATATTATTGAATATTATCTTCTTATTTAAAAGGTCCTATGACAGAATATGGCAGATGGCCTCTAGTCATTTAAAAATATCACAAGGTACTTACTACTAGAAAAATTCCCGCTAAAAGTTCAATTGAGTGTGAATGGAAATATGGTATTCACTAAAAATTTTAGGAGCATCAAGAAGGAAGTTTGAAATTGTACTTTATATTGGATTGGGTCTTCACTAGAAATTATTTGTAACACCTTCTTTTAATGCTCAATGCTCGATCAAGACCATTTATTTGGCAAAGAAGATTTAAATTATTTAGTCTTATCCAATTTCTTGGGATGTAGAATCCCACTCAAAGAGCTTCATTTAGTTAAATCGATTGGGTCAACTCGCCAGACCAATCTAACCAAAGTTATCCAAATAAGCCCAAAATAGCTTGTAAGAATGACCATCTACACATGATCTCTCAATGTGATGTGATGTACTCTAAAGCGATCCACAATCTGTGGTGTTTGGTGAACATATTGTGCTTGTATAACTCATTAATTAAGGATATCTTAAGGATAAGGAAAGGAATGATGGTATTATAGGTTCCACTCTTAAAATCTTCCCTTAAAATTTGAATAAAAACCTTAAGGAGAATATATTTTAAGAATTAATTGTCCTTCATTTTCTTTTTATTCTTCTTCTTTGACTTAAGTTATCATCTCTCTCCTCCTTCCAAAACAACTCTTATAATAAGATAATTAGTTCATCATCATAGTAGACCTAAGTGAAGAATACCAAATCACTATATTTCATATTATTCTCTCTCTTTCTCTTAAACAATTTCATTTGTCTTGTTTCCCCATCTGTTAGTTTCATAATATGTTAGCATACATTTTAAAATATCAACCTAAAAAGCATATGACTGCAGTTATATTCTAAACCCAATCACAATGAAGCTAAAAACTACAAAAAAGAAAGACTGCAAGCATAAAACTAAAGAAGCTATAAAATCAAACCTGTATGATCATTGCTAGCCATGTATTAAACAAATAAAATTGAGAAAGATTTGAGTTTGTAACTCAATTATAATGTGAATAAAAAAAAAACAAAGGAGAACTTTACATAAATATAAGCTTTATGAATTATGACCTATGTAAAGCCTCAACTCAAACAAAATCTTACAACCTTTTCTCCAACGACATTCCACCAAACAATAGATATGCAATATTCATAAAATCTTCATGAAGTAGACTAAAGTAGATATCATCACCTTATAATCACAAACGATCACAAACTCTTCACATTCATGCTTTATTGAAATCATCACAAAATAGTTTATTTAAAATTTACCGAAGTTTTGGAATGAAGGAGAGCAACTACAATCATCCAAGACTTAACATTACATCTCAAAATAAGCTACCCAAACTTTGATGCATAAGTTAAAACATGTTGATATATACTAACAACATGTGCTTCGAAGATGGTCACCAAAACATCATAACTCTTCCCTCATGACGTTTAGTCGAATACTTGATGTGTAATATTACAAAAGAGAGGAAAATCCATGTGGATGTTATGCTTTACATTCACACCAAGCAATGAGAGAAGAAAAAGAATTTTTCACAAAACAAATGCATATGCTTCACAAAAATTTTCATGAATTGATTAGTGCATAGACTCACAATCTCATTAAATGTTCTATGGAATTCTCCTTATGCTTATATCATCTCCATTTATACAAAGGTAAATCATGCTTTTCCAGTACAAATCTATTCCAACAAAGTAGTGAAATAAGTAGCATTGAAGGAAATAAGGAGAGGACAAAGGAGAATGAAGAGAGCAAGGGAGAGAAAGAGGAAATAGGGAAAAGAAGAGGAAGAAGGAAAGGGGTATACCTGCAACGAAGAGTAGTGTTGGGTGTGTGTTCGGTTTAGTCGCTAAAACGGCGAGGCGGAAGGACTTTGGCTTCATCCTGCTTGTGCGAATAGAGGGAGTGACTAAGAGAGGAGGGACTTGGCGTCGGGTCTTGTCCGAACCAATGGGAGACGGGAGCAAAGTCGCTGAAGGGGGTTCGGCCTGGCTGGGGCTCGCAAGCACCGAGGGAGAGAACACGAGGGGGGGGGGGGGGGTGTTTGCCTCCTGGTTTGATCCGAACAGAGGAGAAAGGAGGGAGGGGTTCTGCCCCTGGCTTGTGCGAATGCAGAGAGAGACAGAGAGGGAAGGGAGTTCGGACGTCTACAGCGTGCCAAAGGGTGGAGAAGGCTTCTTGTTGACCGCTATACCTTAAACCATAGAGAAAGGACATAAACTGATGAATAAGGCGATACGCGCCTTAGCGATGAACGTCACTTGAGATGGTGTCGCAAATTTTAAAGACGATCTAAATATGATGCAAAGGCTCGTGTTACGAGGGAAATTAGCCTCGTTGGAGATGACATGAAGTCCGATCGACAAACGGACAGCTCCATTGCGTTCAGAACGTCATCGGCAATAGGAATATACATTTTATTTGATTAAATTGGATCATTTTAGGTGGTGTCACAAATTTCAAAGGGGATTAAAATATGTTGTGTCAGTTGTGAAGGCACATATTTCGAGGGAGATTAGACTCGACGATGATCAAATGATGTTTGATCGCAAAACGGACTAAGTTATTGGGTCTCTTCCCTTCAAACCCACGCTCAGAATATCATTTCAACAGAACCCCTTTGTTGTCGACGACCAAGCCGAGCTTCCAACTGCTCTGTGTTCTTCAGTTGACAGAACACTTACTTACTGTGAAGGTGGTAATCCCTCCTCTTTATACTATTGATGCCTACTCGTAAGCCATGCATCTCTCTGATTTAAATATGCACAAAGAGGATATTTATGAAGACTCCACAGCCTTAAAAAAAAAAAAACGGAAAGAGCTGTTGCATCTTTATGACTTTTGGCTAACAAAGCATATTATTTTGAGACCTATCTATAGGCCCTATGATTCAATTAATGGCATGACATTAAGATCAATAGCATCACGTGCTAGTCTAAAAAAAAAAAAAGACAAGGATAATGCTGTAGGCTTATCTCACCTTTGGCCATTTCAATCATAAAAGTTTTTTTTTTTTTTTTTTTTGGGAAAAATTAGGGGCCTAAGCCCATATTTTCACTAAATGAAAAGGAATTACAGGTAAGTAAAAATTACATGTAAAAGCACCCCAACATAAGCAAAAAAACAAAAACTTATGTGGGAACAGAGAATAAACCCCAACTATACCACCCAATTACAATCAAAAACCCAAAAAGAGCTCCAAAAAGAACAAGAGACAGTAAGCAAAGGATCAAAACATAAAAATTAATCAGCATCAGTATCAAAATAGCAGCAGTCCACATCCCGGAGAGCATGAGCACGAACTAAACCGAATTCCCAGCTGCCAAAAACATGACCCGAGCAAAATCCAGCAGAGAAGAACACCTGCAGAAAGCAGAACATAACAACCGCTCCCGAGGCCTTGTGCCTGGACTCAGAGAGATGCAGAGAATCGAGGGACATTTCCCTGGTTGCCCAAAAACCATCCAAGGGAGATACAGAGGGAGCTTCATCATCGTCCAGGCACAGCCTTGTATCATACCCGAGGGACGAAGTGACATAGGGACAGAACCGATAATGCCAAAATCTCCACCTTATAGTTTTTTCAGAAATTCCAAAGAATTTATCCATTTCAGAAGCATCACAACCAGAACAGAGAAACGCTCTGTTTGCCAACCAAAACCTGGGACAACCAGTGGACCAGCAAAATTCAAATCCAAAAGCTGCCACCAACACAGAAAAACCCCAAACATCAGCCCAGAATTTCCACGAAATTTTCCTTGAGAGTTTCATAATGCTTCCACTTACTAACTTTGGCTTTAATCGCCAGAATGATCAAAGTTTTTAATTCAAAATGACTTCTCCTCAAGTTGGAGAACCTCCTGTAGTTACGCTCCCTCCAAATCCAATAAATCATAACAGAAATAGAAAGGAAGCAAAAATTGAGATGAGTTCTGTTATAGTTCCTGGTATTGCCCAAAAATTCATAAACTTGCATCTGATTAGGCTTTAAGTAAAAGTTCAAAAGTGCAGGAAACAACTTAGTAATAATCCGGAATGTAAAATTGCATTCAAAGAACAAGTGTGAGTGACATTCACGGTCAGTAACACAAAAGGAGCAAGCTAGAGAACTCGGAATCCCCCGAACCAAAAGAATATCAGCAGTCTTAAGTTTCCTTTGCATAGCCATCCAAGCATAAGAAGCATATCTCAAAGCATAACCTTTGTGCCAAATAAATTTGCTCCAGTTTACATCCTCTAAATCAGAAAAAAAAACTGAATAGTAAATTTCTTAGAGGAAAGAGAGGTAACACCGTCCCAGATAATACTCTGAGGGTTATCAGTAATCCCAATCCTCAGAATATTATTCTTAATGCTATCAGGTAAATCAACCGGTAAATTCCATGAATTGTTAAAAAGGACGTCCTTAATCTTCAAAAGAGAAAAACTTTGAGGGCAAGCCAAATCAGACAAGGCTTTCTTGTTACACCAAGGGTCCCAAAAAAAGGAGAGATTACTATTACAGTTAACCACTAAGGAAACAGAATCTCTAATCATAGCAGCTTTGTTACAAAAGAGTTTCCAGAACTTAGAAGCATTAACAGGGGGAGTTTTCCAGAGGGAACCAAATTTTTTCCTATACCAAGATCCCAATAAGTTATCACAATTGTACATCCTAAGAATAAAGGAGCAAGCCAGATTATGATAAAGAGACTCAAAAGTAGGTAAGCCCAAACCACCCTTGCACTTAGGCCTAGCCACGGAATTCCAAGAAATCAGATGCAATTTCTTCTCCTTAAAGCCCCCAAAGAAAAGAAACTTGGCAGAAATTTTACTAATAAATTTGCAACAGGCTTTAGGTATGATAGCCCCACGAATCCAGTAAGTAATACTATTGGCAATGGTAAACTTTAAAAATTGTACTCTACCAGCAAATGATAAAAATTTAACCTTCCAACCATCTAAAAGAACAGCAATTTTACTCATGAGAGGTTGAAAGTGAACAAGTTTAAGTCTGCCAGTGGAGATAGGTAGCCCCAAATAAGTAATACACTCCTCCACCCGAGAGATACCCAACACAGCAGCTAACTCCAAGGCACGGGTAGGATTGAAGTTACAGGGAAACATAACAGTGCTCTTGTCCAGGTTAATATGAAGTCCAGAAGCCTGAGAGAAGTAATGTAATATATCTTTAAGGGCAGCAGTATTCTCCCTAGTAGCAGTACCAAAAACCAAGAGATCATCTACATACATCAGATGATTAATGCTACAGTTGTGATTGGTAATCCCTTGAAAAGGGAAAAGCTGATTGTACTCGAGGCAAGAAGAAAGGGCGTCCATGACAATACAGAAAAGAAGAGGGGACAGAGGGCACCCCTGCCTTAAACCAGAAGAAGAGTTGAAATACCCTTCCAAAGAGCCATTAAGAGAAATAGAGAAGAACACCTCAGAAATGCACCCTTTAATCCAATTAATAAACACATCAGGAAATCCTTTTTGATGAAGTCTGTTCAGGAGGAAGGAGCGGGAAACAGAGTCGAAGGCCTTTTTAACATCCATCTTAGCACAGAAATGATTATTTTGATTTTTAAATTCTCTAAGAATCTCGGAGGCCAAAATGATGTTATCAGAAGAACATCTCTTGGCAATGAAATCGGATTGACTCTCATGAATGATTAGGGGTAACATAGATTTCATCCTTTTAGCAATAATCTTTGCAATAATCTTGTAAAAAATGTTACATAAAGAAATTGGACGAAAATCAGAGATAGAGTTGGAGTGAGTACCCTTAGGGATGAGAGTGATAATAGTGGACTTGGCCCCTCTGGGCATAACCCCAGTGGAGAAGTAATACTTAACAGCAGAGCATAATTTGAAACCAGAGATGAGCCAAGTCTGTTGATAAAAGGCAAAAGAGTAACCATCTGGACCCGGAGCCGAGGAGGCAACTCCCTCAAACACCACCTTCTTGATCTCTTCATTGGTCACCGGAGAAATCAAACCAGCAATAGCATGATCAGGGATAGTCTTCTCAATAGGAATGTTAAAAGTATTCTCAAGAGGAGGAGTGGGGGCATTAAAAAGAGTTTTAAAATGAGCTATCAAAGCCAAAGCAACCTCAGAATGGGTGGTAAGAAGTCCAAAAGGAGTGGCCAACTCCTTAATCAAATTTCTATTATTTCTAGCTCTAATCTTGGCATACAGGAAACCAAGGTCATCCTCCCCTTGAGAAAGCCAATAAGCCTTAGCCCTTTGATTAATCCAGGTGTACCAAGCATCTTGAGCAGAAGCAAGATGATCATTAGTGTTCTTGAGCAAGAGGTTCAAATCAGGGTTAAGAGGATCACCTTGAATATTACTTAAACACTGGGCTTGCAGATTCTTAAGTTCAAGGATGCGTGTAGATAAGAAATTGGAGGAACACCAATTCTTATTTTTGATGGCAAGCTTGAGAGATTTAAGACTATCATAGAAGGAAGCAATTGGACTAGCACACACCGGCCTTTCAAAAGCCAAAATAAGCTCATCCCAAAAATTGTCCAACTTAGTCCAGAATTCCTTATACATAAACCGGGAAACAGCCTTCCTGTGATTAGAAGCCAGCAAAATGATGGGAGCATGATCCGAGTTGTAAAAGGAGTCAAGAAGAGTTAATCAGCATATGGTCAAGTTTGAGGTGAATCGGAGCATCCAACCTCTGGTTGAACCAAGTGAACAACAAACCAACAGATTTCAGATCCTGTAAACCGGAGTCGAAAATGAAAGAGTTCAGCTCCCCAACTCTAACATTAGAAGAAGTATTACCCCCAGCCTTTTCATGCTCAAACCTATAACAATTAAAATCCCCCATGACAACCCAAGGGGAGTCAATGTTGGAAGAGAGATCCAATAAGGAATTCCATAGCGACTTTCTGTCCTCTAAGCTATTAGCAGCGTAAATAACAGAAAGGTGGAAAGGAGGTAAACAACCGGCATTGACAGTACCATGAATGATCTGGGGGGAGAGAAAGGAGGGAGAAAAATCTAAAGCAGAAGCATCCCACTTCACCCAGATACGGCCAGGAGAAGAAAGATGAAAATTGTCACAGCTTCTTTCATTATCAAACAGAGAATGAGAGAAATTGAACCACGGGTCAGCAGCAGCAGCAGGAAGTATTTTGGCCTCCAAAATACAAAGAAGCTTCAGCTTAAAGACATCAATAAGATCTTTGCACATCTTCACTTTGACTGGGTTATTAAACCCTCTGACGTTCCAAGCTGCAATCGGAGGGAGGGACATGGGTTACTTATGAGGTTTGGCCTTCTTGGCCGATTTGGATTTGGCTTTTTTAGATGGTGAAGACTTGGTCGAGGAAGTTTTAGTAGTAGAGGAAGAAGGTTTGTGGTAGAAAACTACGGATGTTCTTCCACCGAGGGCCAATAATCAATCATAAAAGTAAAGCATGATATATATTTAATATGTGTATGTCTCACATTATTAACATGTATTGGGTTAAGCAACACTCATATCACCTCCATTTGCATTCATTGCTTCCACCAAACTCAATCCATCACAAATCTACCTTTGGTCCAATTCAAATCTGTAGCCAAAGAATAACTTTCTACATAAAATCCACAACGAAAGTCCACTATTCATTTAAGCAGCCCATAGAGTTACCTACAGTATTCATAAAGTCTCCCAAACTCCAAACTTTTTTTATGTATATATATATAATCAAACAGTAAGTTTTATTTGTTATATATATATATATATATATATATATATATATATATATATATATATATTATATATATATATATATATATATATATTATATATATATATATATATAACCATATTTTGTTATCTGTTATTATTTAATCATTAGAATAATTAATAGTAATTATAGTTGTAGTGATAATAGTGATTTATTATTATTATTATCAACTAGTTTATATTATCATTATTTTTTTATTTCATTTTTTTTATTGGTAAAAAAAAAAGAAGAGAGACAAAAAAAAAGATTGAAGTTCCAAAAAAAAGGAAAAGAAAAGTCTCAAAAAAAAAGGAGCTTGCAAAAAAAAAAGAGATTTCAAAAAAAAAAAATGATTATTTTCTCGATGCTTGCAACGAACCGGCAAACCCCCGAGGCGCTCACGTAGCGTTGTAGGGCGGGAAACCGGTGCGATGCTTGCGACGATTTAAGGATCCCTCCTCAATGCTAGCAACGAGCCGGCAAACCCCCGAGGCGCTCAAGTAGCGTTGTAGGGCGGGAAACCGGTGCGACGCTTGCGGCGAATGGGATAAAAAATGTGTTTTTATTTTTCTTTTTTTATATAAGTACCCCTGAATGCCCACGTGGTGCAAAGGGGGGAAATCTGTGCTTATTTCTAACATCTGTTTTCTTCTTATAATAAATGAACCTAAAAAAACACCCTTAAACGCTCACGTAGCGGACGGGGATAAAAAAATACAAAATGCGACCGCGGTGTCATTTTTGACACCTACCTGAAGCGCTCACGTAGCGTCGAGGGGAAGGTTGCCTCTTGGTTTTTCCCATAAACGGGGGAAACGCCGGTAGGCTGCCGAAATTTTGACTAAAGATTCAAGGACTTAGATAGAATTTGGGCATATTGAACTTGAACTCAGACTGAAACTTGTACTTGGACTTGTGCTTGGACTTGAACTTGTGGACAATAAAAAAAATGACTAATTTTGAACTTAATTAAAATAAAATTGAAATAAGAATATAACTTGATCATAAAATCAAAATTAAATCAAATTTAAATCAAATGAAATTGAAGTGAACCATGACTTGAACAATTTGGACATGAAATTGCACTCGCAAGGACTACATGTAACATATGACTTGAGCTTGTTATTTGGGCTCAAGCAATGACAAGAATTAGGACTGAATTTGGTTGGAACATCAAGTGAACCAAATACAAATATTTTAAAACTTGAAGATTGGACTCAAATGAACATTGAATAATTGACTTTAAATTTGACTTGGATTAATATTAAAAATAATCATGAATTATGTGAATTATAAAGTCAAAGATTCATGTATATATTGATCACATGCTTTAACATGAAAATTTTGAACAATAAAGATTGCAATTATCATCTCAATTGTGATTTAGATGTTGGTGAATATACAAAAAGAAAATTGTAATAAGGTATGGCTTGGTTACAAAGCAATCATGTGAGAACTTTGGAGTGTTATAGTTACTTTGCAAACATAAAGCATAACTCACTCTTAAATAACAATTGATTGAACCAAAATGAGGCATGCCATGAATGGAAGCAATGTACCTCTATCATGCTCTTAAATGATTGAAGGTGAATTGAAGATGATTGACGCCGAGCAATCAACACAATGTGCATAGTAAAATTATCATCAAAATAATGTAAGTACCTTGTAGACTATAAGTTATGTTCAAAGATAATGAAGAGTGTGTGATTTTTAGCATGATTCACTCCCAAATTATAGTGAATGGTCATGCAAATTATTTGGCTTGAATAATCTACACAAAGCAAGAATGGTTGTGACGATTCATACACAAGCATATGCTAAAGACTTGTGGGTTTCAATGTAATTTACTTGAAATAATCTCATTCAAATGAACTTAATGCAAGCAATACAACTCAAGTGAAGGCGACGAATGTCACAACATCTTTATAATCAATCATTGTCCAATGTCGAGAAAATACGTTGACCCGTTATAAGTAAAGATTGATGATACTACAATAAATGCTAGCACCTACAAACTATGTAGCAAGAGCCAATGAATGTTGTAATGCTCTTGTAGTCAACCATCATTCAACATCAAGCAAATATATTGGACCTCTACAAGCAATGATAGAAAGATCTGCAACACATACAAGCTCGCTATAAAGATAGATGTATATACAACATGGGTAGATGCAGAAAGACTTCAGTAAATGCAGTACCCTGAAGTCAATTTCAGTCTGTAAAAGAATACATATACTTGTCCACTCACTACAATGAAGGATGTACTACATGAGCCAAACAACTACAACGAATACAAGTATCTACGAACAAAAGCAGGAGATTCATTAGTGCACTACGATCCACCTGCAGAAAGCAACGAGTAGTGTACGACAGTCTACCTGTATGAAGCAGCAAATAATTCTATTCAGAAGCTGCTACGCCACGCCACCGGATCTGCAACATTCATACAAGCAGACAGAATGCGTCTACAAATGATTTCAAAATACCCCTGCACGTGCACTGTAGTTTGTATACACATAGGTACACTAAAAGGGGTAAAAGCAATCAAGAACCCGCATGGGCCCCGGCGAGCGTGTTATTGGTACACACGTGACGTCTAGGGATGCTGCGTGGGTTATCAAATTTTAAACCCGATCCTCCTTAGCAGGTAAAAAGGAGTCGACATTGTTTAATTATAGAATGCCCCCAAATCCGCATGGGCCCCTGTGAGCGTGTTATTAGTACACATGTGACGTTTAGGGATGCTGCGCGGGTCAATAAGTGAATTCAAGTTTGAGCCCGATCCTTCTATACAGATCAATAGGAGTCGACAGGGTTCGAACCATTAAGCAAATATAAGGTTGTGGAGGCCAGTATATTTATTTTAATACATTCATATTAGGCCTTCAATGCCTATAACAATATGAATTTACTAACAAGGGCATAAAGCCTATGAAACCCGATCCCCTATCGACAAGTTGATAGGGTCGATAGGGTTTAATCAACAAAGGGAAATGACCAAAAAATATTTAAAACTGAAATAAATCCATCGCATTTAAAGCAAAAAATCCATCCACCCTCCACAACAGTTTGCCGGGGTGGACAAATTAAAATTTACTTCAGCTCATAAAAGAGCCAAATGCCGGTCAAAAATATCACTATGATCCATTCTCAAATAATCTCCTGTCAGTAAGGACGTGGTACGTGTCCTCTGACCGGCGGTCTGCCGCCAAATGGCACCGCAGGATAAACGGTTATGATCCGGGGCCCTTTGAACCGAGTGGTTTTGCCGCCAAATGGCACAACAAAATACCGGTTATGGCCAGAGCCAATACGCTTCTTAGTGGCATCAAATCCTTGATATATGAATCAATAGGATATGATCGATAGGGCACAAAGCCTTTTGTTAGCTAAGATGGATTCAAATTTGACCCCTTAGGCAAACATTCAACCCCGGTCTATAAGGTCCCCTTGGACGAAGCAACCCATGGCTGCCGACAAGGATCCTTCTATTAGGTTGGGTCGACTACCTCCTCTGACTAAGTAGACCAGGGTCCACGATGGCCCGGGATGACGGAACCATGAGATCTTGATCGGGTCTATCATCCATTCCCCCACCATCCGCTTTAAGTGCAAGATGGTGCAATTTTCAATTTTAAATATCAAATTCCCAAATTTTCAAACCTTTAAAAGCCTCAAATCTCAATATCCAATGCTGCTACTATATGCCAGATACCACGTATCTCTACGTATCTGATTGACGACTAGCCTTAATCGAAAGTTCTCTCTCGTGATCGGGAGGGGTAATTTACTATAGGGGCTTGC
Source organism: Dendrobium nobile (assembly GCA_022539455.1). NCBI lineage: Eukaryota > Viridiplantae > Streptophyta > Magnoliopsida > Asparagales > Orchidaceae > Dendrobium > Dendrobium nobile. Next base: position 37,375,368 of record CM039731.1, on the reverse strand, counting down.
GCCTATAGGAAACCAGAACTCAGATCATAAAGTCCTCGCAAAATGAGGGCGAAATCTCTAGGTAGTGTCTTATCTACAAACCCATCTGCCTTCCAAAATTTACCTCGAAACTTATCAGTTAAAACTCCCTCGCCGAAAAAATAAAAAGAAAAAGCGCGGCGGGGAGGCCGGGGCCAAATTTTCGGAGTCCACACTTCTATTCTTCTCTTGGCTTATGCGAACACGCCGAGAGACCGAGAGAGAGGGAAAGCCTTGCGAATAGCCAAATCCCCAGGAATGGGAGGAGTCTTTTGCTTCTAATGCCACCATGAAGCTGGAGAACTAATTTCGCCTGGGTTCCCCATATGCCAGAGGCGGAGCAGGCTTTGGGAGATGCATGCGAAGCTTAAAATGGAAGCCCGCCATTTGTCAACCTAGCTTCAGCCTTACAAGCATACACGAATGGAGCCTGCTACTCTGTTGGAGACCACTGATATTAAGGAAAGGAGATATGCTGGCTGACCGTTCAATCAGAGCCATCTGATCAAATTCTTGATTTGGAAGATAGTTTGAAATAATCATAAAGTAAATTGGCATGGAATTAAACTTAGATTAGTAGGCTGAGATCAGGTTCGAATCGGACTCGACTTGACTTGACTCAGGTCAACTTGGGTTCAATGCAGCTTGACTACGCTAATTCAACAAAAATCAAACTCAAATTGATGTCGATTCGAATTGAATCGAGCTCGACTAGGCTCGATCAACTCGATCGAACATGCTCAAGGGAAAATCAAGATAAAAATGAGGTCAACACTTAGCTCATAAGCTATTTATCTAGTCAAGCTCAAAAAGGACTCAGAAGTCGACTTTACTAACTTAGACCGCTAATCTCAGCAAGAAGCACATTTTATCTTACAAAATGATGGAATTTAATAACCATTTTTGATGCTATATTATTATCTAGTCTAAATATTTTTTTTTAGAATTACTAAGACTTTTCAATTCAAGCCTTCGATTTGTGAATCATCAATGACATTGATTTGCTCTCATTGAGCTAAATAAATTCAAACCAAGATCATCACCTATCATTATAACCCTTTTTTAGAGAAAATAAAATGAAATCTCACACCTTTCAAGAATTATAATGAAATATCCGCTTGTTGAAGTTTTGATCATTTCCATGAGGGAATAATTTGGGCCGCCTGATTTAACGTGAAAAATCTAATATAAGTTGAGTATGGTTCTCTTAAAATTTATAAATCAGCACAATTTTTATGGATTTTATATAAATAGAAAAAAATCTAAAATGAGAAGTTTATTAGGTCTGTCAGAGAAAGCTACCAACAATATTAGGCTTCATTTATGACAACTTGCTGTTGTAGAGAAAATATTTTTTTTGAATTTTTTTGAGATAGAAATGAAAAAACATTAGCTAAATTGTGATTGCGTTCCAAAAAAAAATAAAGTAATAAAAAAGCTGTTGCAAATAAAGTTTAAGCTTTTAGTTGCTGCAAATTGTATAGTGTACTGGTAAAGTTGATATATTGGGATGGCGAACCAGGCATTACGATTTTCATTTTCAGAACTTACAATTTTATTCACTTTTTCTATGATTTTTAATTTTATTTAAGACATATTTGATTTGAAGTAAAATAATTAGAAGTATTTTAATTACAGCAGTTTTAAAAATGTTGATAATTGGTTCAAAATAAAAGAAAAGATGAGTAAAAATTTTGAAGTATTTGAAATTTATTCTCTAGCTCAATTTGATGCTTACGAGAATCATTAGATTTTGGCTGATTTTCAAATATATATTGTAAAATTTTTTATTAGAATCCCGCCGCTGCCCACGGCCCGCTGCCCGCTGCCCGCTGTCCGCTGTCCGCTGTCCGCTGCCCATAGACCTCTAAAAGTTTTTTATGTTATGTTTAGAATTTCTGCGACAGTTTTTGTGAGGTGTTTGGGCCTCTAGTAGCTGCTAGAAATTGTGGGAGAGATAATTCACCTCTCAAAAATGAATCAACCTGCATCTTATTTTGATTTGCTTGGAAATTAGTAAAAATAACTTTCTTTGTGTTATTTTTTGATCTATTTGGAGTGTGTTGCTATTTTTTATATTGTTTTGTGATATTTTGATTATTAAGTCCTATTAGAGGTCTATGGTTATGTTATTACATAAACATTTCCCTCAGATGTCGGACTTACGGCTTCTATTAGAAGTTGTCAGTTTGTGAGTCTTACAAACTAATTTTTATAACACTACAGGAAAAACGCCGAAATCCGGCGGTTAGCCTATATTCACCGGTGGTTTTTTTAACTACCGGCGGCTTTACGACGGTTTTTGTGCCGCCGGAAAAAATCGCGTAGGAAACTATCACCGACGATTTTTTACCGGCGGTTTATGTAGCCGGCGGTTTTCCGGCGGCTCAGACCGCCGGTTTCAACCAGATATTATGCCGGCGGTTTTCCGGCTGTGACGCCGCCGGCTATTTGACCGACGGCCTACCGGCGGTCGGTTTACTGACGGTTTTCCGGCGGTTTAGTTAGCCGTCGTATGTTTTTAAAACCGCCGGCCTAACTGCATTCGGGTGTATGGAGTGGCTTTTTGCACCAATTGATCGTCAAACAATACGTCAATGGCATGCCGGTGAACAGTCCGACACCAATATTTGCATCGGACTGTTACCCTACGCCAAAAAATCGCTCTATTTTTTAGCTTCGCGGGAAAGGCGCGAAATAAGCAATCCTCCCTCTCTTTTCTCTCCCTCAATCTCTCTCTTCCTATCTTCTTCTAACTAAAAGTAACAATCAACAAAATAGATTCCACCTAAACTAAAATAACACTTAATAAAAAAAAATTTAGATCTAACACAATGATTAGAACATTACATTAATGCTTACTATCTAAATCATCCAAAATATTTCTAATCCTTGCAAATGTGTAGTAAGAAACAATAATCAAAGAAAAACCATAAAAAATTACCTTAAAATAGAAATCGGACTGTTTGGGGTCGGACGAGCGGAGGCGATTCCGACTGGGAGCGGCGGTCGGATTTGGGGCGGACAAACGTCGTCGGCGGCGTCGGATTGGGGGTGGCGGCCGGAGGAGATTCTTAGCCGGCGGTCGGACGAGGGAAGGCGACCCTAGGAAAGAGCGAGCGACGGGAGAGCGAGCGACCGAGAGAGAGAAGGAAAGAGTTAAAATGAAATGCCAGACGCGGGGCTCGGTGTATTAGAGCTTAAACCGGCGGTTTTCCAGCGGTTTTGACCGCCGGTAAAAAGTCACTTATCAACGGCGGTCTAAACTACCGGTTCTTGTTGACATCCGGTGGTTTATCGTCGGTTTAGGGACCGCCGCCCTTACCGGCGGCTTACATTTGCAAAATCACCGGTGCAGCCGTCGTTAAAATCTGACGGCCAAACCGCCGGTGGTCCCGCCGGTACTACCGGCGGTCCTAAAACCGCCGGTTTAGGGCATTTTTCCTGTAGTGTAAACAAAGCTGCCTGTAGAGGTTTGAGTTTTTTATATAGGATCATTTATTTAGAAGTTCTCTAATGCACGAGTCATATTACTTTGCTTAGAATTCTAATCCGCCGGAAATACAATACAACGAGCTTTTCCGGCGACCACGTGCGCCAGTACTAGCGACGGCGTATGCATTAGTAACGTTCACCGGTAATACGATACAACGAGCTTTCCCAGGGACCATATGCGACGGTAATATCGGCGTAATTTACGACAGTAAGGTTCGTCGGTAAGTAACAGAGCATCGTTTATTACTGACGCATCTTACGCCGTTAATACTGGCGTATAATATCCGCAGGAAAGACCGACGCCTCGTACGTCGAAAAAAAGCAACGAAACAACCGTCGAATGGTCGTTTTTGCTTCGCCGGAATTATGTCGAAAGAACCGACGGAACTAGTTCGGGCAGAAATTTTACACAGGTTTATTATTTCCGATGCGTGAATTACCGCCGGACCGTTTAAAGTCGAAAATGCACTTGAAAGATAACATTTCCGGCGCATTTCGGTTGTTACCGGCGGATTTAGTCCGTCGGTAACCCCTCATTTTCCTGTAGTGGAAGTAGACCATGGGTTTGTAGTTGTTTGCTAGTTTTGACACTAAACTATGATTTTTACACTTATTTGTCAGTAGTTATTTTCTACTATAGCTTTCAATAGTGTGTTTGTTATTTTGTGCATGTAGTTTTTTTTACTACTGTAGTTAGTTACTCTCACTGTTTTTTCTTTTTCCCGCTTTAATTAGCACTTTATTTTGCTTGCAGTAGTTAGATTTACTCTTTTTAGCATTAATTTAATCTTATTTATTATTGCGCTGACTTTTGCCTATTTTCTTGCAGGTACTCGTAGCCAGCAATGATATATCAAATATCAACTATAATGTAATATTTAAATAAAAAAAACTATAATTTAATACTTTGTAATGACTTAGTATAGATTTTGTACTGGCCATATTTTCTATGTCCAAAATATGAACACAGAATAATTCCACATACATTGCGTTGGGAACTATCAGATTTGTACGTTAATCACCTCTCATTCACCGCTCATTCTTGTCCTCAAGCTACTTAGTCAATTCCCACATCAACAAGCAATCTATTAATGACTTATTTATGTAATATGAAAAAAATGCTTAATTAGCTGAAATATTAATTTCAGTAAAGCCAACAAGAAGTTTAATAAATTACAAGGGTGTATCAATCATAAATCATTATGGATGTATCAATCATAAATCATTATGAATAAACGAATAAAATATATAGCTTTATTATTCATTTATTCTCATTGAAAATTGAATAATATTATCACAAATTGAAATATTTAGCTATTATTTTTATATAACAAGTATTTTTTTTTACTGATAGCTGTCGACGGAAGTAGTAGCGTATTTATTGTATTTGGATCCAAATCAATCCGCAGGGGTGAACTCTCTCTCTCTCTCTATATATATATATATATATATATATATATATATTATATATATATATTTAATAGAATAGATAATATATTAATAAAACAAAAAACAAAGGTTACATCAGCAAAAAAATGAAAAGCTAGCAGAATAAAAGCCTAAATAACAGAGAGAATTCGAAGCTAAAAGCGAGCTCAAGAATTAGTCAAGGCTTACAGCGTCCAGGACGTCCCGCACGGACCCTCCAGAAAGGCGAAGATAGCGTCCCAACGATCCATCTCGAAAATCCACACCTACGGTTGCCACCAGCAAAAATGACCGGGACGCGAGCCCCGACCACATCATTGCTCTTAGCCACACGTAACAGCAAACCGAACAGTAAAGCCGACAAATCCCGAGAAGAAGCAGCAAGAATAAACAAAATTACGAAACGAAAATTCTTCTTCTGCGTCGACCTCTCCCCCAAAATTTTCCGCAAATGCCAACATTTGAAGTACGCACAATAGCAAAATCATGGTCGGACTCAAGAGACTCCGAATCCGTATCAACATCCGACGAATCAACCAACCAATTATTCTGATTCCTAATATCCATACCAGAGGAATTACCCACACATTTCGCCATCACTTGGGTATCAACCTCACTTACAGGGACCACAACTAATGTAATATCAAAAATCTGCTACAGGATCGTCCAGGACGATCTGGATCGTCCTGGGACGATCAGTTGAAAATTTGCTCCAGAATGTGCCCAATTTGCTCCAGGTGATTTTCTGTACATATCGTCCAGGCCGATTTAGGACATCGTCCAGGCCGATCGGCACTGTAGAAAATGTCGGCCTGAGAATAGTTCTGGGAACCGTCCAGGACGATCCAATTTGGTCTGATCGTCCTGGGACGATCTGGCCGATCTGACTTTTATAAAGCTGATTTCAGCTCATTTGAAGAGAGAGAAAAAAATAAAATATCTGATTTTTATCTGAGGAGAGAGAAAGTCGAGAGATTTTGTGGAAAAGTTGATTTTCGGACGACGCGGAGCCGTTTTTGTCCGAGGAGACTGTTCGAGATATTGCTGTATGCAAGGTAAGGCACATTCCGCCTTTCTCAATTTTCAGAACCGTCGTCTTTGGCGGTATTTTCTGTCCGGATTTCGTTTCTGTTAATGATTTTCGTCCGTATCTGTTGATTGGCTCAGTTTTTACCGCGTAACTTTCTGTATATTGTTGACGTGCCGAGTGTGCACATTTTGGTTATTTTCTGAAGATTTTTGTCCGGGTATTTTTGATTCGGCGGTGTTTTTAGTCGACTGCATTTTTCTGTGAAATTGGAAATTATCTGTGCAGTAGAATAAATGTTCTGAAATGTGATTATCTACATTCTGTGCGAATTTGGTGAATTTTGATTTTCAGGAAAAATTGTGTAAATTCCGTATACTGCCGTTGTGCTGCCCGATTTTTGTCTGATTTCTGATTTGCCCGGATTTCTTCTGAATTGATATGTTATCTGTGAATGCTATAAAAAGGGAGTTATAAGGGGTCTGGATTCTATGAGATTCAGTTAGTGTCCGGGGAAATCTTAGTTGAGCTCAAGTTGGAGAAATATCTGTTCTGTTCCGGATCCGAGGAATTCTGTTATTCTGGTGCCGTGAGCACATTTAGTTATTAATTACTCAGAGAATTTCTGGTGCCGTGAGCACATGGGAGACATAAGGGTCAGAATCCGTAGTGATTCTGTTTAGTTTAGTTTTAGCTATAAAATATATATCTGATTCAATCTGATTCTGCTTTCCGTATCTGTTCTGTAAGCAATTATGATTCTGATACGATATGATCTGAAATTCTGATTTCTGATTCTGTTAATGTGATATGTCTGATCTGTTCTGTTTCTAATTTGATACGGCTTCTGTTTCCGTACAATTCTATTGATTTGATATATGTCCGATTTTGTTTCGATTTCTGATTGGATTTTGTCTGATGAGTTTGGTTTTGGATTCTGAGAGTTTTGATTGGAGGTTTGTTGCTTTGCTGAGCTGTTGAGCTCACTCTTGTTTTCTGGTGGTTTTCAGGTTCTGGGAAAGGGAAGGAAGTCTAGGAGTAGATTTCTGAGTTCTGATCAGTAGGTATTGGTTGTACCTTTTGATTTTTGTACAGTCATGGCTTTTCTGTTCTGTCTTTCTTTCTGTTCAAAAGCCGTGTACTTTATCTGTAGATGATTATTTTTGAGGAAAAGAAAATATAGATATTTGTTCCGTTGTGTTTAATGATAAATAGTAGCTCTGTGTTTGTGTGTCTGTTTGAGTTGAATAATTTGGAAGATTCTGTTCCGGAACCAATTCCAAAACTAGATCCTGGTCAGTTCGTCCGTTTCGTTTCCGTGTCGCGGCCCGGTGCGAGCGGGATCCGTCCCGGATAGGGTCGGGTCGTGACAAGCTTTTTAGTGGTATCAGAGCACTAGTTTTGGAAATTGGTTGGATTGTCAGACAGATCTCTAGGAAGTGATCAGTGAGTTTGTCTGGGGGTAGTTTTGGGTCGTTTGGCTTTTTATTGTGTTGTTTTTTTTTTGTGTTGTTTTTGTGATAGTTTTCCGAATTTTGGATTTTCTGTATGGATCAGCCAGACCCAGACATGACTGACAAACAGAGTGCCAGTCAGGCAGCACCAGTGGGGAGTACAGCCCTAGTGGCCGGTGCAGATACGTTGTCTCAGTTTGCTACGCTTGTTGTTCAGATGATGAGCGAGACTCAGAGCAGAGCTGTTACTGTCAGATCTGATGATATTGATAGACATCTGCAGATGTTTTTGAGGTTGAAACCTCCGAGATTTGAGGGCGCTGTTGAGCCCAGAGCAGCCGAGGAGTGGCTGAGGAGATTGGAGAAGACCTTCGACGGAATGCAGTGTCCGTCTGATAGGAAGGTTCCGTTGGCTGTTTTTCTATTGGATGGAGAGGCTGAGCACTGGTGGGAAGGCCAGCAGGCAGCCAGATTTCAGGGTAGGCTGAACTCTTTGATTACCTGGGAAGAATTCACTGAGGTATTTCGAGATTGGTTTGTTCCCCCTTCTGCACGACAGCAGATGCAGGAGACTTTTCTGAGACTTGTTCAGGGGAGCAAGACGGTGATGCAGTACGAGGCTGAGTTTACTGCATTAGCCAGGTACGCCCCGCAGCTGGTTAGTACTTCTGCTGAGAGGTGCTACAGATTTTTGAGGGGATTGCGAGATAGTTTGAGACAGCCCCTGGTACCTTTTCACATTTCTGATTTCTCTGAGCTTGTGGAGCGGGCTCGTCTGATTGAGAATCATCTGATGGCTACTCAGCAGCGGTGGACTGCGAGTAGGAAGAGATTTGGAGGTGAGACTTCCACTGCCGGAAGTGGTTCCTCTGGAAAGAGGAGATTTGTAGCTGGTTCTGGATCTGGTGAATCCAGGAGGAGTGGAGGGTCGTCTGGTACTGCTACCAGCACGACGAGTTCTAGATCTGTCAGTATGGCACCTGTGTGCCAGAGTTGTGGACGGCGACACCACGGCCAGTGCTACAGGATGGCTGGTCTTTGTTTCAGATGTGGGCAGCCGGGACATAGGATTACAGAGTGTCCACAGGCTGGATCTGACCGGCGTTCTGAGTTTCGATCTGAGGGTTCTATCAGACCTGTCAGTTCAGTAGGAAGACCGAGGACTGTTCCTCCTCGCCCTGAGGGATTTTCTGGTAGAGGTGGTGGTACTAGTTCTGGACCACGGAGACCACCTATGGTTCAGAGGGAGCAGAGTAGTTCTGTTGCTTCAGCTCCTGCTTCAGCTCCTGCTCCAGTTCAGCCACGAGTTTACAGCCTGAGTCAGCAAGAGGCTCGTGATGCTCCAGATGTTGTGACAGGTACGATTTACATTTCTGATCAGCCCTGTCGTGTTTTGTTTGACTCTGGAGCTAGTCACTCTTTTCTGTCCGAGCATTATTTTGAACGAGTCCAAATGCCTTCGTTTTTGTTGCCGATTTCTTTGTCTGTGATTTTACCGGCTGGAAATCCTTTGATTGCTCGGAAGTTTTGTTTGTGTGAGATTGATATTGCTGGCAAGAAGTGGAAATCTAGTTTGAGTTTGTTTGATTTAGTTTGGAAATCTAGTTTGGAAATCTAGTTTGCTGACAAAATCCTTTGATTGATTTTGTTGCCGATTTCTTCGTATGACGTGAATTTGGGCATGGATTGGCTGAGTCGGTATGAGGCTCAGATTGACTGTCTGAAGAAGCAAGTGAGTTTATTTGTGGCTGGAGAGAGAGTTGTATTCCAGGGATTACGAGGTATTCTCTCCAGTCTGATTTCTGCATTGGAGGTGAGCAGAATGTGGAAGAAAGGATGCCCAGTGTTTTTGGCTACGGTGCGGGATCTGAACCTGGAGGTCGGTTCTGTTTCTGAGATCCCAGTGGTACGGGAGTTTGTTGATGTTTTTCCTGAGGAGTTGGTTGGTTTGCCTCCGGATAGAGAGGTGAAGTTCTCTATCGATGTTTTTCCGGGTACAGCTCCTATATCAAAAGCTCCGTACAGGATGGCACCGAAAGAACTTTCTGAGTTGAAAGTTCAGCTTCAAGAGTTGGTTGACAGAGGTTTTGTTCGTCCTAGTGTTTCGCCCTGGGGAGCACCTGTTTTATTTGTGAAGAAGAAGGACGGGACACTCCGTATGTGTATTGATTACAGAGACTTGAATAAGGTCACGATCAAGAACAAGTATCCTTTGCCTTGGATAGATGACTTGTTTGATCAACTTTCCGGATCTTCTGTGTTTTCGAAGATTGATTTGCGATCCGGATACTATCAGGTAAGAGTGAAGGAAGCTGATGTGGTGAAGACTGCTTTCAGTACTCGGTACGGGCACTATGAGTTTTTGGTTATGCCTTTTGGGGTAACCAATGCGCCTGCTATTTTCATGGATCTGATGAACCGAGTATTCAGGGAATTTTTGGATCAGTTTGTGATCGTCTTTAATTGACGATATTCTGGTATATTCTGCTTCTGAGGATGATCATGCCAGACACTTGAGGATTGTGTTGGAGACTCTGAGAGGCAGCATCAGCTGTATGCCAAGTTCTCCAAGTGTGAATTCTGGCTGAAGAGTATTTCTTTTCTGGGGCATGTGATTAGCGGAGAAGCAATTTCTGTTGATCCCCAGAAGATTCAGGCAGTTGTTGATTGGCCAAGGTCGACTACGGTATTTGAGGTACGTAGTTTCTTGGGCATGGCCGGATATTACAGGAAATTTGTGAAGGGATTTTCACAGATTTCGACGCCTCTGACGAGACTGACGCAGAAGTCAGTACCTTTTGTTTGGACACCGGAGTGTGAAGCTAGTTTTCAGAGATTGAAGGATTGTTTGACTTCAGCTCCAGTGTTAGCACTTCCGTTAGGTACGAAAGGTTTTCAGGTGTTCAGTGATGCTTCACTGAAAGGTTTGGGTTGTGTACTGATGCAAAAAGGAAGGGTAATTGCTTATGCTTCTAGACAGTTGAAACCACATGAGAAGAATTACCCGACGCATGATTTGGAGTTAGCTGCTGTTGTCTTTGCTTTGAAGATTTGGCGTCATTATCTGTATGGCGTTAGATGTGAGATTTTCACTGATCATAAGAGCCTGAAGTATATTTTCACTCAGAAGGATCTGAATTTGAGACAGAGAAGATGGCTCGAGTTGATCAAGGACTATGATTTGACTATTCAGTATCAGCCTGGTAAGGCTAATGTGGTAGCGGACGCTCTGAGCAGGAAATCTTCTGGATTATCAGATTTGCAGCTTACTTTTGATGATTTCCTGATTCGAGACATGGAGCGATTGCAGTTGGAGGTGATTTCCTCCAGTGATGTGGATTTGGCTCAGATGAACATTCAGTCTTCTTTGGAAGCACGGATTCAAGAAGCCCAGAAGTCAGATTCTGACTATTCGAAGTTGATTGCTCAGATTGGATCTGGTAAGACTCCTGAACTTTGAATTTCTGCTTCTGGTGCTATTTTCTGTAAGAATAGGTTGTGGGTACCTGTGTTTGGGAATTTGAGGCAGGAGATTCTGCATGAATCTCATCATTCAGGCTACACTGTTCATCAGGCAGCAGTGGTAAGATGTATGCTGATATGAAGCTTTTGTTCTGGTGGCCTGGAATGAAGAAGGATGTGGCAGAGTTTGTGTCGAGATGCGAAGCCTGTCAGTTGGTGAAGGCAGAGCATCAGCGACCAGGTGGACTGTTGCAGTCGTTGCCTATCCCTGAGTGGAAGTGGGAGGAGGTAACGATAGACTTTGCGATGGGTTTTCCTCAATCTAGACAAGGGCACGACGCCATTTGGGTAGTTGTAGATCGATTGACGAAGTCAGCCCATTTTCTTCCGATCAGACAGACCGATCCGGTGGATCGTTTGGCACAGGTTTATGTGAAGGAAATAGTCAGATTGTATGGTGTGCCTCGAGTGATTGTTTCAGATCGAGATGGATGGTTTACTTCCAGACTTTGGAAAAGTATTCAGCAAGGTTTGGGTACGAAATTGCATTTCAGTACAGCCTTTCATCCTCAGACCGATGGACAGTCTGAGAGGACCATTCAGGTGCTGGAAGATCTGTTGAGACTTTGTGTTCTGGACTTTGGCGGAAGCTGGGAAGATCATATTCCGCTGATTGAATTTGCTTATAACAACAGTTTTCAGTCCAGTATTGGTATGGCACCGTACGAGGCTCTGTATGGCAGGAAGTGCCGTACTCCTTTGACTTTGACTGAGATCGGAGATAGACAGGAATTGGGTGCCACTTTCTTTGAGGAAACTGTTAAGAAGATCAGTTTGATAAAAGAAAGATTGAAAGCGGCTCAGGATCGACAGCAGAAGTATTATAATCAGAAGTACATGCTTGTTGAGTTTCAAGTTGGTGACTTTGTGTATGTCAAAGTCAGTCCGATGAAGGGTGTGAGCAGATTTGGTCAGGTGAGTAAGCTGAGTCCAAGGTATGTTGGACCGTTTGAGATTTTGGAAAGAATTGGAAAATCTGCTTACCGACTATTGCTTTCTGATTCGATGCCTGACGTGCACAATGTGTTTCACGTCTCCACTCTGAGGAAGTGGGTTTCAGACTCTGGAAAGAAGATATCAGCTGATGAGGTTGAGATTCAAGAGAATATCTGGCGTACAAGGAAGAGCCAGAGTTAATTTTGGCGTACGACATCCGAAAGTTAAGAAATAAAGAGATTCCGATGGTTAAAGTCCAGTGGAAGCACCGGACTGCACGAGAAGCGACTTGGGAGAAGGAGTCTGACATGAGACGGTCGTACCCGTACTTGTTCTGACTGAGTTTGGATTGGATAATGTCGAGGACGACATTTTTCTGAAGTTGGGGAGATTGTAATATCAAAAATCTGCTCCAGGATCGTCCAGGACGATCTGGATCGTCCTGGGACGATCTGTTGAAAATTTGCTCCAAAATGTGCCCAATTTGCTCCAGGTGATTTTCTGTACATATCGTCCAGGCCGATTTAGGACATCGTCCAAGCCGATCGGCACTGTAGAAAATGTCGGCCTGAGAATAGTTCTAGGAACCGTCCAGGACGATCCAATTTGGTCTGATCGTCCTGGGACGATCTGGCGATCGGCCGGGCCGCGATCTGACTTTTTCTTTCTCTTAAACAATTTCATTTGTCTTGTTTCCCCATCTTTAGTTTCATAAATGTAGCATACATTTTAAATATCAAACTAAAAGCATTTGACTGCAGTTTTATTCTAAACCCAATCACAATGAAGCTAAAAAACAAAAAAGAAGATGCAAGCATAAAAACTAAGAGCTATAAAATCAAACGTATGATCATTGCTAGCCATGTATTAAACAAATAAAATTGAGAAAGATTTGAGTTTGTAACTCAATTATAATGTGAATAAAAAAAAAACAAAGGAACTTTACTAAATATAAGCTTTAGATTATGACCTATGTAAAGCCTCAACTCAAAAAATATTACAACCTTTTCTCCAACGACATTCCACCAAACAATAGATATGTTCAATATTCTATAAATCTTCATGAGTAACTAAAGTAGATTCATCCCATATAATCACAAACGATCACAAACTCTTCACATTCATGCTTTATTGAAATCATCACAAAATAGTTTATTTAAATTACCAAGTTTTGGAATGAAGGAGAGCAACTACAATCATCCAAGACTTAACATTACATCTCAAAATAAGCACCAAACTTTGATGCATTAGTTAAAACATGTTGATATATACTAACAACATGTGTTCGAAGATGGTCACCAAAACATCATAACTCTTCCTATGACTTTAGTCGAATACTTGATGTGTAATATTACAAAAGAGAGGAAAATCCATGTGGAAGTTATGCTTTACATTCACACCAAGCAATGAGTAAGAAAAAGAATTTTTCACAAAACAAATGCATATGCTTCACAAAAATTTTCATGAATTGATTGTGCTTAGACTCACAATCTCATTAAATGTTTATGGAATTCTCCTTATGCTTATATCATCTCCATTTATACAAAGGTAAATCATGCTTTTCCAGTACAAATCTATTCCAACAAAGTAGTGAAAATAAGTAGCATTGAAGGAAATAAGGAGGGACAAAGGGGAATGAAGAGAGCAAGGGAGAGAAAGAGGAATAGGAAAAAGAAGAGGAAGAGAAAGGGGTTTACCTGCAACGAAGGATAGTGTGGGTGTGTGTTCGGTTTAGTCGCTAAAACGGCGAGGCGGAAGGACTTTGCTTCATCCTGCTTGTGCGAATAGAGGGAGTGACTAAGAGAGGAGGGACTTGGCGTCGGGTCTTGTCCGAACCAATGGGAGACGGGAGCAAAGTCGTGAAGGGGGTTCGGCCTGGCTGGGGCTCGCAAGCACCGATGGGAGGAACTCGAGGGGGGGGGGGGTGTTTGCTCCGGTTGTCGACGAGGGAAGGAGGAGGGGTCTGCCCCGTGTGTGCGGGGGGGGGAGGAGGTGGGGGGGGGGACTGGTGAGTCTCGGAATGCGGGAGAGCGAGGGGGGGATTCTCGCCTGCTTTCTCAGAACAGGCATGAAATTCGGGTTACAGCGTGCCAAAGGGTGGAGAAGGCTTCTTGTTGACCGCTATACCTTAACATAGAGAAAGGACATAAACTGATGAATAAGGCGATACCGCGCCCTTAGCGATGAAACGTCACTGAGATGGTGTCGCAAATTTTAAAGACGATCTAAATATGATGCAAGGCTCGTGTTACGAGGGAATTAGCCTCGTTGGAGATGACATGAAGTCGATCGACAAACGGACAGCTCCATTGCTTTCAGAACGTCATCGGCAATAGGAATATACATTTTATTTGATTAAATTGTTCATTTAGGTGGTGTCACAAATTCAAGGGGATTAAATATAGTTGTGTCAGTTGTGAAGGCACATTTTTCGAGGGAGATTAGGACTCGACGATGATCAAATGATGTTTGATCGCAAAAAGGACTAGTTATGGTCTCTTCCCTTCAACCCACGCTCAGATATCATTTCAACAGAAACCCTCCTTGTTGTCTTCGGACGACAGCCGAGCTTCCAACTGCTCTGTGTTCTTCAGTTGACAGAACACTACTTACTGTGAGGTGGTTAATCCCTCCTCTTTATTATTGATGCCTACTCGTAAGCCATGCATCTCTTGATTTAATATGCACAAAGGAGATATTTATGAAGACTCCACAGCCTTAAAAAAAAAACGGAAAGAGCTGTTGCATCTTTATGATTTTTGGCTAACAAAGCATATTATTTTGAGACCTATCTATAGGCCCTATGATTCAATTAATGCATGACATTAAGATCAATAGCTCACGTGTAGTAATAAAAAAAAAAAAGACAAGGATAATGGTGTAGGCTTATCTCACCTTTGCCATTTCAATATAATAAGTTTTTTTGTTTTTTTTTTTGGGAAAAATTGAGGGGCCTAAGCACCATAATTTTCACTAAATGAAAGGAATTACAGGTAAGTAAAAATTACATGTAAAGCACCCAACATAAGCAAAAAAACAAAACTTATGTGGGAAAGAGAATAAACCCCAACTATACCACCCCAATTACAATCAAAAAACCAAAAAGAGCTCCAAAAGAACAAGAGACAGTAAGCAAGGAATCAAAACATAAAAATTTAATGCTCAGTATCAAAATAGCAGCATGTCCACATCCCGGAGAGCATGAGCACGACTAAACGAATTTCCCAGCTGCCAAAAACATGACCCGAGCAAAATCCAGCAGAGAAGAATCACCTGCAGAAGCAGAAACATAACAACCGTCTCCGAGGCCTTGTGCCTGGACTCAGAGAGATGCGAGAATCGAGGGACATTTCCCTGTTGCCCAAAAACCATCCAAGGGAGATAACAGAGGGAGCTTCATCATCGTCCAGGCACAGCCTTGTATCATACCGAGGGACGAAGTGACATAGGACAGAACCGATAATGCCAAAATCTCCACCTTATAGTTTTTCAGAAATTCCAAAGAATTTATCCATTTCAGAAGCATCACAACCAGAACAGAGAAACGTCTGTTTTGCCAACCAAAACCTGGGACAACCAGTGGACCAGCAAAATTCAAATCCAAAAGCTGCCACCCCACAGAAAAACCCAAACATCAGCCCAGAATTTCCACGAAATTTCCTTGTGAGTTTCATTAATGCTTTCTACCCTTACTAACTTTGGCTTTTAATCGCAGAATGATCAAAGTTTTTAATTCAAAATGACTTCTCCTCAAGTTGAGAACTCCTTAGATTACTGCTCCCTCCAAATCCCATAAATCATAAAATAATAGAAAGGAAGCAAAATTAGTGAGGTTCTTTATAGGTTCCTGGTATTGCCAAAATTCATAAACTTGCATCTGATTAGGCTTTAAGTAAAAGTTCAAAAGTGCAGGAAACAATTAGTAATAATCCGGAATGTTAAAATTGCATTCAAAGAACAAGTGTGAGTGACATTCACGGTCAGTAACACAAAAGGAGCAAGCTATGAGAACTCGGAATCCCCCGAAACCAAAAGAATATCAGCAGTCTTAAGTTTCCTTTGACTAGCCATCCAAGCATAAGAAGCATATCTCAAAGCATAACCTTTGTGCAAATAAATTTGCTCCAGTTTACATCCTCTAAATCAGAAAAAAAAAAATGAATAGTAAATTTCTTAGAGGAAGAGAGGTAACACCGTCCCGATAATACTCTGAGGGTTATCAGTAATCCCAATCCTCAGAAATATATTCTTAATGCATCAGGTAATCAACCGGTAAATTCCATGAATTGTTAAAAAGGACGTCCTTAATCTTCAAAGAGAAAAAACTTGTAGGAGCAGCCAAATCAGACAAGGCTTTCTTGTTACACCAAGGGTCCCAAAAGAAGGAGAGATTACTATTACAGTTAACCATAAGGAAACAGAATCTTAATCATAGCAGCTTTGTTACAAAAGAGTTTCCGAATTAGAAGCATTAACAGGGGTAGTTTCAGAGGGAACCAAATTTTTTCCTATCCAAGATCCCTAAGTTATCACAAATTGTACATTCCTAAGAATAAAGGAGCAAAGCCAAGAATTATGAATAAAGAGGACTCATAAGTAAGTAAGCCCAAACCACCCTTGCACTTAGGCCTAGCCACGGAATTCCAAGAAAATTCGATGCAATTTCTTCTCCTTAAAGCCCCCAAAGAAAGAAACTTGGCAGAATATTTTACTTAAAATTTGCAACAGGCTTTGGTATGATAGCCCCACGAATCCAGTAATAATACTATTGTGCAATGGTAAACTTGTAAAAATTGTACGTCTAATCCAGCACAAATGATAAAAATTTATACCTTCCAACCATCTAAAAAACTGCAATTTACTCATGAGAGGTTGAAAGTGAAAAGTTTAAGTTGCCAGTGGAGATAGGTAGCCCCAAATAAGTAATACACTCCTCCACCCGAGAGATACCCAACACAGCAGCTAACTCCAAGGCACGGGTAGGATGTGAGTTACAGGGTAAACATAACAGTGCTCTTGTCCAGGTTAATATGAAGTCCAGAAGCCTGAGAGAAGTAATGTAATATATCTTTAAGGGCAGAGTATTCTCCCTAGTCAGCAGTACCAAAACCAAGAGATCATCTACATACATCAGATGATTAATGCTACAGTTGTGATTGGTAATCCCTTGAAAACGGAAAAGCTGATTGTACTCGAGGCAAGAAGAAAGGGCGTCCATGACAATACAGAAAAGAGAGGGGACAGAGGGCACCCCTGCCTTAAACGAGAAGAGTTGAAATACCTTCCTCAAGAGAGCCATTAAGAGAAATAGAGGAAGAACACATCAGAAATGCACACCTTTAATCCAATTAATTAAACATCATCAGGAAATCCTTTTTGATGAAGTCTGTTCAGGAGGAAGGAGGGGAAACAGAGTCGAAGGCCTCTTTTTAAATCCATCTTAGCACAGAAATGATTATTTGATTTTTAAATTCTCTAGAATCTCGGAGGCCAAAATGATGTTATCAGAAGAACATCTCTTGGCAATGAAATCGGTATTGACTCTTAAATGATGATTAGGGGTAACATAGATTTCATCCTTTTTAGCAATAATCATTTGCAATTTGTCATATTTGTAAAAAATGTTACATAAGAAATTGGACGAAAAATCAGAATAGAGTTGGAGTGAGTACCCTTAGGGATGAGAGTGATAATAGTGGACTTGGCCCCTCTGGGCATAACCCAGTGGAGAAGTAATACTTACAGCAGAGCATAATTTGAAACCAGAGATGAGCCAAGTCTGTGTGATAAAGGCAAAAGAGTAACCATCTGGACCGGAGCCGAGGAGGCAACTCCCTCAAAACACCACCTTTGATCTCTTCATTGGTCACCGGAGAAATACAAAACCAGCAATAGCATGATCAGGGATAGTCTTCTCAATAGGAATGTTAAAAGTATTCTCAAGGAGGAGAGTGGGGGCATTAAAAGAGTTTTAAATGAGCATCAAGCCAAAGCAAACTCATAGATGGGTGGTAGAAGTCCAAAAGGAGTGGCCAACTCCTTATCATATTTCTATATTTCTAGCTCTAATCTTGGCAATACAGGAAACCAAGGTCATCTCCCCTTGAGAAAGCATAAACCTTAGCCCTTTGATTAATCCAGGTGTACCAAGCATCTTGAGCGAGCAAGATGATCATTAGTGTTCTTGTGCAAGAGGTTCAAATCAGGGGTAAGGGATCACCTTGATATTACTTAAAACAATGGCTTGCAGATTCTTAAGTTCAAGGATGCGTGTAGATAAGAATTGGAGGACACACAATTTTATTTTTGATGGCAAGCTGAGAGATTTTAGACTATCATAGAAGGAAGCAATTGGACTGCAACACCGGCCTTTCAAAAGCCAAAATAAAGCTCATCCCAAAAATTGTCCAACTTATGTCCAGAATTCCTTATACCATAAATACCGGTAACAGCCTTCCTGTGATTAGAAGCCAGCAAATGATGATAGGAGCATGATCCGAGTTGTAAAGGAGTCAAGAAGAGTAATCAGCATATGGTCAAGTTTGAGGTGTAATCGGGCAACACAACCTCTGGTTAGAACCAAGTGAACAAAAAACCAAAACAGATTTCAGATCCTGTAAACCGGAGTCGAAAATGAAAGAGTTCAGCTCCCCAACTCTAACATTAGGAGAAGTATTACCCCCAGCCTTTTCTTGCTCAAAACCTATGAACAATTAAATCCCATGACAACCCAAGGGGAGTCAATGTTGGAAGAGAGATCCCATAAGGAATTCCATAGCGACTTTCTGTCCTCTAAGCTATAGCAGCGTAAAATAACAGAAAGGTGGAAAGGAGGTAAAACAACCGCATTGCAGTACCATGAATGATACTGGGGGGAGGAAAGGAGGGAGAAAATCTAAAGCAGAAGCATCCCACTTCACCCAGATAGCGGCCAGGAGAAGAAAGATGAAATTGTCACAGCTTCTTTCATTATAAACAGAGAATGAGAGAAATTGAACCACGGGTCAGCAGCAGCAGCAGGAAGTATTTTGGCCCCAAAATACAAAGAAGCTTCAGCTTAAAGACATCATAAGATCTTTGCACATCTTCACTTTGACTGGGTTATTAAACCCTCTGACGTTCCAAGCTGCAATCGGAGGGGGGACTAGGGTTACTTATGAGGTTTGGCCTTCTTGGCGATTTGGATTTGGCTTTTTTAGGATGGTGAAGACTTGGTCGAGGAAGTTTTTAGTAGTAGAGGAAGAAGTTTGTGGTAGAAAACTACGGATGTTCTTCCACCGAGGGCCAATAATCAATCATAAAAGTAAAGCATTATATATATTTATATGTGTATGTCTACATTATTAACATGTATTGGGTTAGCAACACTCATATCACCTCCATTTGCATTCATTGCTTCCACCAAACTCAATCCATCACAAATCTACCTTGGTCCAATTCAAAACTGTAGCCAAAGAATAACTTTCTACATAAAATCCACACGAAAGTCCCTATTCATTTAAGCAGCCCATAGAGTTACCTACAGTATTCATAAAGTCTCCCAAATCCAAACTTTTTTTATGATATATATATAATCATGAATCAGATAAGTTTTATTTGTTATATATATTATATATTATATATATATATATATATATATATATATATATATATCTATATTATATATATATATATATATATAAATATATTATATATACCATATTTTGTTATCTGTTTGATTAATCATTAGAATAATTAATAGTAATTATAGTTGTAGTGATATAGTGATTTATTTTATTATTTATCAACTAGTTTATATTATCATATTTTTTTATTTCATTTTTTTTATTGGTAAAAAAAAAGAGAGAGACAAAAAAAGATTGAAGTTCCAAAAAAAGGAAAAGAAAAGTCTCAAAAAAAAAGGAGCTGCAAAAAAAAAAGAGATTTCATAAAAAAAAAAATGATTATTTCTCGATGCTTGCAACGAACCGGCAAACCCCCGAGGCGCTCACGTAGCGTTGTAGGGCGGGAAACACGGTGCGTGCTTGCGAGATTTAAGGATCCCTCCTCAATGGATAGCAACGAGCCGGCAAACCCCCGAGGCGCTCAAGTAGCGTTGTAGGCGGGAAACCGGTGCGACGCTTGCGGCGAATGGGATATAAAAATGTGTTTTTTTTTTTTCTTTTTTTTATAATGTACCCCTGAATGCCACGTGGTGCAAAGGGGGGAAATCTGTGCTTATTTCTAACATTGTTTCTCTTCTTCTATATTAAATGAACCTAAAAAAACACCTTAAACGCTCACGTAGCGGACGGGGATAAAAAATACAAAATGCGACCGCGGTGTCATTTTTGACACTACCTGAAGCGATCACGTTGCGTCGAGGGGAAGGTTGCCTCTTGGTTTTTCCATAAACGGGGGAAACGCGGTAGGCTGCCGAAATTTTGACTAAAGATTCAAGGACTTAGATAGAATTTGGGCATATTGAACTTGAAACTCAGATGAAACTTGTACTTGGACTTGTGCTTGGACTTGAACTTGTGGACAATAAAAAAAAATGACTATTTTGAACTTAATTAAAATAAAATTGAAATAAGAATATAACTTGATCATAAAATCAAAATTAAATCAAATTTAAATCAAATGAAATTGAAGTGAACATGACTTGAACAATTTGGACTGAAATTGCACTCGCAAGGACTACATGTACATATGACTTGAGCTTGTTTATTGGGCTCAAGCATGACAAGAATTAGGACTGAATTTGGTTGGAACATCAAGTGAACCAAATACAAATATTTTATAAAACTTGAAGATTGGACTCAAATGAACATTGAATAATTGACTTTAATTTGACTTGGATTAATATTAAAAATAATCATGAATTATGTGAATTATTAAGTCAAAGATTCATGTATATATTGATCACATGCTTTAACATGAAAATTTTGAACAATAAAGATTGCAATTATCATCTCAATTGTGATTTTAGATGTTGGTGAATATACAAAAGAAAATTGTAATAAGGTATGGCTTGGTTACAAAGCAAATCATGTGAGAACTTTGGGTGTTATAGTTACTTTGCAAACATAAGCATAACTCACTCTTAAATAACAATTGATTGAACAAAATGAGGCATGCATGAATGGAAGCAATGTACTCTATCATGCTCTTAAATGATTGAAGGTGAATTGAAGATGATTGCGCCGAGCAATCAACACAATGTGCATAGTAAATTATCATCAAAATAATGTAAGTACCTTGTAGACTATTAGTTTATGTTCAAAGATAATGAAGAGTGTGTGTTTTTAGCATGATTCACTCCCAAATTTAGTGAATGGTCATGCAAATTATTTGGCTTGAATAATCTACACAAAGCAAGAATTGTTGGTGACGATTCATACACAAGCATATGCTAAAGATGTGGGTTCAATGTAATTTACTTGAAATTAATCTCATTCAAATGAACTTAATGCAAGCAATACAACTCAAGTGAAGGCGACGAATGTCACAACATCTTTATAATCAATCATTGTCCAATGTCGAGAAAATTCGTTGACCGTTATAAGTAAAGATTGATGATACTACAATAAATGCTAGCACCTACAAACTATGTATGCAAGAGCCAATGAATGTTGTGCTCTTGTAGTCAACTCACATTCAACATCAAGCAAATATATTTGGCCTCTACAAGCAATGATAGAAAGATCTGCAACACATACAAGCCGCTATAAAGATAGATGTATATACAACATGGGTAGATGCAGAAAAGACTTCAGTAAAGCAGATACCCTGAAGTCAATTTCAGTCTGTAAAAGAATACATATACTTGTCCACTCACTACAATGAAGGATGTACTACATGAGCCAAACAACTACAACGAATACAAGTATCTACGAACAAAAGCAGGAGATTCATTAGTGCACTACGATACCTGCAGAAAGCAACGAGTAGTGTACGACAGTCTACCTGTATGAAGCAGCAAATAATTCTATTCAGAAGCTGCTACGCCACGCCACCGGATCTGCAACATTCATACAAGCAGACAGAATGCGTCTACAAATGATTTCAAATAACCCTGCACGTGCACTGTAGTTTGTATACACAGGTACACTAAAAAGGGGTAAAAGCAATCAAGAACCCGCATGGGCCCGGGGCGTGTTATTGGTACACACGTGACGTCTAGGGATGCTGCGTGGGTTATCAAATTTTAAACCCGATCTCCTTAGCGGTAAAAAGGAGTCGACTTGTTTAATTATAGAATGCCCCAAATCCGCCATGGGCCCTGTGAGCGTGTTATTTAGTACACATGTGACGTTTAGGGTGCTGCGGGGTCAATAAGTGAATTCAAGTTTGAGCCCGATCCTTCTATACAGATCAAAAGGAGTCGCAGGGTTCGAACATTAAGCAAATATAAGTTGTGGAGGCCGTATATTATTTTAATACATTCATATTAGGCCTTCAATGCCTTAACAATATGAATTTACTACAAGGGCATAAAGCCTATGAAACCCGTTCCTACCGACAAGTTGATAGGGTCGATAGGGTTTAATCAACAAAGGGAAATGACCAAAAAATATTTAAAACTGAAATAAATCCATCGCATTTAAAGCAAAAATCATCCACCCTCCACACAGTTTGCGGGGGTGGACAAATTTAAAATTTACTTCAGCTCATAAGAGCCAAATGCCGGTCAAAAATATCACTATGATCCATTCTCAAATAATCTCTGTCAGTAAGGACGTGGTACGTGTCCTCTGCCGGCGGTCTGCCGCCAAATGGCACCGCAGGATAAACGGTTATGATCCGGGGCCCTTTGAACCGAGTGGTTTTGCCGCCAAATGGCCACAACAAAAATACCGGTTATGCAGAGCCAATCGCTTCTAGTGGCATTAATCCTTGATATATGAATCAATAGGATATGATCGATAGGGCACAAAGCTTTTGTTAGCTAAGATGGATTCAAATTTGACCCTTAGGCAAACATTCAACCCCGGTCTATAAGGTCCCTTGGACGAAGCACCATGGCTGCCGACAAGGATCCTTCTATTAGGTTGGGTCGAATACACCTCATCTGACTAAGTAGACCAGGTCCACGATGGCCGGGATGGACGGAACCATGAGATCTTGATCGGGTCTATCATCCATTCCCCCACCATCCGCTTTAAGTGCAAGATGGTGCAATTTTCAATTTTAAATATCAATTTCCCAAATTTTCAACCTTTAAAAGCTCAAATCTCAATAATCCAATGCTGCTACTATATGCCAGATACCACGTATCTCTACGTATCTGATGATGACGACTAGCTAATCGAAAGTTCTCTCGTCGTGATCGGGAGGGGTAATTTACTATTGGGGCTTGCGCCTATAGGAAACCAGAACTCAGATCATAAAGTCCTCGCAATATGAGGCGAAATCTCTAGGTAGTGTCTTATCTACAAACCCATCTGCTTCCAAAATTTACCTCGAAAATTATCGTTAAACTCCCTCGCCCGAAAAAATAAAAAGAAAAAGCGCGGCGGGGAGGCCGGGGCCAAATTTTCGGAGTCACACTTCTATTCTTCTCTTGGCTTATGCGAACACGACGAGAGACCGAGAGAGGGGGAAAGCCTTGCGAATAGCCAAATCCCCAGGAATGGAGGAGTCTTTTGCTTCTTAATGCCACCATGAGCTGAGAGAACTAATTTCGCCTGGGTTCCCCATATGCCAGAGGCGGGCAGGCTTTGGGAGATGCATGCGAAGCTTAAAATGGAAGCCCGCCATTTGTCAACCAGCTTCAGCCTTACAAGCATACACGAATGGAGCCTGCTACTCTGTTGGAGACCATTGATATTAAGGAAAGGAGATATGCTGGCTGACCGTTCAATCAGAGCCATCTGATCAAATTCTTGATTTGGAAAGATAGTTTGAATAATCATAAAGTAAATTGGCATGGAATAAACTTAGATTAGTAGGCTGAGATCAGGTTCGAATCGGACTCGACTTGACTTGACTCAGGTCAACTTTGGTTCAATGCAGCTTGACTACGCTAATTCAACAAAAATCAAAATCAAATTGATGTCGATTCGAATTGAATCGAGCTCGACTAGGCTCGATCAACTCGATCGAAACATGCTCAAGGGAAAATCAAGTAAAAAATGAGGTCAACACTTAGCTCATAGCTATTTTATCTAGTCAAGCTCAAAAAGGACTCAGAAGTCGACTTTACTAACTTAGACCGTATAATCTCAGCAAGAAGCAATTTTATCTTACAAAATGATGGAATTTAATAACCATTTTTGATGCAATATTATTATCTAGTCTAAATATTTTTTTTTTAGAATTACTAAGACTTTTCAATTCAAGCCTTCGATTTGTGTATCATCAATGACATTGATATTGCTCTCATTGAGCTAAATAAATTCAAACCAAGATCATCACCTATCATTATTAACCCTTTTAGAGAAAATAAAATGAAATCTCACACTTTCAAGATTATAATGAAATATCCGCTTGTTGAAGTTTTGATCATTTCCATGAGGGAATAATTTGGGCCGCTGATTTAACGTGAAAAATCTAATATAAGTTGAGTATGGTTCTCTTAAAATTTATAAATCAGCACAATTTTTATGGATTTTATATAAAGAAAAAAATCTAAAATGAGAAGTTATTAGGTCTGTCAGAGAAAGCTACCAACAATATTAGGCTTCATTTATGACAACTTGCTGTTGTAGAGAAAATATTTTTTTTTGAATTTTTTTGAGATAGAAATGAAAAAACATTAGCTAAATTTTGCGTTCCAAAAAAATAAAGTAATAAAAAAGCTGTTGCAAATAAGTTTTAAGCTTTAGTTGCTGCAAATTGTATAGTGTACTGGTAAAGTTGATATATTGGGATGGCGAACCGGCATTACGATTTTCATTTTCAGAACTTACAATTTTATCACTTTTTCTATGATTTTTAATTTTATTTAAAGACATATTGATTTGAAGTAAAAATAATTAGAAGTTTTTAATTACAGCTGTTTTAAAAATGTTGATAATTGGTTCTATAAAAGAAAAGATGAGTAAAATTTTGAAGTATTTGAAATTTATTCTCTTGCTCAATTTGAGCTTTCGAGAATCATTAGATTTTTGGCTGATTTTCAAATATATATATGTAAAATTTTTTATTAGAATCCCGCCGTGCCACGGCCCGCTGCCCGCTGCCCGCTGTCCGCTGTCCGCTGTCCGCTGCCCATGACCTCTAAAATGTTTTTATGTTAGTTTAGATTTCTGCGACAGTTTTTGTGAGGTGTTTGGGCCTCTAGTAGCTGCTAGAAATTGTGTGGAGAGATAATTCACCTCTCAAAAATGAAATCAACCTGCATCTTATTTTGATTGTTCTTGGAATTAGTAAAAATAACTTTCTTTGTGTTATTTTTTGTCTATTTGGAGTGTGTGCTATTTTTTATATTGTTTTGTGTATTTTGATTATTAAGTCCTATTAGAGGTCTATGGTTATGTTTTTACATAAACATTTCCCTCAGATGTCGGACTTACGGCTTCTATAGATGTTAGTATTTTTGTGAGTCTTACAAACTAATTTATAACACTACAGGAAAAACGCCGAAATCCGGCGGGTTAGCCTATATTCACGGTGGTTTTTTTAACTACCGGCGGCTTTTCGTACGGTTTTTTGTGCCGCCGGAAAAAATCGGTAGGAAACTATCACCGACGATTTTTTACCGGCGGTTTATGTAGCCGGCGGTTTTCCGGCGGCTCAGACCGCCGGTTTCAACCGATATTATGCCGGCGGTTTTTCCGGCTGTGACGCCCCGCTATTTGACCGACGGCCTACGGCGGTCGGTTTACTGACGTTTTAGGGGTTTTAGTTTAGCCGTCGTATGTTTTTAAAACCGCCGGCCTAACTGCATTCGGGTGTATGGAGTGGCTTTTTGCACCAATTGATCGTCCAAACATACGTCAATGGCATGCGGTGAACTGTCCGACACCATATATTGCATCGGAATGTTACCCTACGCCAAAAAATCGCTCATTTTTTAGCTTCGCGGGATAAAGGCGCGAAATAAGCAATCCTCCCTCTCTTTTCTCTCCTCAATCTCTTTCTTCCTATATTCTTCTAACTAAGTAAACAATAACAAAATAGATTCCACCTAAACTAAAATAACACTTAATAAAAAAATTTAGATCTAAACACAATGATTAGAACATTACATTAATGCTTACTATCTAAATCATCCAAATATTTCTAATCCTTGCAAATGTGTAGTAAGAAAACAATATCAAAGAAAAACCATTAAAAATTACCTTAAAATAGAAATCGGACTGTTTGGGGGTCGGACGAGCGGAGGCGATTCCGACTGGGAGCGGCGGGTCGGATTTGGGGCGGACAAACGTCGTCGGGGCGTCGGATTGGGGTGGCGGGCCGGGGAGATTCTTAGCCGGCGGTCGGACGAGGGAAGGCGACCCTAGGAAGAGCGGCGACGGGAGAGCGAGCGACGAGAGAGAGAGGAAAGGTTAAAATGAAATGCAGACGCGGGGCTCGGTGTATTAGAGCTTTAAACCGGCGGTTTTCCAGCGGTTTTGCGCCGGTAAAAAGTCACTTATCAACGGCGGTCTAAAACTACGGTTCTTGTTGACATCCGGTGGTTTATTCGTCGGTTTAGGGCCGCCGCCCTTACCGGCGGCTTACATTTGCAAAATCACCGGTGCAAGCCGTCGTTAAAATCTGAGGCCAAACCGCGGTGGTCCCCGCCGGTATTACCGCGGGTCCTAAAACGCGGTTTAGGGCATTTTTCCTGTAGTGTAAACAAAGCTGCTGTAGAGGTTTGAGTTTTTTATATAGGATCATTTATTTAGAAGTTCTCTAATGCACGAGTCATATTACTTTGCTTAGAATTCTAATCCGCCGGAATACAATACAACGAGCTTTTCCGGCGACCACGTGCGCCAGTACTAGCGACGGCGTATGCATTAGTAACGTTCACCGGTAATACGATACAACAGCTTTCCCAGGGACCATATGGACGGTAATATCGGCGTAATTTACGACAGTAAGGTTCGTCGTAAGTAACAGAGCTCGTTTATTACGACGCTACTTACGCCGTAATACTGGCGTATAATATCCGCAGGAAAGACCGACGCCTCGTACGTCGAAAAAAAAGCAACGAAACAACCGTCGAATGGTCGTTTTTTGCTTCGCGGAATTATGTCGAAAGAACCGACGGAACTAGTTCGGGCAGAAATTTTACACAGGTTTATTATTTCCGATGCGTGAATTACCGCCGGACCGTTTAAAGTCGAAAATGCACTTGAAAGATAACATTTCCGGCGCATTTCGGTTGTTACCGGCGGATTTAGTGCCGTCGGTAACCCCTCATTTTCCTGTAGTGGAAGTATGCACCATGGGTTTGTAGTTGTTTGCTAGTTTTGACACTAAAATATGATTTTTACACTTATTTGTCAGTAGTTATTTTCTACTATAGCTTTCAATAGTGTGTTTGTTATTTTGTGCATGTAGTTTTTTTTACTACTGTATTAGTTACTCTCACTGTTTTTTCTTTTTCCCGCTTTAATTTGCACTTTATTTTGCTTGCAGTAGTTAGATTTACTCTTTTTAGCATTAATTTAATCTTATTTATTATTGCGCTGACTTTTGCCTATTTTCTTGCAGGTACTCGTAGCCAGCAATGATATATCAAATATCAACTATAATGTAATATTAATAAAAAAAACTATAATTTAATACTTTGTAATGACTTAGTATAGATTTTGTACTGGCCATATTTTCTATGTCCAAAATATGAACACAGAATAATTCCACATACATGCGTTGGGACTATCAGATTTGTATCGTTAATCACCTCTCATTCAACGCTCATTCTTGTCCTCAAGCTACTTAGTCAATTCCCACTCAACAAGCAATCTATTAATAGACTTATTTATGTAATATGAAAAAAATGCTTATATTAGCTGAAATATATATTTCAGTAAAGCAACAAGAAGTTTAATAAATTACAAGGGTGTATCAATCATAAATCATTGGATGTATCAATCATAAATCATTATGAATAAACGAATAAAATTTATAGCTTTATTATTCATTTATTCTCATTGAAAATTGAATAATATTATCACAAATTGAAATATTTAGCTATTATTTTTATATAACAGTATTTTTTTTTTATGATAGCTGTCGACGGAAGTAGTAGCGTATTTATTGTATTTGGATCCAAATCAATCCGCAGGGGTGAACTCTCTCTCTCTCTCTCCTATATATATATATATATATAATATATATATATATATATATATATATTTAATAGAATAGATAATATATTAATAAACAAAAAACAAAGGTTACATCAGCAAAAAAATGAAAAGCTAGCAGAATAAAAGCCTAATAACAGAGAGAATTCGAAGCTAAAAAGCGAGCTCAAGAATTAGTCAAGGCTTACGCGTCCCGACGTCCGCACGGACCCTCCAGAAAGGCGAAGATAGCGTCCCAACGATCCATCTCGAAAATCCACACCTACGGTGCCACCGAGAAAAATGACCGGGACGCGAGCCCCGACCACATCATTGCTCTTAGCCACACGTAACAGCAAACCGAACAGTAAAGCCGACAAATCCCGAGAAGAAGCAGCAAGAATAAACAAATTACGAAACGAAAATTCTTCTTCTGCGTCGACCTCTCCCCCAAAATTTTCCGCAAAATGCAACATTTGAGTACGCACAATAGCAAAATCATGGTCGGACTCAAGAGACTCCGAATCCGTATCAACATCCGACAATCAACCAATTATTCTGATTCCTATATCCATACCAGAGGAAATTCCCACACATTTCGCCATCACTGGGTATCAACTCTCACTTACAGGGACCACAACTAATGTAATATCAAAAATCTGCTACAGGATCGTCCAGGACGATCTGGATCGTCCTGGGACGATCAGTTGAAAATTGCTCCAGAATGTGCCCAATTTGCTCCAGGTGATTTTCTGTTCATATCTCAGGCCGATTTAGGACATCGTCCAGGCCGATCGGCACTGTAGAAAATGTCGGCCTGAGAATAGTTCTGGGAACCGTCCAGGACGATCCAATTTGGTCTGATCGTCCTGGGACGATCTGGCCGATCTGACTTTTTATAAAGCTGATTTCAGCTCATTTGAAGAGAGAGAAAAAAATAAAATATCTGATTTTTATCTGAGGAGAGAGAAAGTCGAGAGATTTTGTGGAAAAGTTGATTTTCGGACGACGCGGAGCCGTTTTTGTCCGAGGAGACTGTTCGAGATATTGCTGTATGCAGGTAAGGCACATTCCGCCTTTCTCAATTTTCAGAACCGTCGTCTTTGGCGGTATTTTCTGTCCGGATTTCGTTTCTGTTAATGATTTTCGTCCGTATCTGTTGATTGGCTCAGTTTTTACCGCGTAACTTTCTGTATATTGTTGACGTGCCGAGTGTGCACATTTTGGTTATTTTCTGAAGATTTTTGCTCCGGGTATTTTTGATTTCGGCGGTGTTTTAGTCGACTGCATTTTCTGTGAAATTGGAAATTATCTGTGCAGTAGAATAATGTTTGAAATGTGATTATCTACATCTGTGCGAATTTGGTGAATTTTGATTTTCAGGAAAAATTGTGTAAATTCCGTAACTGCCGTTGTGCTGCCGATTTTTGTCTGATTTCTGATTTGCCCGGATTTCTTCTGAATTGATATGTTATCTGTGAATGCTATAAAAGGGAGTTTAAGGGGTCTGGATTCTATGAGATTCAGTTAGTGTCCGGGGAAATCTTAGTTGAGCTCAAGTTGGAGAAATATTGTCTGTTCCGATCCGAGGAATTCGTTATTCTGGTGCCGTGAGCCATTTAGTTATTAATACTCAGAGAATTTCTGGTGCCGTGAGCACATGGGAGACATAAGGGTCAGAATCCGTAGTGATTCTGTTTAGTTTAGTTTTAGCTATAAAATATATATCTGATTCAATCTGATTCTGCTTTCCGTATCTGTTCTGTAAGCATTATGATTCTGATACGATATGATCTGAAATTCTGATTTCTGATTCTGTTAATGTGATATGTCTGATCTGTTCTGTTTCTTAATTTGATACGGCTTCTGTTTCCGTACAATTCTATTGATTTGATATATGTCCGATTTTGTTTCGATTTCTGATTGGATTTTGTCTGATGAGTTTGGTTTGGATATTCTGAGGTTTTGATTGGAGGTTTGTTGCTTTGCTGAGCTGTTGAGCTCACTCTTGTTTCTGGTGGTTTTCAGGTTCTGGGGAAAGGGAAAGTCTAGGAGTAGATTTCTGAGTTCTGATCAGTAGTATGGTTGTACCTTTTGATTTTTGTACAGTCATGGTTTTCTGTTCTGTCTTTCTTTCTGTTCAAAAGCCGTGTACTTTATCTGTTGATGATTATTTTTGAGGAGAAAAGAAATATAGATATTTGTTCGTTGTGTTTAATGATAAATAGTAGCCTCTGTGTTTGTGTGTCTGTTGAGTTGAATAATTTGGAAGATTCTGTTCCGGAACAATTCCAAAACTAGATCCTGGTCAGTTCGTCCGTTTCGTTTCCGTGTCGCGGCGGTGCGAGCGGGTCCGTCCCGGATAGGGTCGGGTCGGGTCAAGCTTTTTAGTGGTATCAGAGCACTAGTTTTGGAAATTGGTTGGATTGTCAGACAGATCTTAGGAAGTGATCAGTGAGGTTGTCTGGGGTAGTTTTGGGTCGTTTGGCTTTTTATTGTGTTGTTTTTTTTGTGTGTGTTTTTGTGATAGTTTTCCGAGTAATTTTGGATTTTTGTATGGTCAGCCAGACCCAGACATGACTGACAAACAGAGTGCCAGTCAGGCAGCACCAGTGGGGAGTACAGCCCTAGTGGCCGGTGCAGATAGTTGTCTCAGTTTGCTACGCTTGTTGTTCAGATGATGAGCGAGACTCAGGCGAGCTGTTACTGTCAGATCTGATGATATTGATAGACATCTGCAGATGTTTTTGAGGTTGAAACCTCCGAGATTTGAGGGCGCTGTTGAGCCCAGAGCAGCCGAGGAGTGGCTGAGGGATTTGAGAAGACCTTCGACGGAATGCAGTGTCCGTCTGATAGGAAGGTTCCGTTGGCTGTTTTCTATTTTGAGGAGAGGCTGAGCACTGGTGGGAGGCCAGCAGGCAGCCAGATTTCAGGGTAGGCTGAACTCTTTGATACCTGGGAAGAATTCACTGAGGATTTCGAGTTGGTTTGTTCCCCCTTCTGCACGACAGCAGATTGCAGGAGACTTTTCTGAGACTTGTTCAGGGGGAGCAAGACGGTGATGCAGTACGGAGGCTGAGTTATATGCATTAGCCAGGTACGCCCCGCAGCTGGTTAGTACTTCTGCTGATGAGAGGTGCTACAGATTTTTGAGGGGATGCGAGATAGTTTGAGAAGCCTCGGTACCTTTTCCATTTCTGATTTCTCTGAGCTTGTGGAGCGGGCTCGTCTGATTGAGAATCATCTGATGGCTATCACAGCGGTGGACTGCGAGTAGAAGAGATTTGGAGGTGAGACTTCCACTGCCGGAAGTGGTTCCTCTGGAAAGAGGAGATTTGTGCTGGTTCTGGATCTGGTGAATCAGGGGAGTGGAGGGTCGTCTGGTAATGTACCAGCACGAGAGTTCTAGATCTGTCAGTATGTGCACCTGGGTGCCAGAGTTGTGGACGGCGACACCACGGCCAGTGCTACAGGTGGCTGGTCTTTGTTTCAGATGTGGGCAGCGGGACATAGGATTACAGAGTTCCACAGGCTGGATCTGACCGGCGTTCTGAGTTTCGATTTGAGGGTTCTATCAGACTGTCAGTCAGTAGGAAGCCGAGGACTGTTCCTCCTCGCCCTGAGGGATTTTCTGGTAGAGGTGGTGGTACTAGTTCTGGACCACGGAGACCACCATGGTTCAGAGGAGGCAGAGTAGTTTGTTGCTTCAGCTCCTGCTTCAGCTCCTGCTCACAGTTCAGCCACGAGTTTAACAGCCTGAGTCAGCAAGAGGCTCGTGATGCTCCAGATGTTGTGACAGGTACGATTTACATTCTGATCAGCCCTGTCGTGTTTTGTTGACTCTGGAGTAGTCACTCTTTTCTGTCCGAGCCTTATTTTGAACGAGTCCAAATGCCTTCGTTTTTGTTGCCGATTTCTTTGTCTGTGATTTTACCGGCTGGAAATCCTTTGATTGCTCGGAAGTTTTGTTTGTGTGGAGATTGTATTGCTGGCAAGAAGTGGAATCTAGTTTGATTTTGTTTTTTATTTAGTTTGGAATACTAGTTTGGAAATCTAGTTTGCTGACAAATCTTTGTTGATTTTGTTGCCGATTTCTTCGTATTGACGTGAATTTGGCATGGATTGGCTGAGTCGGTATGAGGCTCAGATTGACTGTCTGAAGAAGCAAGTGAGTTTATTTGTGGCTGGAGAGAGAGTTGTATTCCAGGGATTACGGTATTCTCTCCAGTCTGATTTCTGCATTGGAGGTGAGCAGAATGTGGAAGAAAGGATGCCCCAGTGTTTTGGCTTACGGTGCGGGATCTGAACCTGGAGGTCGGTTCTGTGTTCTGGAGATCCCGTGGTACGGGTAGTTTGTGTTGATGTTTTTCCTGAGAGTTGGTTGGTTTGCTCTCCGGTAGAGAGGTGAAGTCTCTTATCGTGTTTTTCGGGTACAGCTCCTATATCAAAAGCTCCGTACAGGATGGCAACCGAAGAACTTTCTGAGTTGAAAGTTCAGCTTCAAGAGTTGGTTGACAGAGGTTTTGTTCGTCCTAGTGTTTCGCCCTGGGAGCACCTGTTTTATTGTGAAGAAGAAGGACGGGACACTCCGTATGTGTATTGATTACAGAGACTTGAATAAGGTCACGATCAAGAACAAGTATCTTTGCCTTGGATAGATGACTTTTGATCAACTTTCCTCGGATCTTCTGTGTTTTTCGAAGATTGATTTGCGATCGGATACTATCAGGTAAGAGTGAAGGAAGCTGATGTGGTGAAGACTGCTTTCAGTACTCGGTACGGGCACTTGATGAGTTTGGTTATGCCTTTTGGGGTAACCAATGCGCCTGCCTATTTTCATGGATCTGATGAACCGAGTATTCAGGGAATTTTTGGATCAGTTTTGTGATCGTCTTTATTGACGTATTCTGGTATATTCTGCTTCTGAGGATGATCATGCCAGACACTTGAGGATTGTGTTGGGACTCTGAAGGCAGCATCGCTGTATGCCAAGTTCTCCAAGTGTGAATTCTGGCTGAAGAGTATTTCTTTTCTGGGGCAATGTGATTAGAGCGGAGAAGGCATTTCTGTTGTGAAGTTTGAAATTGTACTTTATATTGGATTGGGTCTTCACTAGAAATTATTTGTAACACCTTCTTTTAATGTTCGATCAAGACCATTTATTTGGCAAAGAAGATTTAAATTATTTAGTCTTATCCAATTTCTTGGGATGTAGAATCTCACTCAAAAGGCTTCATTTAGTTAAATCGATTGGGTCAACTCGCCAGACCAATCTAACCAAAGTTATCCAAATAAGCCCAAAATAGCTTGTAAGAATGACCATCTACACATGATCTCTCAATGTGATGTGATGTACTCTAAAGCGATCCACAATCTGTGGTGTTTGGTGAACATATTGTGCTTGTATAACACATTAATTAAGGATATCTTAAGGATCTATAGAAGGAAGGGAATGATGGTATTATAGGTTCCACTCTTAAAATCTTCCCTTAAAATTTGACTAAAAACCTTAAGGAGAATATATTTTAAGAATTAGTTGTCCTTCATTTTCTTTTTCTTCTTATTCTTTGACTTCAGTAATCATCTCTCTCCTCCTTCCAAAACAACTCTTGTAATAAGAGAATTAGTTCATCATCATAGTAGACCTAAGTGAAGACTACCAAATCACTATATTTCATATTATTCTCTCTCTTTCTCTCTATATGTCTCTATTTATTTCATTTCTCTACCCATCAATCCAAACAAGCCAACTTAGAGACTACTAGTTTATACCATTTTTCACCCCTCTTAAAATCACATGCAGAAGGTGATCGACCTCATAGGCGGATCCTAGTTACTCTAAGGGCCCACCCTAAAAAAAAAAAAAACATGTAGTGGAGGGGCTATTTCGGAATTTTCCCCCCTCACAAAAATTTTTGTCCTAATTAATCCATCGGGACCTGTTTGCCCAAATGTCTTTGTTCCGCCTGTTCCCTGTTCGCAAGGTTCTCACGAAGCAACCGCAGCCGCCTTGCCTTCATGAAGAGGTCGTCGGACGCCGGCGGCCGGAGCCCTCTCATTCGCACTTCGCAGTCCCAAATCGCAGCCGCTTGCCCGCTGCCCTCTCTTCCCAATTCCCAGTTCGCAAATCGCAACCGCCTGGAGGTAAGTTTTGAAATTTTGGTCTAAACTTTAGAGCAGATGTTTTTTTGTGATTTTTTGTGATCTTTGCTTATGAAGAAGGCAATGCCATATTTTTTACAAACTTATTGTTGCTCACAAAACAACTGCCAACTTCTCCATCAAAAACATAAAAAAAAAAACCTTAGCCTGAGAAAAACCATTCTTGCTATTTTTCGTCTTACCAAGGCTGTTATATTCGCTGCCTGCACTCAATAAACATACTAGATAAGATAAATGTTAACAACAGAAAGATGAAATGGAAAGGATAATTTGCTGCGAAAGTTACAAAACAAGCTACTAGAATAAAGTATTAACCAATCAGATGAAACCGGAAACATGAAGACTTTCTTCCATTAAATCAATGTTCATAATCTGCTCAAAGTTTGAAAAAGCACAGGAAAAAGTTTTAGGCAAATAAAACATGATGAACAATTATAACTGTTAGAAATAGTTCATTGGAAGGAACCCAAAGGATTGCACGTTTTGATATACTCATAAACAATTTCATTTGTCTTGTTTCCCCATCTGTTAATTTCATAATCTGTTAGCATACGTTTTAAATTATCAACCTAAAAAGCATATGACTGTAGTTATATTCTAAACCCAATCACAATGAAGCTAAAAACCACAAAAAAGAAAGACTACAAGCATAAAACTAATGAAGCTATAAAATCAAACCTATATGATCATTGCTATAGCCAGGTATTAAACAAATAAAATTGAGAAAGATTAGGGTTTGTATCTCAATTATAATGTGAATATTTTTGTTAATATTTTTTAAATGCCCCAATCTAATCCTAGAATATCGTTTCACTTTATTTTTTATTATCTTCCCCTTTATCTTGAAGTCCAGAACTAATAATTGATGTTGGGTATAAAAATTTTCACTCGGAATAACTTTAAAATCTTTGCAATCTAAACGATCTATTTTTTTTCTTATAAGAAAATAGTCAATCAGGGTTGTACTAAATTCATGTGTATAAGTGATGAGATGCTCATTCCTTTTCTTAAATAAGGTATTAGCAATTGAAAAATCATAAGATAAACAAAAATCTAATATAGTCTTGCCACCTTCATTTGTTGTTCCAAAACCATGGCCACCATGAATGCTTTTAAAATCATCTACCTCTCTACCAACATGTCCATTTAAATCTCCTCCAATAAAAACTCTTTCTTCAAGAGGTATCTTTTGTAATAATTTTTCTAAGTCATTCCAAAATTTTAATTTAGAACTCATATCCAAACCTACTTGAGGAGCATAAGCACTTATAATATTAACAATCTTATCATCAACCACAATCTTTAGAGCTATAATTATATCTTCAATCCTATCAATTTTTATAACATTATCCTTCAAACTCTTATCTATAATAACACCTACACCATTTCTAGTACGACTCTTGCCCGAATACCAAAGTTTAAAACCTAAACTATCAATTTCCTTAGCTTTCTCTCCAACTCATTTAGTTTCTTGAATGCACAAAATATTTATCTTCCTATGAATCATAATATTTATTAATTCCATTAATTACCAGTAAGGGAACCTATATTCCAAGTTCCTATCCTAATTTTAGTTTCATGGACTAGCTTCTTTGCCCACATCCGTCCTTGATGTGGGAACCATTGCCTATTTAACACTGCACCCGGGCGCCGGTGCAATGGCCCTTGCACACTAGTCACTGTATTCAGGTCATACAGCGCGTCGCTTCCAGGGGACGCCCTAGCATTAACACAATTTCTTAAAGGATTCATATCATTATTATTCAACAAATTTTACGCTGGCTGTCGACTATCTAACACAACCCTCCACTTTTCTCATACAGGACATTCCACCAAACAATAGATATGTTATATTCATAAAATCTTCATGAAGTAAACTAAAGTAGATATCATCACGATATAATCACAAACCATCACAAACTCTTCACATTCATGCTTTATTGAAATCATCACAAAATAGTTTATTTAAATTTTACCAAAGTTTTGGAATGAAGGAGAGCAACTACAATCATCCAAGACTTAACATTACTTCTCAAAATAAGTTGCCCAAACTTTGATGCATAAGTTAAAACATGTTGATATATACTAACAACATGTGCTTCGAAGATGGTCACCAAAACATCATAACTCTTCCCTTATGACATTTAGTCGAATACTTGATGTGTAATATTATGAAAGAGGGGAAAATCCATGTGGAAGTTATGCTTTACATTCACACCTAGCAACGAGATAAGAAAAAGAACTTTCCACAAAACAAATGCATATGCTTCACAAAAATTTTCATGAATTGATTAGTGCTTGGACTCACAATCTCATTAAACGTTTAATGGAATTCTCCTTATGCTTATATCATCTCCATTTATACAAAGGTAAATCATGCTTTGCCAGTACAAATCTATTCCAACAAAGTAGTGAAATAAACAGCATTGAAGGAAATAAGGAGAGGAAGAAGGAGAATGAAGAGAGCAATGGAGAGAAAGAGGAAATAGGGTGACGCCGGAGCTGAGCTGGTTTATCCGATTAAACTTCAATCTAGTTTTATTTCTTTTGGTAGCGTATATGGCTACATAGAATTAGCTCTCTTTTGTTTTGAGTGTAGCCTAATTATGCGTTACATTTTCTATAAATAGGAGCCTTTACTTGTAATAGAGATTAGATTTTGAGATGAATAATATTTGAGTAGTTTTTACACTGCTTTTGGGTTTCTGTATCCTAAAGGATTTCAGGTAGTGATCCCTCTTCCAAGAAGGAGTTCTTGGGCATGTCACCGGATTGTCGACGTGGATTCGTCGAGCCCCCTCCGGTCCGGTGTCATTTGGTATCAGAGCCGGCAAGTTGCTGGCGTTCTTGTCCGTGCCGTAACGCCTCCGATCCGTCACCGGCGTCATTTGGCGTTGTTCTCCTCAGCCGATCGCTCCAGTAAGGCGGAACAAACAGAAGCAGAGATTTCTCCGTGGTTCGTGAAGGACGTCGTTGCTCCCAATCAGGGATCGGTGTCATCTTGCATAAATCCAGTCCGGCTTCCTCAGCAAAACAGCCAAGATTTTTTTCTCTGGTATTTTATACCAGATCCTTTGACAAAGAGGCCAAAAATTCATGGTGGCCTATCCGTGACCAATAGATCCCAGTTATAGCCAATCTTCTCCAAGGTAGGCTTCAAGAATTGTTTCTTGAAGTGACTGGTGGATTTACAGTTGCCTAAAGAGGATCGTCTGTGAGCAGTAGTTCTTGGCTGGGTTCGCTGGTTGAGCGAGGGAACCAAGTGCTGAGCTGGAAGTCGTGCAGGAGCAACTAGGTGAAGACAAAGAAGATCAGGGATTTGATTGAAGGCTCGGAGCAGACCTTCTTGCTATTTTGAATTGGTTCTTGAAGACCAGAGAAAGATGCATTCCCAATGTACTTGGAAGGGATCACATCAAGATGAAGAAATCGAAGATCTTCTACAAGAATTGGCACGACTTAAACTACGACTAGCAATGATTGAACGAAGGGAAAACTTGAGCTCCCTTGGCAGGGACTGTAAAGGTGTCTGGGGCAAGTATGCTGCCACAATGGCTTCAAGATCCTTCGTTCCAACAAAATCCTTACGAACCGACGGCGTCGACGAGGGCATTGCAGATGATCAAATCTCTTCCATCCCACCCTCGATCGAGTTCAACTTCGAAGAAGTTGAAGATCCGTTGCTGAAATCGTCGTCTTTGCCAATCTTGAATGAACCCGTGTATGACGTGTACGATGACGACATGTTCAATGAAGTTCTTGATCTAGAGCAACCCGCATATGATGATGATGATGAGAGCAAGGTGGATACACCTTTGGAGAGTAGCATTCCTATCATTCTTGATAAAACAACAAATATGCTCACCGTCACTGATAGCGAAATTGGTATGATCAAACCGGACCACGACAATCACCTTGGCACCTTCATACATTCCGACACAAAATCCTTGGTGGCGATCGTTGTGGATGAGGATATTTACATAGTTGATCAGTTTGACGTCAAGTCCAATTCAACTCTTGAAGAGTGTCATTTGCATGAATTACTACGACTTCACCTTATGTTGAAGTCTCTTCTAGATGGGAAGAATGACACCGGGGGGACCTATCTTGATCGGTTTAGCCAACCAAATCCACCTCCTTATGGTGGCCAACCGGACATTATCCTATGAGCCTGAAGTTCCTCCTACCCCGGTAGTATGACGCCGGAGCTGAGCTGGTTTATCCGATTAAACTTCAGTCTAGTTTTATTTCTTTTGGTAGCGTATATGGCTACATAAAATTAGCTCTCTTTTGTTTTGAGTGTAGCCTAATTATGCGTTACATTTTCTATAAATAGGAGCCTTTACTTGTAATAGAGATTAGATTTTGAGATGAATAATATTTGAGTAGTTTTTACACTGCTTTTGGGTTTCTGTATCCTGAAGGATTTCAGGTAGTGATCCCTCTCCCAAGAAGGAGTTCTTGGGCGTGTCACCGGATTGTCGATGTGGATTCGTCGAGCCCCCTCCGGTCCGGTGTCATAGGGAAAAGAAGAGGAAGAAGGAAAGGGGTATACCTGCAATGAAGAGTAGAGCTGGGTGTGGGTTCGGTTGAGTCGCTAGAATGGCGAGGCGGAAGGACTTCGGCTTCCTCCTGCTTGTGTGAACAGAGGGAGTGACGAAGAGAGGAGGGATCGGGTCTTGTCCGAACTAAGGGGAGACGGGAGCAAAGTCACCAAAGGGGGTTCGGCCTGGCTGGGGCTCGCGAGCACTGAGGGAGAGATCGCGAGAGAGGGGGGGTGTTCGCCTCCTGTTTCGATCTGAACAGAGGAGAACGGAGGGAGGGGTTCCGCCCCTGGCTTGTGCAAACGCAGAGAGAGACAGAGAGGGAAGGGAGTTCAGACGTCTGCAACGTGCCAATGGGGGGAGAGGGCAAATTATTGGGTCAGGTGACCGGAGGCGGAAAATAAGTTCGGACATCCAATAAAAATTTGCCGCGTCACCTTGCGCTTTAGTTGCGCTTTTTGACTTGCGCTTTAGTTGCACTTTGGTTGCGCTTTGGTTGCGCTTTAGTTGCGCTTTTTGACTTGCGCTTTAGTTGCGCTTTGGTTGCGCTTTGGTTGCGCTTTGGTTGCGCTTTACTTGCGCTAATTTTAAAATAATATTTTATTAATATCCGGACCCATCTCTGCGTTCGGTCACCTGACCCAATAATTTGCCGGGGGGGAGGGCTTCGGTTCTTCTCTTGGCTTATGCGAACACGCTGAGAGACCGAGAGAAAGGGGGAGCCTTGCGAATAACCAAATGCCCAGGAATGGGAGGAGTATTTCGCTTCTAATGCCACCCCGAACCTGGAGAACTGATTTCGCCTGGGTTCCCCAGACGCCAGAGGCGGAGCAGGCTTTGGGATATGCATGTGAAGCTTAAAATGGAAGCCCGCCATTTGTTAACCTAGCTTCAACCTTACAAGCATACACGAATGGAGCCGACTGCTCTGTTGGAGACCGCTTATATTAAGGAAAAGAGATATGCTGGCTGATCGTTCAATCAGAGTCATCTGATCAAATTCTTGATTTGGAAGATAGTTTGAAATAATCATAAAGTAAATTGGCATAGAATTAAACTCAGATTAGGCTAATTAGGCTGAGATCAGGTTCGAATCGGACTCGACTTGACTTGACTCGAGTCAACTTGGGTTCAATGCGGCTCGACTACGCTAATTCAACAAAAATCAAACTCAAATTGATGTTGATTCGAATTGTGATTGCGTTCCAAAAAAAAATAAAGTAATAAAAAAAGATGTTGCAAATAAAGTTTAAGCTTTTAGTTGCTGCAAATTGTATAGTGTACTGGTAAAGTTGATATATTGGGATGGCGAACCAGGCATTATGATTTTCATTTTCAGAACTTACAATTTTATTCACTTTTTCTAGGATTTTTAATTTTATTTAAGACATATTTGATTTGAAGTAAAATAATTAGAAGTATTTTAATTATAGCAGTTTTAAAAATGTTGATAATTGGTTCAAAATAAAAGAAAAGATGAGTAAAAATTTTGAAGTATTTGAAATTTATTCTCTAGCTCAATTTGATGCTTATGAGAATCATTAGATTTTGACTGATTTTCAAATATATATTGTAAAATTTTTTATTAGAATCCCGCCGCTTCCCGCGGCCCGCTGCCCGCTGCCCGTTGTCCGCTGCCCATAGACCTCTAAAAGTTTTTTATGTTATGTTTGGAATTTCTGCGACAGTTTTTGTGAGGTGTTTGGGTTTCTAGTAGCTGCTAGAAATTGTGGGAGAGATAATTCACCTCTCAAAAATGAATCAACCTGCATCTTATTTTGATTTGCTTGGAAATT
The DNA here is from genome assembly GCA_022539455.1 of Dendrobium nobile. Classification (NCBI taxonomy): domain Eukaryota; kingdom Viridiplantae; phylum Streptophyta; class Magnoliopsida; order Asparagales; family Orchidaceae; genus Dendrobium; species Dendrobium nobile. Next base: position 37,334,778 of record CM039731.1, on the reverse strand, counting down.
AGTAAAAATAACTCTCTTTGTGTTATTTTTTGATCTATTTGGAGTGTGTTGCTATTTTTTATATTGTTTTGTGAGGTTTTGATTATCAAGTCCTATTAGAGGTCTATGGTTATGTTATTACATAAACATTTCCCTCAGATGTCGGACTTACGACTTATATTAGAAGTTGTCAGTTTGTGAGTCTTACAACCTAATTTTTATAAACAAGGCTGCCTGTAGAGGTTTGAGTTTTTTATATAGGATCATTTATTTAGAAGTTCTCTAATGCACGAGTCATATTACTTTGCTTAGAATTCTAATCCGCCGGAAATACAATACAACGAGCTTTTCCGGCGACCACGTGCGCCAGTACTAGCGACGACGTATGCATTAGTAACGTTCACCGGTAATACGATACAACTAGCTTTCCCAGGGACCATATGTGACGGTAATATCGGCGTAATTTACGACAGTAAGGTTCGTCGTTAAGTAACAGAGCGTCGTTTATTACCGACGCATCTTACGCCGGTAATACTGGCGTATAATATCCGCAGGAAAGACCGACGCCTCGTACGTCGAAAAAAAGCAACGAAACAACCGTCGAATGGTCGTTTTTTGCTTCGCCGGAATTATGTCGAAAGAACCGACGGAACTAGTTCGGGCAGAAATTTTACACAGGTTTATTATTTCCGATGCGTGAATTACCGCCGGACCGTTTAAAGTCGAAAATGCACTTGAAAGATAACATTTCCGGCGCATTTCGGTTGTTACCGGCGGATTTAGTCCGTCGGTAACCCCTCATTTTCCTGTAGTGAAGTAGCCCATGGGTTTGTAGTTGTTTGCTAGTTTTGACACTAAACTATGATTTTTACACTTATTTGTCAGTAGTTATTTTCTACTATAGCTTTCAATAGTGTGTTTGTTATTTTGTGCATGTAGTTTTTTTACTACTGTATTTAGTTACTCTCACTGTTTTTTCTTTTTCCCGCTTTAATTAGCACTTTATTTTGCTTGCAGTAGTTAGATTTACTCTTTTTAGCATTAATTTAATCTTATTTATTATTGCGCTGACTTTTGCCTATTTTCTTGCAGGTACTCGTAGCCAGCAATGATATATCAAATATCAACTATAATGTAATATTTAAATAAAAAAAACTATAATTTAATACTTTGTAATGACTTAGTATAGATTTTGTACTGGCCATATTTTCTATGTCCAAAATATGAACACAGAATAATTCCACATACATTGCGTTGGGAACTATCAGATTTGTACGTTAATCACCTCTCATTCACCGCTCATTCTTGTCCTCAAGCTACTTAGTCAATTCCCACATCAACAAGCAATCTATTAATGACTTATTTATGTAATATGAAAAAAATGCTTAATTAGCTGAAATATTAATTTCAGTAAAGCCAACAAGAAGTTTAATAAATTACAAGGGTGTATCAATCATAAATCATTATGGATGTATCAATCATAAATCATTATGAATAAACGAATAAAATATATAGCTTTATTATTCATTTATTCTCATTGAAAATTGAATAATATTATCACAAATTGAAATATTTAGCTATTATTTTTATATAACAAGTATTTTTTTTTTAATGATAGCTGTCGACGGAAGTAGTAGCGTATTTATTGTATTTGGATCCAAATCAATCCGCAGGGGTGAACTCTCTCTCTCTCTCTCTCTCTCTCTCTATATATATATATACATACATACATAAAGTAAGATTCAAACAACAGAGGACTTACAGTAAAAAGTTATTGCTATAAATATGTTTTTATATTGTTTATGTGCCATTTAGGTGTTTATTACTTCACAAGTCTCTAGATTTTTCGCAAATTATGTCAAATTTTCTCGCAATATCAACCAGGAAACAAAAGAAGATGGGTTTTTTCCCATACAGAAGGCAATCACTCTCTCTCTCTCTCTCTCTCTCTCTCTCTCTCTCTCTCTCTCTCTCTCTCTCTCTCTCTCTCTCTCTCTCTCTTTCTCTGTCCTTCTCTCTCTCTCTCTCTCTCTCTCTCTTGCACACACTACTAGTTGAGAAGAAGCTAACGGCTGCAAGAAGAGCCGGAGAAGGAGAGAGAACCAGAGCAAAAAGAAAGAAGAGAATATTATTATTGAACAACTAAGATACAAAAGCTATTGATATATAGCCGGACTAATGGCAGAAAAGTAAAATACAGAACTGAATAATTACAAAGATAGCATTTAATATCTATCTATTCTAATATCGTCCCTCAAATTATACATTCTGAGGCCGAATGGATAATTTGGTTCGCAGTTCATCGAACCGTGTTGCTGAGAACGGTTTTGCGAGGATGTCTGCGATTTGATCTTTGGAAGAAATATGGACGAGTGTTTGATATCACCGGAGCTAATCTGTTGCCAAATAAAATGGTAATCGATCTCAATGTGCTTTGTGCGAGCGTGAAAGACCTGCTTCTTGGACGGCTACATAACGGTCTTTACCGCATTAGCTTCCCTCCGGACGGCAACCATACGGCTCTGACTACGGCGACGAACCCCCTGACCCCCTGGCACGCACGTCTTGGCCATCCCAACCAAGAATCTCTCGCCGTTCTTGCCAGACAATTTTCGGACTTAGCTATTTTCAAACATTCTATAGTGTGCGACTCTTGTAATAAGGCCAAAAGTCACAAATTAGTTTTTAATAAAAGCAATTCGGTTACTACTAAAGCTTTTGATTTAATCCACACCGATATATGGGGTCCGACATCTCTACCATCTCTTGAAGGGCATCGCTACTACATTCTTTTCATTGATGATTACACGCGATATTCTTGGCTCTACCTTCTATCATCTAAACAAGAAGCTCTCAACTCTTTTAAAAACTATTGTCACATGATTCGCACCCAATTCAATACCTCACCCAAAATCCTTCGCTCAGACGGCGGCGGTGAGTACACTAGCAACGCCTTCAAATCGTTCCTGCACGCCAACGGTATCCTTCATCAACTTTCTTGTCCTCACACACCTGAACAAAACGGTATATCTGAACGCAAGCATCGTCACATCCTCGATCTCACCCGTGCCATGCTTCTTGAAGCCGGCCTTCCGCACAAATTCTGGGCGGAAGCCGTCGCCACAGCTCATTATTTAATCAACCTGCTTCCCTCAAAAGCCATCTCCAACATCATTCCTTATCAACGCTTACACGGCATTCCTCCAACTCTCACCAATCTTCGTACATTTGGGTGTCTTTGCTATCCCTGGCTTCGCCCATATGTACCGGACAAATTTACTCCTCGATCTCAAGCCTGCATTTTCATAGGGTACTCCCCTCTCCACAAAGGGTACAAATGCTTCAACCCCATCACCGGGAAAACTCACATATCTCTGCGGATTCTTGATCTCCCATGGAGGCTCTGATACTATGAGAAGAAGCTAACGGCTGCAAGAAGAGCCGAAGAAGGAGAGAGAACCAGAGCAAAAAGAGAGAAGAGAATATTATTATTGAACAACTAAGATACAAAGGCTATTGATATATAGCCGGACTAATGGCAGAAAAGTAAAATACAGAACTGAATAATTACAAAGATAGCATTTAATATTTATCTATTCTAATACTAGTCATGTAGAAAAGATTTGTTATTCTTACTCGGGTTGCTAAGATTTTGACATGCAAGCAAGTTCTATTATAACAAGCAAGCAACTTGAGTAAATTGTCATTGCTAAAATTTGAGTTATAGCCTATTAGTGATCAAGCAGTATGATTAACTAAGTATTAATTGATTGGTCATATCATTACGCCTGGATAAACATGCAATTTTAAACAATATAAATTGACAAAATTTTATTATTTTGAAGGTTGTAACGGTGTTTCTGGAGACTTTCTCGGTCATGTTCATTGGTATTGGATCATTATTCGTAGAAAAATGTGGTGAAATCACACTGACTGGTGTATCTTTAGCTTGGGGAGCGATTGTTATAGTAAATATATACATGTTTGGGCACATCTCAGGAGCTCATATCAATCCAGCTAGTACCTTTGTTCTTGCTCTCGTTGGTCAATTCCCATGGAAACAGGTAATCAGATTGTCACTCAGATATAAATTATGACTTCGTTTGGGACGGCTTTCTTACTGCTTCTTAAAGTAGTTTTTTAACATAAAAAATAAAATTTTTAACTAAAAAAATGCCTTACAACGTAGTAAGAAAGCCGTCCCAAACGAAGCCTATATCAGAATATACTGATATAATCTCTTTCTCTCTCTCTCTCTCTCCTTATTTTCGAATTCAGGTTCCAGTTTATGTGGTGTCCGAAGTGTTGGGTTCATTGTTAGCAAGCCTGTTACTGAAATGGCTATTCAACGATATCAATGGTGAGTTGATGTTTACTCTTCCTACGGGGCCTAATCCAGCGAGCAATCTAAAAGTAATAGTCTTGGAAGCCTTAATCACCTTTTTCTATACCTTAGCCAGTTGCTGTTGCAGGATTGATCCTAAAGCGGTATGTTAACCATTCATCTGATAATTATTTTATTTAAAGGCCTGTTTGTTAATATATAAAAAAACCATTAAAAAAATTTCATTTGTGAGTTTCCTTTTTAAGGTATGTGAGTTTAAACATGAGGCCTCGTTTGGGACAACTTTTTTGTTACTTTTTAAAAGAATTTTTTAGTTTAAAAATTAAAATTTTTATATTAAAAAGCAGCTTTAAGAAATAATAAAAAAACTACAAAGGGAAAGAAAAGATATTGATAAATCATTTAAAAAATCTAAATATCATTTGATCAATAATAGGATTGTAAGATAAATAGATAATTGTGATTTAAAAAGGTAATGACTTTAATTAATAAAATAGATTGTTTGTGATGAGTCATATATATATTTATTAGATAATATATTGGTAAATTTATAATTAAGGAAAGTCCCATATGGCAATAGATTTGACCTTTTCTTTTCAAATGCAAGATCACTGGTTAAATTATAAATAATATATTAAAAAAATTTTAATGGTTATATTTACACTTTATGTTATAAATCACAATCAATTATGTGATTATGAATATGCAGAATATATCAAGTGATAAAAAAATAAAAATAAGGAGAACTGTCATTCCACTCTGAAGAGAAAAGCCCAATTCTTTAATAGTGATCGAAGGACTGAGTTGAACGTATGCTGATATAGTAATGCTGACGGTGCAATCAAAGAAGTGGTCATGGAAGTTTTGTGTCAAGACACAAGCAACAATGCTAGTTTAGGCAACAATGTCAAGAAGAAAATAAATTTTCGCCAAAATCTCCAATGTTTTATGTGCCGATTATTTCTACTAGAAATACCGGCGGATATTCTAGAGAGTAACCAGCTAGAATTTTCAGCATACAGTTTCGATGAAAAGATCGCCGTTTGTTTTTTGAAAGATATAGACCGCCAGAAATATCTTTGAAATTTGTCTATAACGTATATCTTTGAAATTTGTCTGTAACGTCATTTTCGATGGATAATATGTAGGAAATCTGACGAAAACACAGCACCAAAAAAACGCAATTCCTCAATTATTGTACAACACAACAGTTTTACAATCATAGACAGTCAAAACATAAACATAGTATCCTCATATTTCAACATTGCATAGAAATACTAATGCTAAAGTAATAATGCATTTCATCAAAAACAAATGTTTTACAATTATGTACCAAATAGCTTATAATAAATGTCTAGTTCTTATACAATAAACACTCAATATAAAATCTACAAACACATATACTCTAATCAAAATCTATTTTGTATATCTCCTCCTCTATCAATGTTGGTTGCTTTCCACTGAACTATTCCCTCATTTTCTACAGCTCCTCCAATATCTAACTTTGCTGCATCTGTATCTGCATCTACATCTGCATGTTAGCTTTTGATTTTGGACATGCTCTGGCCCTGCTATAAGGGTAGCCATCTGTTAGTTATACAAAATCTCATGACTTCTTCTTGAGATGTTAGAACCGCCAGAGGACTGTCCATCATACGAGTAAGCTTACGAGTATAATTCTTAAAAGTATATCCTTGTTGCAGGCTAGAATATACACTATGATAGAGTTATAATTCTGTGTCTTAGCGTTGCACAAATATCCAACTCACACATAGAAAACACAAGATTCTTTACGTGGAAACCCCTGGTAAGCAAAAAAACCACGGGGACTAATCCAACTAAAAAGATTTCACTAGAATTTGTGTTGAGTACAGTGGGCTGACTCGTCCTTGATGGCGATCAGATTACAAATGTCAATTATATGGTTGAAGTCTAGTGTTAAATCTGGCATCACTTGAAAGTTAGGGCGTCAGTTAGTAGTCTTGCAGTGACTTGTTAGAACTCGAGCGTAAATTGATGGTCTTGCGAAGTTTAGGGCCTCAAGTGGTGGTCTGGCGGACTTCAGACCCTTTGGTGGTTCAGCGAAGGTGACGACCTCAAGTGATGGTCCGGAGAGGGTGAGGGTCTCAGGTGGTAGTCCGACAAATGTTAGGGCCTCAAGTAGTGGTCTGACTAGAGTGAGGGCCTCGAGTAGTAGTCTGACGAGAGTGAGGGCCTCGAGTAGTGGTTCGGCGAAGGTGAGGGCCTTAAATGGTGGTCTAGCGAATGGGAGGGCCTCGAGTGGTGGTCCGGTAAGGGTGAGGGACTCAGGTGGTAGTTCGGCGAAGGTGAGGGTCTCGAGTAGTGGTCTGGCAAGAGTGAGGGCCTCAAGTGGTGGTCTGGCGAGGGTGAGGGCCTCGAGTGGTGGTCCAGTGAGGGTGAGTGCCTCAAGTGGTGGTCCAACGAAGGTAAGGGTCTCAGATGGTAGTCCGGCGAAGGTGAGAGCCTCGAGTAGTGGTCTGGCGAGAGTGAGGACCTTATGTGGTGGTCCGGCAAGGGTGAGGGCCTCGAGTGGTGGTTCGGTGAGGGTGAGGGCCTCGAGTGGTGGTCTGGCGAAGGTGAGGGACTCAAGTGGTAGTCCGACGAAGGTGAGGGCCTCAGGTGGTGGTATGGCGAAGCAACGACGTCAGGTAGTGGTTCGGTGAAACTCAGGCGGTGGTCGAGGAGGAGCTTCTTCCTTCTCTTCCTTCTCTTCTCTTCTTCTCTTCTTTCTTGGGTCCCTTTTTAAGAGAAATGAGGGGTCTATTTATAAATTTCTGGAGTGGCGTGGTCTGTAAATAGGTGAGAGATCAATCGTAAATGGGGAGTGGTTGGATGGACGGCCGATGTTGTATCCCTTGATCACGGACCATTTGATGGGCATTTGAATGTCTTAGTGATATCTGAATTCAGTGATCTTGGGCTCATTGGATTCTTCTCGTCAAGCCGCTCGATTAGCACTACAGGAATCTCTTCTTTCCTATGAATTTTTCGACGCAATTTTAAGTAGATTCCGACGGATTTTGAAAGTTTCTGACGGAATTCCGGCAAAATTTTGTTCGCCGGTAAATCGAGCATCAGAAAATTTTTCCGTCACAAGTTTTTTGTCAGACTTTTTTTTTCGGTGGACTAAGCCCGCCGGAAAATTTTGCCGGCGGAACAAACTCCCCTGGAATAAATAAAACGTTTTAAAAACAAATTCCTTCCCGCAAACGGCACCAACGCCTGACCCGCGGGAGAACCCGCCGCTGCGCCCAACCTGCGCACGAACCTGCGCCCTTCTGCAGCGCGTGAACCCGCTGTGGCGAACTCGTGCCCGTTTCATGAACCACAGCCGCACCTGTCTGCGGCGAACCCGCCTCTGCGCGAGTGTGAACCCCAGCGCCCTTCCCGCGAACCGAGCCCAAGCCCGTCCAACGGGCGAACCCGCCCACGCGCCCTACGCAGGTCTGTGCGTGGATTCGAACTAAGGATTTCCTCTTCAGTTTCAGAGCGTCAACCACTTTGTTGCGGTGCATAATACGATTTATTTGTATTTATTTTATATTTAAATAAGAAAACATAATAAAATTTCAAAAAATTAATTTTAATAGGCAATAAAAGTATTAAGTAATGGAATTACAAATAGTATTAATCTTTCTCAAAATTAATAAATAAGCTATTAAATAAAAGAAATAATATATATATATAAATTAATAATTAATTAAAATAAGATATTAAATCAATATTTAATTACTTAGTAATTTAAAAACTTATTTTAATTATTTAATTACGATAAGTTATTAAATTATTAAATTAATAATTCAATTATTAGAATAATAATTTAAATAAAATTTTAAATTACTAATTAATTAAAATAAGCTATAAAATTATTAATTATTTAAATCACTAAAATATAAGTTTCGGAAATTTTTAAAATCCGTCGGAAAATTCGCCGGAAAATCTGAAAAAAAAAAATTTGACGGAAATATTTCAATGTAATCTATCGGAAATCAGCCGGAAAGTCCGCTGAAAAACAGTCTGCCTGAAAGCCGTCGGTAATAGGCTGTTTTCCTGTAGTGTTGACTATAATCACATTATGTTTGGAAGCCGTTTAGTAATCCAAATTGTGGTTTGAACCTTCCAAGAGCGCTTCTAACCCTTGATTTTGACCCGTTTGGGCTCAGATTGTGTTGGATTTGGTGTAGTTGGGTTTGTATTCTCGAGACGCTCAACTCGACTATAAGTTTGCTGATATCAGAGTTCGGATGATCCCAATTTTAAGTTCGAAAGTTTCCAACTTGATTTTGCATTGAGATTCGTGCCCGATCAAGATAATTTTTTTGATGACATATCAATCCTATAATGGCCATTACGCCTCAAAAGACCATTCAATACACAACCTCCATAATATGATAAGATTCCATTTATATTTTTTAATAAATTTTGCATGCCTTCCTTTAATAAATTAAATAATTATTATTTGTGAAACTTGTTCCAAGCGGTATATTAACCCCTATGCAAAATGGATAGTAGAAACTAGAAAGTGAGTGAGTATATCACTTTTGATGATTTGACATAGGAAGAACGAGAAATATCACAACTAAAGTCTAAATAGTTGAATTATTTTTTTTTTACATTAAAATTTTTAAAATTGATTACATGCGTCCACTTCTAAAATATATAAGGAGATCTAGAAAGTCAATCAAAGAACTGATAATTAAAAAAATGAGAAAAAAGTGGTTCACTACTATGTTGAATGGAAAAGAATCACAAAATAGTTGGCTAAAATTTCAATTCGACGACAGAGAAAACTAACAAATGATGAAGGGCGAGTAGAGATGATGAATTGTCTCAGAGAGGAAGTTGGACAGATGAGAGACTGGTTGTCAAACCGAGCGGCAAACGGGAGATGACTTTCGCACGCAGCGAGGGTAACAGGAGCATAATGGGAGAGGCTTTCGCACGCAACTGAGAACATTCTCATAATTAGACGGTGCACGAAGCAGAATGTTGAATTAGGGCTTTCTCCGACCGATTTCCAGCGAAAATTCCGCTGGAGAACTTCATACCAATTAAGGTTGTCAATTATTGACATGACCCAACAACCCGATCAGAAAATTTGAGTTAGGGTCGACTCATTTAGAAAAAGGGTCAGGTTCGGGTTTCAATTTTC